>JAFEMH010000071.1:0-365000 GCA_022495995.1 Adenophora triphylla var. japonica
TCAAGAATATCTTGTTGAAATTGATACTCTCGGGAAATAATTTCTCCATTGTAATGCTCCATGCTGCCTTAAATTGGGGCTGCTGGGACTTTTTACCTATTAATATTGTGAATAATTGTAAATTGTTAATATTTAAAATTAGGTTTAGAATTGGGGTTGGCTTCTTAGTATCAACAAATCTTGAGCTCTAGTTCAAACTAAACTAAAGGATAATGGTGTCCCTACCTAACCACCTACTCTGTCCTTTAAGTGCATGTTTGATAAACCTATCCCATCCCGAAATGCATGATTATATGAAATGCAAATATCACTTTGTCTACTTGCTTTATAATCGAAAATAAAGAAATTTCGGCTTTTGCATAGACCTAAATTATTACTATTGTGAATAATTTTAAATATTAATATTTAATTCTTTGTTGTAAAATATATAATTTTACAATGATGAATTAAATTAACATTTATAAACAAGATGAGAGTCGTTATCATCCACAACTATCAAAACCCTATCTCGGCTTAGACCAAGAAAGACGAGCAAACAAGTTCTCGACAGGTTTGAGCAAAGGATTTTACGTTTAATATAGGTTTTTCAGTTTTTCACTGTCCTCCTCTCTAAGAATCTCAAACATCACGGCCATGTCTTGACGGTGCTCGTTTTACTCTTCAGGTGTTATACGGTCACAAGTAAAAACAAGGTAACGGTATAACACCGATGAAGAGAAAACGAACTTTCCTCCAATTTTTTCAATCTCCACCTTCCATTTACCCAAGATCCTGATTGTAGAATCTTCCTCATGAGCTTGAAAGCTGGCGGTGTTGCCCTCAATCTCACGGTTGCACTGGCGGTGTTGCCCTCAATCTCACGGTTGCACATGCGAAGCAACCGTGAGATTAAGGGCAACACCGCCAGCTTTCAAGCTCATGAGGAAGATTCTGCAATCAGGATCTCGAGTAAATGGAAGGTGGAGATTAAAAAAATTGGAGGAAAGTTTTGTTTTCTCTTCCGGTGTTATCTTGTTACCTTGTTTTTACTTGTGACCGTATAACACCGTTGAAGAGTAAAACAAGACACCGACAAGAACATGGCCGTGATGTTTGAGATCACTTAGAGAGAAGAGGGAAGCTGAAAACTCTTATTAAACAGAAAATCCTTTGCTCAAACTGACAAGAACTTATTTGCTCTATCTTTCTTGATCAAAGATTGACGGATTTTGATAGCTGTGGGTGAGAAAGACTCTCATCTTATTTATATTTTAAGATGTTATAAACTATACCACAATACCCTAAGGTGCATCTAGGGTGCCAGGATTGATATCAGGCGCTCAAACGTAGGCGATATTACATCACCGTCCGCGATGCCGTCAATCGCCCCAAAATGGGATCTAGAACCACTAAGGTAGTGTGCGGTTGAATATGTTACATTATTGATACATTCACCCCCTTCCTCCCCCTTTGACTTTAAAAGACTTGAAAATTAGATATTTAAATACTTATCTAATTGTTGCATATGTAACATGTTATGTTTACTAAATATGTAACATGTTATGTTTACTAAATATAACATATTACATATTTGATTATGAGTACGGTTATTTATCGTTTTCTTTATAGTGACATATGTTTTCTTCTATTAGTTAATATTACTAACATATGTTTTCTTCTATTCGTTAATATTACTAAATATGTAACAAACTAGGATACAGAAACTGTATCCTAGTTTGTTTCATATAAGGTGCATCTAGGGTGCCAGGATTGATATCAGGCGCTCAAACGTAGGCGATATACATCACCGTCCGCGATGCCGTCAATCGCCCCAAAATGGGATCTAGAACCACTAAGGTAGTATGCAGTTGAATATGTTACATTATTGAGACATTCACCCCCCCCCTTCCTCCCCCTTTGACTTTAAAAGACTTGAAAATTAGATAGACCTAAATTATTACTATTTTGAATAATTTTAAATATTAATATTTAATTCTTTGTTGTAAAATATATAATTTTACGATGATGAATTAAATTAACATTTATAAACAAAATGAGAGTCGTTCTCATCCACAACTATCAAAACCCTATCTCATCTTAGACCAAGAAAGATAGAGCAAACAAGTTCTCGACTGTTTGATCAAAGATGGACGGATTTTGATAGCTGTGGGTGAGAAAGGTTCTCATCTTATTTATATTTTAAGATGTTAACCACCAACCACAATACCCTAAGGTGCATCTAAAGAATCCCACTACCACCATCACTACTACTACCACCACCACCACAAAATTAACAAAATAGAGAGGGGTAGAGAGAGAGAGGGTTTACATTTATAATGAGCTGGAGTGGAAAATATCAAGTCTTTTGCACAAGCATTTGGCCCAAATATTGAAACTTTAAAAGTAGATTTACTATTATAATTAATCAGAAAACAAGAAAATCCCCAACTCCAGTTTTTGTATCTTCTACAAACTGAAGTTGGGGATTTTCTTGTTTTCTGATTAATTGTTAATCTACTTTCAAAGTTTCAATCTTTGGACCTAATGCTTGTGCAAAAAACTTGAGATTTTCCACTCCAGCATAACCCCATGGTAGTGGTTGTACGTGATAGTAGTGGAGTTGGATTAAAAGACTTGAAAATTAGATATTTAGTAACTTATCTAATTGTTGCATATGTAACATGTTATGTTTACTAAATATATAACATGTTATGTTTACTAAATATAACATGTTACATATTTGATTATGAGTACGGTTATTTATCGTTTTCTTTATAGTGGCATATGTTTTCTTCTATTCGTTAATATTACTAACATATGTTTTCTTCTATTCGTTAATATTACTAAATATGAAACAAACTAGGATACGAACCGTATCCTAATTTGTTTCATATAAGGTGCATCTAGGAGTACCGAGGATTGATATCGGGCGCTCAAACGTAGGCGACATAATCACCGTCCGCGATGCCGTCAATCGCCCTAAAATGAGATCTAGAACTAGATGTTCCTAAACTATTTCATCCACAGCTTTTCTTACTTATTTGTTTTGAATCTGAAGCAAATAATACTAAGTTTACACCTTGTCTAATTCCTCCCATTAGTGTTACCTGCAGGCAGAAATCATACTCCATTGAGTACTATGCTATGCTTGCCAAGGTTGGAGTCCACCACTACAACGGAAGTAAGTTAATTTGATGAGCCTAATTAGTTCCGTGTGATTGTTATTTTTGGTGAGATCATTAAGAGTCTAATTCACACTTCGATTCAAGATGCAATATGGTGAGATCATTAAGAGTCTTTAAGAAATGGGACGGAGCAAATATTATCAAAGTCTAAATATTAAATAGCAATGGAGGAGGTTAGTGTTGTTTGTCCTAATAACGTAGCACCACCACCATTGATCATACACAACTAGCACAAGAAGTAAAATGGTTGTCCCTTTTCACTTCCACTATTATCACCTAGCTAGAAACCACATACTGACTGTTTTTCTAAACAACATTAACATATAAAAGAAAATATATGCTTAACCACTTCTACACTTGGATAATGAAACCACATACTGAATTTCCAATTTGTAATCATTTCTACTACTGAGCCGCACTTCATACATTTCAGTTCTTTCAACAAAAAAATAAATTGTCCTAATAGTCTTGGCTTTCGACACACACCTCTCTTATATGCAAGTATACTTGACCTAGCACAAAAGGTGGGGTCAAGAATCTTAATACCAGACTATTTCCATCAGGAGTACGAATCAATGAAAGAAAAATGTCCAACTATATCCATCATAAGCAATGCATGTATTCTACTGATCCAAGATTCAAAACATATAGAAAACAGGAATTAAAGCAGAAAAATAAAAAAGAGATGTGTCACAGTAAAAGACCGAGTTACCAAGAGCAATTACACTACATCGACAATATATTACTGATTATCCATATAAACGCAAAATCCATCAGAAGTTTCACACAGTCATTCATTTCAGCTGATAAAGAGCTCATAATCCATATTATTTGAGTGTGAGCATAAAATGAACAAAGCTGCAGAAAACATACACAAGAGAAAACTGAAACCCTAGAGACACACAGAGCATAAACATTGGGGGAAAAAACAGAATGGAGAGGTGCCAATTTCAAAAACCCTTGTTGTCTGATACTTTGATCTCCCGGTAAATCTCACGGTTGCAAAA
The DNA here is from genome assembly GCA_022495995.1 of Adenophora triphylla var. japonica. NCBI lineage: Eukaryota > Viridiplantae > Streptophyta > Magnoliopsida > Asterales > Campanulaceae > Adenophora > Adenophora triphylla. Next base: position 4,172 of record JAFEMH010000071.1, read on the forward strand.
TGGGATCTCAAAAAAGAAGGATTTTACGGGAACCAATTTCACGGGAAAACAATTAATACAAAAAAGATATTCATTCAAATTTATCCAACACACAAGATCTATAAATCGATTAAGAGGGGGAATCGAAAACCTGGTTGAGTACAGAGAAGAGAGAGAAACACGGTGGAAGGAGGCGGACGGACGGAGACGACGGCTAGACAGCTCGAGACGGACGGAGACGGCGGAGAGGTGGACGGACGGCGGCGGCGTGAGCTTCTTCTTCTTCTAGGTCGCAGAGAGATAGCGGGAAGAGAGAGAAAGCGGTAAGAGAGAGAGAGAGGAAAATGTGGCGTAATTGATTTCTGAGGGATAAAATCAGTATTTATAATTTCCCCCAGCGACGGAATATTCCGCCGCTAAATATTAATTATAGCGACGAAAATTAAATTCCGACGCTATAATTAATATTTAGCGGCGGAATATTCCGTCGCTGATAAATCCGACGCTAACCTATACGTACGTTCACATGGATCGATGACGTGTCACTCTCACCGACGGAAGTTTCCGCCGCTGATTTTAAACTCAGCGACGGAAATTTCCGCCGCTATTATTAATAAATATAATTGTTTTTATTATATTTTTGAAAAAATAAATAAATCATAAATATTTATTAATTTAAATTTAATAAATATCATTATTTTTATTTATATAAAAATAAATAAATTCTAAACCCTAAACCTAATACCCTATATACTATACACTATACAATATATACACTATACACTATACCCTATACACTATACCCTATACCATATACCCTATACCCTATACCCTATACCCTATACACTATACACTATACACTATACACTATATCCTATACCCTATAACCTATACCCTATACCCTATACCCTATACTCTATACCCTATACCATATACCCTATACCCTATATACTATACCCTATACCCTATACCCTATACCCTATACACTATACCCTATACCCTATACCCTATACCCTATACCCTATACCCTATACACTATACACTATACCCTATATCCTATACACTATACCCTATACCCTATACCCTATATCCTATACCCTATACCCTATACACTATACACTATACCCTATACCCTATACCCTATACCCTATACACTATACCCTATACACTATACCCTATACCCTATACAATATACCCTATACACTATAGGGGTTAGGGTTTAGGGTTTAGGGTTTAGGGTTTAGGGGTTAGGGTTTAGGGGTTAGGGTTTAGGGCTTAGGGTTTAGGGTTTAGGGTTTAGGGGTTAGGGTTTAGGATTTAGGGTTTAGGGTTTAAGGTTTAGGGTTTAGGGTTTAGGGTTTAGGGTTTGTGGTTTGTGTGCTTAAAGTTTAGGAGTTGTGGGTTTAGGGTTTGTGGCTTAGGGTTTAGGAGTTAGGAGTTTAGGGTTTAGGGTTTATGGTTTAGGGTTTATGGTTTAGGGATTAGAGTTTAGGGTTTAGGGTTTAGGGTTTAGGGGTTAGGGTTTAGGGTTTAGGGTTCAGGGTTTAGGGTTTAGGGTTTAGGGGTTAGGGGATATAAGAATTGCAAGGGTTCTTGTAGCTATTCCCAATTGCAAGGGTTTAGGGTTTAGGGTTTAGGGTTTAGGATTTAGGGTATAGTGTATAGGGTATAGGGTATAGTGTATAGTGTATAGGGTATAGTGTATAGTGTATAGTGTATAGGGTGTAGTGTATAGTGTATAGTGTATAGGGTATAGGGTATAGGGTATAGTGTATAGGGTATAGGGTATAGGGCAAGGGTTTAGGGTTTAGGGTTTAGGATTTAGGGTATAGGGTATAGTGTATAGTGTATAGGGTATAGGGTATAGGGTATAGGGTATAGGGTATAGGGTATAAGGTATAGGGTATAGGGTATAGGGTATATGGTATAGGGTATAGGGTATAGGGTATAGTGTATAGGGTATAGGATATAGGGTATAGGGTATATGGTATAGGGTATAGGGTATAGGGTATAGGGTATATGGTATAGTGTATAGGGTATAGGGTATAGTGTATAGTGTATAGTGTATAGGGTATAGGGTATAGTGTATAGTGTATAGGGTATAGGGTATAGTGTATATAGGGTATAGGGTATATGGTATAGTGTATAGGGTATAGGGTATAGGGTATAGTGTATAGTGTATAGGGTATAGGGTATAGTGTATAGGGTATAGGATATAGGGTATAAGGTATAGGGTATAGGGTATATGGTATACTGTATAGGGTATTTATTGACTCATATTTATTTTTTTAGTGTAATTTAAAATAATTTTCATGTTTTATATAATTATAAAGAATGATATTTATTAAATTAAAATTAATAAATATTTATGTGGTATTTATTTTTTCAAAAATAATATTTATTGACACATATTTATTTTTATGAGAGTAATTTAAAATAACTTTCATATTTTACATAAAAAAATAATGATATTTATTAAATTAAAATTAATAAATATTTATGATTTATTTATTTTTTCAAAAATATCATAAATATTTATGATATTTTAATGTTTTTTAGTTTGTTATTTTGTTATTTAGTTCTAAAAATAAATAAAAATTTCATTTTATTATCAGCAACAGAATATTTCTGTTGCTGATAAATAAAAAAAATATTAACTTATCAGCGGCGGAAATATTTCATCGGTGTTTAATCAAAAAAAAAAAAAAACATTTAATTTCACCGTCGGAATATTTCCGACGCTGATAAATTAAAAAAAAGTTAATTATTCAGCGGCGGAAATATTCCGTCGGTGTAATATTCCAAAAAAAAAATAAAAAATATTTTAATTTCACCGTCGGAATATTTCCGACGCCTTATTTAAATAAAAAAAATAAAAAATGATATATTTCCACCGTCGGAATAATTCCGTCGCTGATAAAGATTTAGCGGCGGAATATTCCGTCGGTAAATCAACCGCGAAAATAGTGGCGGTAATTAAACGAATATTCGAGGAATATTCGTTTTAGCAGCGGAAATTAGCGGCGGAATTAAATTCCGTCGCTAAATTTGACGCCAAAATAATTCCGACGCTAAAGCTTATATTCCGCCGCTATTTAGCAATGGAATAATTCCGTCGTTGATTATTCTGTCGCTAAAACACCTGTTTCTGGTAGTGTTATAGTATATGGTATAACGTTTTCAGTTTAGGGTTTAGGGGAATTGGGTTTAGGGGTTAGGGTATAGGGTATATAGCATATGGTATAACGTTTTCAATCAGTTTTTTAATGTTTTCAGTTAGTATTCTAACGTTTTCAGTTAGTTTTCAAAATTTCAGTTAGTTTTTTGAAATTTCAGTCAATTTTCTAATGTTTCAGTTAAATATTTTAATGTTTTTCAGTTAGTTATTTTGTTAATTTGTTCTAAAAATAATTAAAAATTAAATTTTATAATCACCGACGGAATATTTCGTCGCTGATAAATTAAAAAATATTAATTAATCAGCGGCGGAAATATTCCGTCATTGTAATATTTCAAAAATAAAATAAAAAACATTTTATTTTCACCGACGGAATTATTCCGCCGCTGATAAATTAAAAAAAAATTAATTTATCAGCGACGGAATATTCCGTCGTTGTAATATTTCAAAACAAAAATAAAAAATATTTTATTTTCACCGACGGAATATTTCCGCCGCTGATTAATTAATATTTTTAATTAATCAGCGTCGGAAATATTACTTCGGTGTATTATTAAAAAAAAAAATTATTTTCACCGACGGAATAATTCCGTCGCTGGTAAATAAAAAAAATAAAAAATACTCCCTCCGTCCCACCTCACTTGACACCCTTGAGGTGGGCACGGGAACTAAGAAAAAAGAATAAAATAAAAAAAATGTGTGGTAGAAAATGAAGAGAGAGAATGAGTGGGGTAAATAGTAGTGTTGGTTGAATAAATTGAGTGGTGGAAAATGAAGAGAGAGAATGAGTGGTGGGGTAGAGTGAATATAAAATTATAAAAAATAGGCTATTTTGGAAAGTGTCAAGTGAGCTGGAACGGTCCAAAATGAAAATAAGTGTCAAGTGAGGTGGGACGGAGGGAGTATTAACTATTCATCGGCGGAATAATTCCGTCGCTAGGTATGAACTAGCGACGGAATATTCCGTCGGTAAATCTTGCGCCAAAATAGTGGCGGTAATAAAAGGAATATTCGTTTTAGCGACGGAATATAGCGGCGGAATTTAATTCCGTCGGTAAATTTGACGCCAAAATATTTCCGTCGCTAAAGCTTAATTTCCGCCGCTAAATAGCGACGGAATGAGTCCGTCGCTGTTTATTCCGTCGCTAAATCACCTGTTTCTGGTAGTGGCAATTTTATTCAAGTCTAAGCCGGTGGTAGGGTCCGCCAGCAGATGACGGGCCAGGTGAAGGTAGCCGTCCTCGAACATGGTTGCCGTCTTGGCGTCCACGGCATCTTGGAAGGCCGAGCTGGTAACCATGGCGTCCTGGAAGGCCTGGCTGGCCTTAAAGCGTACCACAGCCTCCTCATACCCTCGGCATTTGGCCTCAGCTTCCTCGGCCCTCACTAGGACCTCGGCCTTGGCCTTCCTCGCCTCATCCAGTTCAGCATCCTTTAGCCGGAGTTGTTCCTCGGCTTTATCACGAGCATCCTTGGCCTGCACCCGAGCCTCTTCAGCTCTCTTCACCTCTGCCTCCACTTTGGCCTGAGCAACCTCAAGGTCAGCATCCTTGGCCTTCAGTAGCCCGGCAAGAGTGGCCTTCTCAGTCTCGCCCTTCTTCAGAGCGGCCTTGGCGTCTTGTACCTGCTTGTCCGGAGCCTTGGCCAGAACATTCTCGTAGGTCGTGACGCTGACCAACTGCAAGGATAAATTTATGTCAAAGGAAAAGACTCAGTCCAAGTACAAATAAAGACAAAGGCTAAAAGTACGAAGTTTTTACCTCGGCCAGCATAAGACCCTTGCGGCAGAGCAAGTTCTCCCTGCTCGGCTTCTCCTTCACTAAGGCATCATAAGCCTCCTCGTCCATGGCCCTTTGGACAGGAGCTCGGCCCAACCTCAAAAGGGGACACTTTCTGGCTTGCAAATGAAGGCCCTTCAGACGGGGGACGCCGGCCGCCAGACGCCGAGCAAGCTCCTCGACCTCATCTTGGGTCTTGATGTTTTGTATGGTGAGGGGAGGAGGAGCGTCGGGGTTGGAAGGCTCCCCGGTAGCACGCTTAGCTGCAGGCTCCTCGGTGCTAGCAGCTTGAGGCCTCTTAGAGTCGGAGCGTCTATGGACGAGGTCGGACTCCTCGGTCCCCTGAACCTCCACCTCGGCATCAACATGGAGGCTATGCCCCTCGACAGTTGCTTGGTTAGCCTGTTCCTCAGATCCCAGATCCTCGGCATTCACCTCTTCGTGTAATTTGATGGGAAGAGGTTGGTCCCCTTTAGTCCCCAAGATGAGGTTACGACTGTTAGTCTCCTCCTTTCTCTCCGTCAAGTCTGATTTCTTGGCCTGACGTCTCTTTTGCTTGATCAACTCCTGGGCACTAAGTTGCTTCATGACTAACTCCGCCTCTTGCTCGGGAGATAAATCTGCAAAGACAAGGAAAATAAATTACAAGGGTGACTAAAGCAACATGCAAGAAAGACAAACGTAAAGGACAAGGAGAAGCAATTACAGCCTACGACGTCCTGCTCCTTAAGGCACTGATCCTTTGGGATAAGCTTACAACGAGGACATTCTTCGTGAAATACAAGACCAGGATGGATCCTCCAGTCATTGAATCGTCTTCCCCTCTTAACATCAACGTGGGGAACCACCCCATCCTTCTCCCCAGACATCAGGCCCGCTTGAATGTAGAAATGATCATTGGCCTCCAAGGCCGCCCAATCGAGAAGCCCGACCTCGGCGAATGCCTCCAAGCGTTTTATCAGGGCATCTGTCCATTCATACCTTTGCACGGGACCCGAGGAGGTTGGCACATCGGTAGGGGATTGGAACTCTTAGCCTTATCGGCTCTCTACCCTTATCGCATGATTGTCCCATCCCCCTACCTTGCTAGACGTAGGAAGGAGTATCTTCGGTTTTTTTGACTCACTCCGTAAGACGAGGAGACGAGTGCCCTTCATATATCCAACAGAGAAGAAATGACGGAAGGCCCCCATGGTAGGCTCGTAACCTAAGCTACGACAAAGCACGATGAAGCTTATAAGAACCCTGGTCCCATTAGACCCCAACAAGGACGGGACTGCCCTCACATCGCCAAGGAATTCATTGATGAATGGGTCCAGTGGGAGACGAAGTCCCTGCTGAAATTGTTTGAAATAGAAATGGAGATGATTGTCGTTGTAGTAGAATTTATATTCCTCATCATCATCCACAAAGGTGGGCTTGCCAACATATGTTATCCTGAACTCGGCCCTATCTACCCCATACTTGGTGTACAATTGCTCCAATATGGGGTCCCCAGCTTTTGGTGGTCTCTCTCGGCCTCGGCTCCCTCCACCTCGGCCACCGCGTCCTCGGCCTACTCTTCCCTCGACCTGGGCACCTTCAACAAAGGCATCTATAATTTTGATTGACGAGGAGGTCTCTCCCCCTCTTCCCGTCATATCTGCAAAAAGACGAGGAGTCAAGATTAGTGACCTCGTCCATAACTGACCGTAAGACGGGGAAGAGGGATATCCCCCCTCGTCATTATAGATAGGCCGAGGAGGGAGCCTTACCACTTAGACGCTCACGAACTATGTGATCTGAGGATGGGTAGAACAAATTGATGTGCTCCACCATCTCGGCCCTATCTGTAGGTGTTAGTGCCCTAGGCTATAGAGATAGACTTATTTGTAATGTCATTATTCATTAATATAAGAGATTGTTTCTTTGATTATTATATGTTTTTGCATGTTTACTTTAATAATCGTGTTCCTAGTACTTATGAAGCACTAGTATGAAGTCTAATGGATAATCATGTGATGATTATATGCATGGAGATGCACATTAGATTCATGGGTACTTGTTAGAGAACAAGGTACTGGACTTGACCCATTATGAGATTTATGTCATGGTCGTATGTCATAAATAAATCTCATATAGTTATATCATTGATATCCTTTGACCTGAGATTATCATCGTCTTCCACTCGATGAATATTATGTTTGATATAGTTTAACGTTGTCTTTAACCGGATAACAATAAGGGCTATTATTGGCATGATATAATTCTTGTTGGGAAGAATGATAAGTCAAGATGGAATTTTGTCCCTCGTAAAGAGAGATGTTTGCTAGGCCACTCGTAAGTAAGATTGATGTAGTGCATGGCAATGCCCGAATGAATTAATGTGATTAATATCATTCGATTAATCATTTTACTTAGTAACGAGAAAGCATTGAACAATATGAGTTGACGTGGACCATGACTCATGTTCAATATAACATCGTGTGACAAAGGGATTGTGATATGTTCTATGTCGGAAAATCGAACTTGATATTATATTATTTGGGTAGGCATGATGGCTTGCTAGAGTCCGCTCATGTATTATGAGGATCGATGTGATCGAACTCATTGCCAACATAATATAGTCCTATGGGGTCACACGCATCGAACGAATTGTCAAAAATGAAAAATATGGAGTTTTTGTTCTCAGGGGACGACTCGTCCCCAGGCCAGAACCAACTATTCCCTTGGCCTGGGACGAGAGAATCAGAGAGAGAGAGAGTCCTGAGGGATGACTCATGCCCATGGGCACGAGTCGTGCCCATAGGGACGACTCGTACCCTGGGCTTGAACCAACTATTCCCCTTAAAGGGGACGCCAGAATCAGAAGCTGGGTGAAAGGGGACGACTCGTGCCCTGGGGGACGAGTCATCCCGTCGGCGCTGGACTGACGCGAAATTGACTTAAATTAGGGTTTTCTCAAAGGTAAAATATTTATAACGTATAAATACAAACCCTTGGTTGCCCTAGCAGTCATTCTCATGTTTTGGGTTTAGAGAAACACAAAAAGGAGAGATTTCAATTGAGAATTGAAAATCAAAACAACATCCGATTCCATTATTCTTCATCGATTGAAAAGAGTTTCAATCAAAGGATCTAGCAATCCACCTAGAATTGTTCTAGGGTTCGTTCAACGCGTGGATACACATAGAGGATCTTCGCCATTCAAGATCTTACGTTCGTGATTCAAGGATCGTTCATCGAGGATTCACTAGTTCTTCAATGCAGGTTGGAACGCGTTTATCAACGACAAAAGCACACAAGGTTGGTAATTATATTTCATACTTCTTAATTAATCATCTAGAACGGATCCTAGGGCTCCGGGTTTTCGAGTTAATTTGCATTCTTCCGCTGCGCATGGACCCTCGAAACCCAACAGTGGTATCAGAGCCCCGTTCATGATGTTTATATTAGATAATCATGATAATTATATAATGTGATTATGTTAATTCTCATGATGAATATGATTTAGAATATAAATTTATATGGGAATTGCTTATGGAAGTAATTGTATATTTTGATATACTATGATTTTGAATTGAATTATTTGATTAATGTGATTAATCTAGAATATGGATATTGTATATTACTTAGTATAAAGGCTGGACACCAAAAACTTCCCCACAGGCACTTCGATGGAAGTGTGGGATAACCTTGGATTACAATGCCACGTACTAGTAATTGATGAATTTCTAGATCTTGAACAAAGTGTTTGTTATAGGGATTATGTTCATATTAAATGAGATTTTACATGAGTCATTAAACCCTAATTGATTAGAAATTATGATGTAAATATCAAATGTGATTTGTGATGCATCATTCCATGTTCATAATTATGCTCATATAATTTTCATGAATCAACCTTGCCATGTTAATTGATAAACATGAAAATTGAACCTTCATTGAAATTTGAGTTTGTCTATGCCACCCATGTTTAAACACTTGTGAGTACACAGATAATTTTATGTAGGCTACGCCACAGCGAGGTACATTAATTCTATCTTTGTATGATCGAGATGAGCAAACGGTGATTGCTATACGTTTAAAATGGTTGAATTCAATTAGGCTATCAAAACAGTTTTGGGCCTAAGGCATAAGATGAGATTGAAACATGTGACATATGATGTCTATAATCTCATAAAGGATCTAAGAGTCATATGTTGATATGATTGATAAATGTTATCTACCTTTTTAGTTTAATTTTGAGAAGTCGTGCCATAGCCGACTTGAAATTAAATTAAAGTTGGGTCTTAGCCTATTAATTTATATTATGCATGTTTGTATAAGAAGGTTATATAATTTAGTGGGAGTATTTGAGAAATACGTTAATTAATCTCTTAATTGAAATTGGTACTTATATGTGTTCATATTTGTTGCATATCTTTGTAGATCAATGGCTGTAAACACTAATCAAAATCTGTCACTGCGATCTGTCCTTGAGAAGGACAAGTTAGAAGAGAATGGCAACAACTATGTGGATTGGATCCGCAGTTTGGGAATTGTTCTCAAACAGGAAAGGAAGTTGTACATTCTCGATGGACCCGTTCCACCCGAGCCTGCTGCTAATGCAACTAAAGCTGAAAAGTATCAACATAAGAAACATGTGGATGATTCTATTGATGTTGGTTGCTTGATGCTTGCTACCATGTGTAAGGCCCTTCAGAAGGACCTTGTACACATGGAAGCTTATGATTTGGGAAATCATTTGAAGGAAATGTTCCATTTGCAAGCACGTCAGGAAAGGTTTGACACTATGAAGGCTCTTCATTCATGCAAGATGATTGAAGGACAACCTGTTGGGCCTCATGTGTTGAAAATGAAGGGTCACCTCGAACATCTTGAGAGGCTTGGATATCCTATCCGGTTGGAGCTGGCTACAGATATGATATTGCATTCACTCCCTGAAAGTTATAATCAGTTTGTTATGAATTATAACATGAATGGGATGAATAAATCTCTGTCTGAATTGCATGGGATGCTTAAGAATGCAGAGAACAATGTCGCCAAGAAAACCAATCAAGTGTTGATGGTGAATAAAGGAAAGGGGTTCAAGAAACCCAAGGTTAAAGCAAAAGTTGCTAAGCCGGAGGCAAAGGTTGCCGTTGTTGAGAAGCTTCAACCCAAATCCCAAAAGGATGCGGTTTTCTACCATTGCAAGGAAACTGGGCATTGGAGGCGTAACTGCAAAGCTTATCAGGAAGGACTGAAGAAGAAGGGCAATGAGATTGCCATGACTTCAGGTATCTATGTGATAGATATTCTACTTTCTACTTCTAGTTCTTGGGTATTAGATACCGGATGTGGATCTCACATTTGCCTAAATGTGCAGGGACTAAAGAATAGAAGGTCGCTCAAGGAAGGTGAAGTAGACCTACGAGTTGGAAATGGAGCAAGAGTTGCTGCATTGGCCGTAGGGACTTACAAAGTCACTTTACCTAGCGGATTAATATTAGTTTTGAATAACTGCTATTATGTTCCGGATTTGAGCAGAAACATTATTTCAATTTCTTGTTTAGACAATGAGGGTTACAGTTTTCTTATTGCGAATAAGAAATTTTCCATTTATTTGAATGATATGCTTTACTGTATTGCTCATTCTTATAATGGCCTTTATGTCTTAGATGTTGAAAATAATGTTGATAATATCTATCATGTAAATAAGAAATCTAAACCAAACAATGTGAACAACCCATTTAAATGGCATTGCCGTCTGGGTCACATAAATGAGAAACGCGTCTCTAAACTCCATAAAGATGGATATTTAGACTCATATGATTATGAATCATATGATGTTTGCGAGTCTTGTTTATTGGGCAAGATGACTAAAGCACCTTTTACTAAGAGTAGTGAAAGGGCTAGTGATTTATTAGCTCTCATACATACTGATGTATGTGGACCAATGAATAGCATTGCTAGGGGAGGATTTCAGTACTTCATAACATTCACTAATGACTTATCAAGATATGGCTATGTCTATCTGATGAAGTACAAAAGTGAAGCATTTGAGATATTTAGAATATTTCAAAATGAAGTACAAAATCAACTTGACAAAACTATTAAAACACTTCGATCCGATCGAGGTGGTGAATATTTAAGCCAAGAATTTGACGATCATCTTAAAAGTTGTGGAATTGTTTCAGAACTTACTCCACCAGGAACACCACAATGGAATGGTGTGTTCGAGAGGAGAAATCGAACTCTATTAGATATGGTTCGATCGATGATGAGTCAAGTTAACCTTCCTATTTCTTTTTTGGGACATGCACTGGAAACAGCGGCTTTCACACTTAATAAGGTCCCTACTAAATCGGCTCCTAAAACCCCACATGAGATGTGGCATGGAAGAAAACCTAGTTTATCTTTCATGAAGATTTGGGGATGTGAAGCTTATGTAAAGAAATTGGTTTCTGAAAATAAGCTTGTACCCAGATCTGAAAAATGTATTTTCGTTGGTCATCCTAAGGAAACGAAAGGATATCAATATTACAACCGATCCGAGAACAAAGTGTTTGTTGCTCGACATGGTGTCTTTCTAGAGAAAGAGTTTCTATCTAAAGAAACTAGTGGGAGTAAAATTGATCTTGAAGAAATTCAAGAACCCGAAAATGACAAGGAACCAATAGTAGAGACGGAACCAAATTCACAAGCAGTTGTGGAACCGGTTCAAGATACACAAGTTCTTCGCAGATCGGATAGGATACGATCCGAACCTGAGAGATATGGATTTCTCATGATGGAAAGTAACGAAGTAGAAATCATTGAGAATGATGAACCTACTTCCTATCAAGAGGCGATGTCCACTCCTGATTCGGACAAGTGGCTAGGAGCCATGGAATCCGAGATCAAATCCATGTATGATAATCAAGTTTGGAACTTAATTGATCCACCTGAAGGTGTAAAAACCACAGGGTGCAAATGGGTTTTCAAAAGGAAAACCGACATGGATGGGAAGGTACATACTTTATAAGGCTAGGCTTGTTGCTAAGGGGTATAGGCAGATTCATGGCGTTGACTATGATGAAACATTTTTGCCCGTAGCAATGCTTAAGTCTATTAGAATCTTAATAGCCATAGCCGCATATTACGACTATGAGATATGGCAAATGGACGTCAAAACAGCGTTTCTTAACGGAAACCTACTTGAGGATGTATACATGATACAGCCTGAAGGGTTTGTCGATCCAAAGAATTCTAATAAAGTATGTAAGTTGCAGAGATCCATTTATGGATTAAAGCAAGCTTCGAGGAGTTGGAATCTACATTTTGATGAATCAGTCAAAGAGTTTGACTTTATCAAGAACGAAGATGAGCCTTGTGTATACAAGAAAATAAGTGGGAGATAGTACTATTTCTGGTGTTGTATGTCGATGACATCTTGCTCATTGGAAACAATGTTCCTGCACTTGAGACTGTCAAGTCCTGGTTAGGAAAATGTTTTTCAATGAAAGATATGGGTGAAGCGGCTTATATCCTTGGTATCAAGATCTATAGAGATAGATCAAGAAGGATGATTGATTTGAGTCAGAGTACATATATTGACAAGGTCCTTAGAAGATTCCGCATGGAAAATTCTAAGAGAGGGAACTTGCCAATGGGACATGGCATTACTCTTAGCAAGACTCATTGTCCTAAGACAAATGATGAGCGAAAGAGGATGAGTGATATTCCATATGCTTCGACAATTGGATCTATCATGTATGCCATGTTATGTACTAGACCCGATGTCTCGTATGCTCTAAGCGCGACGAGTAGATACCAGTCTGATCCTGGTGAGAACCATTGGATAGCAGTCAAGAATATCCTGAAGTACTTGAGAAAAACTAAGGATGTATTCTTGGTATTTGGAGGAATGGAAGATGATCTAGTTGTAAAGGGTTACACAAATGCAAGCTTTCAAACCGACAAAGATAACTTTAGATCGCAGTCTGGGTTCGTGTTTATGCTAAATGGAGGTGTTGTTTGTTGGAAGAGTTCCAAGCAAAGCACTGTTGCTGATTCTACAACCAAAGCCGAATACATAGCAGCATCAGATGCGGCTAAGGAGGCGGTTTGGATCAAGAAGTTCGTTAGTGACTTAGAAGTCGTTCCGAGTATCACTAACCTGATAGAGATTTATTGTGACAATAATGGTGCTATTGCCCAAGCAAAAGAACCAAGGTCACATCAACGATCCAAACACATTTTGAGACGTTTTCAACTCATTCGAGAAATCTGTGAAAGGGAGGACGTCAAGATATGCAAGGTACCAACGGATGACAACATTTCGGACCCTCTCACCAAGATTTTGCCACAAGCTAAACATAATGGTCATGTTAGGTCCATGGGTATAAGATACATGAATGATTGGGCCTAGTGCAAGTGGGAGACTGTAGGTGTTAGTGCCCTAGGCTATAGAGATAGACTTATTTGTAATGTCATTATTCATTTATATAAGAGATTGTTTCTTTGATTATTATATGTGTTTGCATGTTTACTTTAATAATCGTGTCCCTAGTACTTATGAAGCACTAGTATGAAGTCTAATGGATAATCATGTGATGATTATATGCATGGAGATGCACATTAGATTCATGGGTACTTGTTAGAGAACAAGGTACTGGACTTGACCCATTATGAGATTTATGTCATGGTCATATGTCATAAATAAATCTCATATAGTTATATCATTGATATCCTTTGACCTGAGATTATCATCGTCTTCCACTCGATGAATATTATGTTTGATATAGTTTAACGTTGTCTTTAACCGGATAACAATAAGGGCTATTATTGGCATGATATGATTCTTGTTGGGAAGAATGATAAGTTAAGATGGAATTTTGTCCCTCGTAAAGAGAGATGTTTGCTAGGCCACTCGTAAGTAAGATTGATGTAGTGCATGGCCATGCCCGAATGAATTAATGTGATTAATATCATTCGATTAATCATTTTACTTAGTAACGAGAAAGCATTGAACAATATGAGTTGACGTGGACCATAACTCATGTTCAATATAACATCGTGTGACAAAGGGATTGTGATATGTTCTATGTAGGAAAATCGAACTTGATATTATATTATTTGGGTAGGCATGATGGCTTGCTAGAGTCCGCTCATGTCTTATGAGGATCGATGTGATCGAACTCATTTCCAACATAATATAGTCCTATGGGGTCACACGCATCGAACGAATTGTCAAAAATGAAGAATATGGAGTTTTTGTTCTCAGGGGACGACTCGTCCCAGGCGAGAACCAACTATTCCCTTGGCCTGGGACGAGAGAATCAGAGAGAGAGAGTCATGAGGGATGACTCGTGCCCATAGGGACGACTCGTGCCCTGGGCTTGAACCAACTATTCCCCTTAAAGGGGACGCCAGAATCAGAAGCTGGGTGAAAGGGGATGAGTCGTCCCGTCGGCGCTGGACTGACGCGAAATTGACTTAAATTAGGGTTTTCTCAAAGGGAAAATATTTATAACGTATAAATACAAACCCTTGGTTGCCATAGCAGTCATTCTCATGTTTTGGGTTTAGAGAAACACAAAAAGGAGAGATTTCAATTGAGAATTGAAAATCAAAACAACATCCAATTCCATTATTCTTCATCGATTGAAAAGAGATTCAATCAAAGGATCTAGCAATCCACCTAGAATTGTTCTAGGGTTCGTTCAACGCGTGGATACACATAGAGGATCTTCGCCATTCAAGATCTTACGTTCGTGATTCAAGGATCGTTCATCGAGGATTCACTAGTTCTTCAATCTGAAGTTGGAACGCGTTTATCAACGACAAAAGCACACAAGGTTGGTAATTCTATTTCATACTTCTTAATTAATCATCTAGAACGGATCCTAGGGCTCCGGGTTTTCGAGTTAATTTGCATTCTTCCGCTGCGCATGGACCCTCGAAACCCAACACTATGCTCGAACAAGACAATATTTGGGGAATCTGAAACAATCCTATCTATCCTTGTTTTCTCTGGGTATTGAAGGAACATTCGAGTACGGCCATAATTCCTCAACACTTTTCCTATGTCATCCAAATTCAGCATCAACCATGGACCTCTCTCTCTCCGGTAAACCCTCAGATTGCCGGTGTGATACCCATATCGAAATCGGGGGGAATGGTCCCAAGAACGAGCCATTTTTCTAAAGGGGAATCAAAGATCAATGGGGAATTTACATAACATTCAGAAGAATTCAGACAAAATACAAAGGAATTGAGGCAAGATTTACAGAGGATCAAGAACTTCAAAAAGCTTCGACAATCAACAATGGCGGTTCTTTTTCTTGACACACCGAAATCCTTTCTAAAACCCTAGAAATGGCAAAATCATTAACAAAAAGCATAATAGGGAAGAATTGTATACTTGATTTTGAGAGAATGATCGGAATCACGCTTGAAAATTGCAACACCGGAAAACTAAGCTCGCCGGAAACTGGGTATATGTATGCTCGCCGGAGGAGATATCGCCTGAACCTTGCAAATTGCTCTCAAATGACTTGGGTGTGTAAAGGTTTAACTGAGAGAGGTTTTAGTTTATATACTCATAAAAATCGGGTCAAACCCGAAAATAATACGGGTCACCGGGTATGGCGCCACCAACATTAAATGCTTGTAACAACTTTCGAGGCATGACAGGACTGGGGGGCCCCACGCGTAATCATCATGGTATTACCGTCAGTTATATGAAGCGACGCCAAGGACACGTGTCAAAGCCTGTTCGTATCCCATAAGCCGAGGACGAGATGACTTTCTCCTCGTCCTAGGCCGAGCTAGAAAGTCGGGGGCCACTGAACAGTATAAACCGAGATACGAACATGGGCTTGCCCGAATTGGGCCCAAATGGATCGGGCCATAAACATAATCCAACACACAAGTATCAATGCTCAAATTACAAGGGCCGAGGTACCCTCCTCGTATGCCGAGTAGTATCACCTCGGCCTTACATCGACGACAAGCTCTTCATACTTGGCTCATCATGCTCTGAGAAATCACAAGTGACGAGGAGAGAAAAGTTCTTACCTCGGCATATCATAACATGACAAGGAGACAGAATCATTCACCCCGGCATATTCACATGTCGGCCAATCATCAAATGACGAGGAAGCAGAATCACGCATCTCGGCTTACTTGCCAATGCCGAGATATGGAATTCATCCTCCTCAACTTTCCGGCTAGCAGATCGTAAAATCCTATTCAAACAAGGATTCAACAGTTATTATCCAATCATGATTGTAACCACCTACACCAATTCAAGTCAAACAATGACTCCTTAGCGGTTGGAATTTGCCCCAATTTTGCCTGAAATTGGGATCTGTTGAAAAACCTCGCTTTTGGTAAATTCGCTGTTACAATTCTTTATTTTTTTATTTTTTATTTTTTATCATTATTTTTATTTTTTTATTTATTATTATTATTATTATATTTTTTTTTTATTTTTATTTTTATTATTATTATTTTATTTTTTATTTTCTATTATTATTATTTTTTTATTATTATTTTTTATATTATTATTATTTTATTATTATTATTATTATTATTATTTTATTATGATGTTCTACACATGTATGTTTTCCTATAGTTTTACAAGAAATGCATTAAAGGAATTAAGATATTAGAAATGAATATAAAACATCAATCCAATGCCTTTTATCAGTTTACCCCGTAATGGCCAATGATTATTATGCATTTTTTTAATGTAGGTATCCCGTCCTTTAATCTAGCGAGAAATCTCCATTTCAGAAAATTTTGTCAAAAATTAGCTAATGGAAACCTAGGTGGATATGTTCCTCCTAGGTTTGATAGAATTCGAGTGTTAGGCCAATCCAAATCACATGTTAATAAGCTTTATCAACCAATTAGAGATAGTTGGGTCAAGAAAGGGGCGTCAATATGTTCGAATGGTTGGCAAGATAGTCAATCAAAACCCTTGATAAACATTATGAGGAGAAGATCATCCTCCGTCACTCGTAGCAGTTCTTCAACATCCTCCGCCTCTGTGTTTTTTCGACGTGTTCTAAAAACACGTTTTTTGTTAAGCTTAAAAAAACGCGTTTTTTACAAGTTTTTGGCAAAAAAAAAATAAAAAATATAATAAAAAATATAATTAAAAAATATATAAATTAAACTACATGTTAGAAATTAATAAAACACAATTGTTATATAAGAAGATAAGTATTTATTGAAAATATATTAAGCCAATAAACAACATTTAGTACATAAATTCTTTGCATAGGGTTCCCATACATATGATGATATGATACTAGGGGATTTAAACACTTAATAAACAGCAAGCAGCAACAACAGCAAAATTTTAAAAATTGCAATACCCATTAAAGAAAGCTAGGCTTTCTTTTTATTGTGCCAAATACTTCATTACTTATTTAATTTTAAGATGGCTCTCCTCGACTCCTTTTGTGAGCTTCGTGCAGAAGTCCAGTAATGAATGTGGATCAGGAACATCCTCGTGGAGCTTCTCGTATTCGAGTATCCATGTAACCACGCTATATTCTCCCTTTTTGTCGACCTTAGCAGTGAAAAGGAAGGACTTGTAGAACTCCTTGAGATCCCCACCGATCAGATCCCATGTAATCCACTTTTCCTCCTCATTTACGTGCACAATATGTTTGGCAACTTGGTTTTTCCCATCTGTACAATGAAAAAAAAATGAGAATCTTTATAGTTAGAAAAAATACAACACACTTCCTCCGTCCCATTATTAAAATTAGGGAGGAAAGGTGATGGCTACCATGGAAATAACTCCAAGAGATGACAGATCCATCAGCTCCCCATTCACCTACGTGCAAGTCGCAGCCCTGGACAAGGTCAGGGGCATGGTTGGAAGTTTCATGTGGCTTACGTCCAAAGAGCTCATGGAAGGCATCTCCACCTGACTTGATTTCGATTTCTACACTCTTCTTTCCTGTTAAACCCATTTCTCACTTGTGTCTTGAACCAATTCAATATGAATGACAATGTGTGAGTACCTTGCTATTTATAGACCATGATTCAATTTTTTTTTCTATTTCTCTTTTCTTTTTCAAGACTCAAGGTACTCTCTCATGATTTACTATTCCAATGTCATTTGTTCCTACCGTGCCCCAAAGGCCAAAGCCGAAGCACGTGTTAAAGACGTGACACGACTAGTAAATCTTACAACCCCGCAAGTTCTCACTTAACCCATCAATCTATAAAATCCATAAAACTTTTATCAAAGCACGCTAACGTCAATAATACCATTAAAAAAACATTTAAGTCTTCTAAATAATACTCGCTTTATCTCGGAATTAGTGTCGCACTTGACAAGTCAATGCTTTTAAGCTTTTCATTATATGATTCCTAAATTTCTCCTTTTTTTCATACTCCCTCCGTCCCAGCCTGGTGTGAACCAAAATGTTGGGCACACCGATTAAGGAAAAGTAAGAGAGAGAAAAAGTGGAGAGAGAATGTTATGAGTGTAAAAAGAAAATAGGAGAGAGAATGAGTGAAAGAAATAGTTAGGAGAGAGAATGTTGTGAATGTAAAAATAAAATAGGAGAGAGAATGAGTGGGGTAAATAGTGAAAATTCCCTTCCATTTTGTGAGTGTAAAAGTAAAATATGAGAGAGAATAAGTGCTCCAGTCCTTCCTGCAACATTCTGCGTATTTTGACAAGAACTAGGATTGCTCATCTATGAATTTTCTTAGCAAACTTAAAAAATCAAAGTTCCCACGGACGGCGCCAAATTATTTTGGTCAATTTTCAGTATATTAAAATTGAACTTTCGGTGGAATAATTTTGGGCACAAATGAAATATAAGAATGAGAAAATTCAAGATGCTACACCAAGATGTAACGAGGAAATCCCTTGATCAATTGATCTCTGGCACAAAACCTCGGGAGACTTTAGGAAAAGTCTACCTTAACCAAAAATGTTTATCAATTTCTGTTGTGTGAGTACAAAGTGAAAGTATAGTGAGAGTTTACAAAGTTGTCATCCATAGTGCCTATCCCTAGCTCTCCTCTTATACCCCGAAGATTGACAAAGAAATTAACGTGTAATCGCAAATTTCTAAAAATTCGGATCAGGTTGCTGAAGATAAGGGACTGTTGTCATGATTTTCTCTTCCGTTAGAAATGCATTTGAAATGGTCTTTGACCCTTGCCTAGTAATTATCTCTGAAAAATAGGAACGGTTGAATCTGCATAAGAAGAGTTGAACCTGCATCTTCAAATTGTTAAAAACAAAGTGTCATGTTAAAGATGCTGAGAAATAAAGGTGCTAAAGGACCATATGAGCCAAGATATCAATACAATATTAAGTAAAATTCTTCCCCAAACAACAATATCCATAAAAGGAGCTTTATCATATATTTTTATTGAACCAAAAAGGAGCTTTATCATAATAAGTTATCAAAGAGAAGGGTTATCACGATCAAAAAAGGACTAAAGCCGACTTTAATGATATTATTAAGATCATAGATAAATGACCGACCAGATTCTAAGCTAAATTAAAGAGAGGTATGTGATCATCAAATATGTATTAAAGAAAGCTTAGACTTGAATCACTACCAGAAAAACATGTTTTAGCGACGGAAATTTCCGTCGCTAAATCCAAATTTCCGTCACTAAAATTAAAAACCGACGGAAAAATTCCGTCGGCGGTCCGCCGCTATTGTCCAGCCGCTGACATTTCGACGGCTCAAATTTCGCCGGTATATTTTGATTTTACTGACGGAACTAATTCCGCCGGTGATTTACTGACATCAGCGATGGAAATTTCCGCCGTTAAATCAATTTAATTTAATTAAATTTTCATTTCAACGACGGAAATTTCCGTCGCTGTAATAAAAATTAATTAAATTAAATTAATTTCAGCGGCGGAAATGTCCGTCGCTGGAATAAAAATTAATTAAAATAAATTAATTTCAGCGACTGTAATTTCCGTCGCTGATATTAATTTATTTTAATTAATTTTTATTCCAGTGACGGAAATTTCCGCCGCTGAAATCAAAAATTAAATTAAAATTAAATGATATAGCGGCGGAAATTTCCGTCGCTGGCATAAAAATTAATTAAAATAAATTAATATCAGCGACAAAAATTACCGTCGCTGAAATTAATTTATTTTAATTAATTTTTATTCCAGCGACGAAAATTTCCGCCGCTGAAAACAAAAATTAAATTAAAATTAATTGATATAGCGGCGGAAATATCCGTCGTTGGAATAAAAATTAATTTCAGCGACGGAAATTTCCGTCACTGATACTGAAATAAATTTAAAAAAAATAATTTAAAATATCAATTAACCAAATTTAGGGTCTAGGGTTTTTGGGTTAGGGTTTATGGGTTAGGGTTTAGGGTTAAGGGGTTAGGGTTTAGGGTCTAGGGTTTATGGGTTAGGGTTTAGGGTTTAGGGGTTAGGGGTTAGGGTTTAAGGTTTAGGGGTTAGGGTTTAGGGTTTAGGGGTTAGGGGTTAGGGGTTAGGGTTTAGGGGTTAGAATTTAGGGGTTAATGTATAGGGTATATAGTATATGGTATAACGTTTTCAGTTAGTTTTTAGAAATTTCAGTCAGTTTTTTAACGTTTCCAGTTAGTTTCTTAGAATTTCAGTCAGTTTTTTAACGTTTTCAGATAGTTTTCTAACGTTTTCAGTTAGTTTTTCAAAATTTCAGTTAGTTTTTTAAAATTTCAGTCAATTTTCTAACGTTTTAGTTAAATATTTTAATGTTTTTCAGTTAGTTATTTTGATAATTAGTTCTAAAAATAATTAAAAATTAAATTATATAATCACCGACGGAATATTCCGTCGCTGATAAATTAAAAAAAATTAATTTATCAGCGGCGGAAATATTCCGTCGGTGTTTAATTTAAAAAAATATAAAAAACATTTAATTTCACCGACGGTATATTTTCGCCGCTGATAAATTAAAAATAATTAATTATTCAGCGGCGGAAATATTCCTTCGGTGTAATATTTCAAAAATAAAATAAAATATATTTGATTTTCACCGACGGAATAATTCCGTTGCTGATAAATAAAAAAAAAAAAGAAATATTAACTTTTCACCGGAGGAATAATTCCGTCGCTGATAAAGAACTAGCGACGGAATATTTCGTCGGTAAATTTTGCGCCAAAATAGTGGCGGTAATAAAACGAATATTCGAGGAATATTCATTTTACGACGGAATATAGAGACGGAATTAAATTCCGTCGGTAAATTTGACGCCAAAATCTTTTCGTCGCTAAAGCTTAATTTCCGTCGCTAAATAGCGACGGAATCATTCCGTCGCTAAAACACCAGTTTCTGGTAGTGAATGTTATTATTAAGATCATAAATAAAAGATGAACGAGGGTATTAAATTTAATACTCCCTCCGTCCCACAATAATATGTAAACTTTCTATTTTGGGCGTCCCACAATAATATCTAACTTTCCCAAAATGGAAAGGAATCTTTACTATTCCCTCCACTCATTCTCTCTCCTACATTATTTTAATACTCACATCACCATTATAATTTACAATTCTCTCCACTCATTCTCTATCCTATTTTATTTTCACACTCACAACACTTTCAATATAATAATTTCTCCTTAATCCCCGTGCATTTTGCAAAAGTCCATAAAATTGTGGGACGGAGGGAGTATATGTTAAAAGGTCCTGTGATCTTCCAATAAAGCTTATACTTGAATCTAATTATTAAGATCATAAATACTCCTTCGCCCCAGCTCAATTTGTAACGGGATGCACAAATAAAATATAAAGCTTTGTATGAAAAGAAAATGCTTTTTATATGGGATTTGAACCTACAACCACCCGATCAAAATGGAAACATTTTAGCCACTAAACTACACATAATTTATTTAAGGGGGTTTCATTTCGTCCCCTTTAAACAACCTTGTGTCTGCCCCTGATCACTTCAATCACTTTCAATGCAAGCCTCTCCACAACCGTGACAACTAAATTAATAAAGAATGAGGTACGAAGCCGTGTGCAAGTAGCAAGCCCCTCTTTAAAATTACTTCAGTAGCAGTATAAATACATTTAATGAACACTTTAACTATCATTTTAACTTAACAATATCCATAAATGGAGCTTTATCATGCATATATTTTTTTATTGAACCAAAAAGGAGCTTTATCTTAATAAGTTATTAAAGAGAAGGGTTATCATGAACAAGGACTAAAGCCGACTTTAATGATATTATAAAGATCATAGATAAATGAGCGACCAGATTTTAAGCTAAATTAAAGAGAGGTATGTGATAATCAAATACGTATTAAAGAAAGCTTAGACTTGAATGTTATTATTAAGATCATAAATAAAGGACGAATGAGGTTATTAAATTTAATATATGTTAAAAGGTCATGTGATCATCCAATAAAGCTTATACTTGAATCTAATTATTAAGATCATAAATACTCCTTCGCCCCAGCTTAATTGAGACTTATTTTCTTTTTGATCCGTCCCAGCTCAATTGAGATTGCCCATAATGGAAGGAAATCTTTACTATTTCCCCACTCATTCTCTCTCCTATTTTACTTTTACACTCACAACTCCAATCAAATCACTATTCCATCCACTCATTATCTCTCCTATTTAATTTTTCATACTCACAACATTTTCTTCCACTTTTTCTCTCTCTTACTTTTCCTTAATCTGTGTACCCAAACATTTGATATCAATTGGGCTGGGACGGGGGGAGTAAATGACTGCCGAGAGTTTCATTCTATTTCAAGCAATTTTAAATAAATGACTAGAAGAGTATAAAATTTTTTAACTGCTCTTATTAAATAATTCCAATAGTCATGATTCCAAGACTATTCTTTTGTTATTCTTATTGAAAAAGACACTGCTTTAAGAGAAAAAAAAAACACTGCTAACAACACGATTGATCCTGTACATTAACTATTGCAAAAAAATGCTAGATAAATACCCTTTTTAGTCCTTAAATTATTTAAGTTATTACCTTTACGTTATTAAATAAATATTTTTTTCCATTTCATCGTTGACCTTTATTACTTTTGATTATTTCATCCTTCTGTTGTTAAGGTGTCGTTAAATGGGGGATAAAGACTATTTTGTTATTTTTGTTGAAAAAGACACTGCTTTAAAGAGGAAAAAAAAAACACTGCTGATAACACGATAGATCCTATACATTAACTATTGCTAAAAAATGCGAGATAAGTACCTTTTCATTAGTCTTTAAACTATTTAAGTTTTTACTTTTACGTCATTAAATAAATAATTTTTTCCATTTCATCTTTGACCTTTAGTTATGAAATCATCCCGCTTTATCCCCGGCACAAACAGACGTTAGAAAAACTATCTGAATTGGCCTTGTACATGTCACGTGATGAATAATAATGTTATTTCAATGTGTCAAATACTACCTCCGTCCCAAAATGTTTATCACATTTGACTTTTTTGTTGAACTTTGACCACAAATTTATCAGAGATTAATCATGTTTATGAAATTCTAAAAGTTGTTGTTGATAATATTATTAATGGTGAATCAAAAGAAATTTTTAGAATTTCATGAACATAATTAAATTGTCATATAATTGTGGTCGAAGTTCAACAAAAAAGTCAAATGAGACAATTATTTTGGGACGGAGGGAGCATATGTTAAACCTCTCAAGGTATCCCATCATTAAGACTTTACACCCTTGCTTGAAAAAAATTCCTATTTTTAATATATAATTAAATTATTAAATAAAAATAGTAATACATTAATAATTATCTACAATACTTTTTTTCATTTTCATTAAAAGATACTATTAACAAAATTCCAAACACAACAATACAATTATTATTTCATAATAAGTTTTATTGATATATTAATAATAAAAAAATTAATGTCACATATATAGCATACTTATCTTTTAACTTTTCAGTTTAACTCTTATTTTTTCTTCAACTTATCATTCTATTTGAAGATTATTATTTTTTACTTATCATATTATGGGTTGCATTTATTTGGTATAACCGTGTCTAAGTTACATTTTATACTTTTTTCTATTTATAATTTTAGTATTCTTTAATTTTTTGTTATTGAAAACTATAGGATTTATAATAATAAATAGTGTGTTACTTAATCATTTAATACTTTAGATATAAATAATAAGAATTAATATTCAAATAAATGGTAAATAGAAGAAAAATTAAAAGTTAAAAGATAATGGTGCTATATAGAATTGACATTAATTATTTTAATTTTTTTATAATAATAAATCAATAAAATGAAAAATGAAAAAATAATTGTATTTTTGTGTTTGAAATTTTATTTAGTTTGTTTCATGAAAATAAAAATAATTATAGTAGATAATAATTAATGTATCATTATTTTTATTAATAATTTAATTTATGTATTAAAAATAAGGCAAATTTGAGCAAGGTTTAAAGTGAAATTTAGGGGATTCCTTTGAAGATTAAACATATTGAACACATTGAAATGACAAATGCGCATCAAGTGATATCCACATTACCAATTCTATTAATATTTCTAACATTCGGTGTCAGGGGTAAAGTGGAACAATTTCGAAATTAAAGTAGACCACTTTTCTATTAGGGGTGTTTGTTGTAAAGGGAAATCGGGTGTATACTTGAAGGTGGTAACCGTATTTTGGCCAAGAACATATAAGTGAAATAGAAAAGAGGTAGGGAAGAAACAAATCAAAAGAACTAAATGCACTTGAGGAAAGAAACATAAGAAAGTGTACAAAACATAGAGGGAAAAAAAAAACGAAAAACCAATTTAAGAAATAACAAAATGTAAGAACATGGATTGCAAAATGTGTATACTAAATAAATATAAGTGACATGTAGACGTACATGTATAAATCATTAAAATAATGTTATTGTAAAGTATAGAAATATTAATTAAATGTGTAGAATTCCCGAGGTGGAAATTACCTATTTATGATGGGCAGAATGGTAATTTCACACCGCTTAATTGAAAGGGTGTAGTCCCTTGATGAGGTGCCATTGTTTCCTATATATAGAGGCCTACCATCAGCCTAGAAACACTACATTATTCTTATATACTCTCTCAATAATCTGAGTTTTAAGGAGGGCATTCATCATCAAGAAGATCTACAATTCCCTTCTTGATTTTCTTCTTCTTCTCTTCCTTCCTTGGCAAGAACAATATCAAGTAACAAGATGAACTCAACAGGTATCACGCTTCCGCCTTCATCTTCTTCTCTTACTTAATCTAGACTTGAGTGCTTTCGGGTTACTGGAATAGGAATGTTCCAACAATTGGTATCAGAGCCTCTCAAGTTTTGGATTAAGTTTGAATTCATATAGCATATATTTTGCTTTACTTTGATTCTCAATCCTGTTGATATCATTATGTTATGATGTTATTTGAATGCTCTAATTCGTTTCTAGAGTGTTAGTATTCATTACTTGATTAAATTATGAATATGGATTGAAGTTTTGCACAAAAGGACATGATGGTTCATGCAAGATTATCCCATTGACACAACAGAGCGTTTTATGTCGCACAACCGTGTTGGATCTACTTGCATTCATGTCTTGGTTAAGCGTTAATTTTTGCTTGCCATTCATCTTTTGTGTGAAGAAAAATTTTCAGTTAAAAGGGCCTTGCTCAGCCAATTATGAAAAGGTGCCTTTTGGAAAAAACTGTGAATAGTGACTGCACGGGCGTGCAAGTTATAACGCACGGCCGTGCAAACACTGTTCACGTATTTTCAAAATTTTCCAATTTGATTCGGCCGTGCACTAATGAACTGGTGCAACTCTAATTCATTTATAGAGTATTGTGTTAAATTATAATTATAAATTTTGGTTTTACTCAAAAGACTTTCAATTCTTAATGTAAGATTATCCCATTTTGAACATAGCCACCATCATTGGATGCGTTGTGAGTTTGTTCAAATGCATAGCCACGCATTTAAAAATGTGTTGTGAGTATGCGGATCTACTTGCTTTGGTTGAATATTGATTCGCCATTAAGTTAAGAATTGATAGTCAAAATCTGGAAAATTTGACATTCAGGGTCTGCTCGGCCGAGCACCTTCCTTGACTCGGCCGAGCACTCCATTTGTATCAGCACAACGTTTGAAATTTTTTGAAAAGGCGCCATCCAACGGTCATGATGCTCGGCCGAGCACCCCTAAGGACTCGGCCGAGCACCTCTGAGGACTCGGCCAAGCACCCCTAAGACTCGGCCGAGCACAAGGGATCAGCAAGGGATGTTCTCTGGAGTCTTTTGCTCGGCCGAGCACCTTCCTTGACTCGGCCGAGCATGACTCATTTTGGCCAGATTTTCAAAATTTTCAATATTTTGCTATTTTGGTCAATTTTCATTCATTATTTGAGTAAAGTATACATTAATTTGTGCCTTAAAGTGTGATTAATTATATGCTTAACAATTTCATTCATTTCTAAACAATATTGTCGCCAAAGTGATTTGCGTTGTTTAGATACGAAATTGTAAAGTGATGAATGTTTATATTAATATGTGATAACATGCTTGTTTCCCAAAGGAGACCTTGTTGTTGACTAAATATTTACATTCATGGGGTAATAATTGAATAAAACGTTTGGTAGTTTTAAATACTTTGAACCATCCCAAAGGAAGGCGGATATTTAAAATGAGTTGTTTATATTCTTTATTGCCGGGTAACAAATTCTTTAAATGTTAGGACATTTTTAATACTTGAATCGGCCCAAAGGAAGGCAAGTATTTGAAATGTATTGTTTAAAGACATTTATTACCCTAAGATAAATTAAATTGTGAGTCAATTCGCAATTCAAAGATTAGTTTTGATGTCATGTTAATTATCTTTTTTTTTATGGGATTCATTGATATAATTAATCACTTTATTCATTATGTAGTTTCTTATACATGTTTTGTATTCATTCTTCGTTCTTATTCCCAACAGATTTGATAAACGCTTCATCTATTACTACTGCTATGAACATTGTTCCAATGCTTAATGGGATTAACTTTAAAATTTGGAAAAATAATATAACGATGATCTTAGGCTGGATGGACATCGATCAAGTATTAGGGGAACCAAGTCCCGCTGCTCTCACTAAAGAAAATACCGTTATAGAACGGAAAAATGTTGAGCAATGGGAACAGTCCAATCGCGTGAGTCTAATGATCATGAAAAATGCAGTTTCAAAGACATTTTTGGACAATGTCTCTAAGATCGAAAATGCTGAGTTTTTTCTTGAATTCTTGTGGAAACATGTTTCCATTCAGTACAAGGGTGAGAAAAATCTTCGGGAGTACATTATTGAATTATTTCAATTTTCGATCAAACTAAAGGCACTTAAGTTAGAGATTTCGGAAGATTTGCTCGTGCACTTAGTTTTGATTTATCTTCCTCCTCAATTTGGTCCTTTTGAGGTGACCTATAAATGTCAAAAGTTCAAGTGGAATATTAATGGATTACTTTCACATATGACATTAGAGGAAGATAGGATGAAATATCTTAAATTAAAAAGTACTCACTTAGCATTTACTTCTTCTCGTGGGATTAAGAGAAGAGGGAAGAAAATTGCGGTTGCAAGTAAGAAGCGTAAGAGATCATTTAATGATCATAAAGTCAAGAAATGTTTCTTTTGCAAGGACCTTACTCGCATGAAGAATGACTACCATAAGTATTACGAATGGCGAATTCAGAATGGTATGTCATTTGGTCTTGTTTGTACTAAGGCAAATTTAGTTACAATTCCTTAATATACATGGTGGTTGTATTTGGTGCAACAACTCACATTAGTTCATGTATGCAGGGTTGCCTGAATTATCGAATCCCCAGTGAAAATGAGAAATACATCTATATGGGAGCTGGAAATCCGGTTGAAGTTATAGGCATAGGGACTTTTAGATTAATGATAAGTACTGCTATTATTTTGTATTAAATAATATGTTCATTGTACCGATGGAATTTAATATATATATCACAGTTTTGGACAAGGAAGGTTACTCTTGTTCTTTTGGTAATAATAATAAATGTGATCTTTATTTTAAATTTCTAACTTGTCGGTACTAGTACTTTGTCATATATCGATAATCTTAATTTACTTGACACAGTCAAGAAAATGAATGAGTCCCATAATAATGAAACCAAAACTAAAGCCACTAAGCAAAATTTATCAAGTGTAAATTCTTGTATTCTATGGCATAGGCGTTTGGGTCATATCTCCAAAGAGAGAATTGATAAAGCTTATGTTAAAGGGAATCCTAAAACAAATTGATACTCCGGATAGAACCTTTTGCATTAAGTGTTTTAAAGAAAAATTTACAAACATTAAAGGAAATAGGATCTTTGAGAGTATCAAATGTCTTGGAACTAATTCATATGGACATTTGTGAACCATTCACTAAACCTTCATGGAATGGTCAACAATATTTCATTACGTTCATGGATGATTGCTCTCATTATGGATACATTATTTTCTTCATGTAAAGTCTCAATCATTGGACGTATTGGGTGAATAACGTTCGGGTCCTTTATACTCGCTATCTTGAAGAGTGTGGGATTGTCCCTCACTACACCATGTCAGGCAAACCTAGCATAGTGTAGTGGAAAGACATAATAGAATCCTTAAGGATATGATAAGAAGTATGTTTTCTTGTACTTTTTTACCTCATCATTATAGGCTATGCATTAAAGAACCGCTACTTATATTCTCAATAGAGCTGCTTCAAAGGCTACCGACAAAACTCCGTATGGACGTTAAGACCGTTGGCAGTTACTTTGTAGGGTATACTAAGAGATCTAGGGGATATAAATTTTATGACCCAAAAACTAGAATATTTTTCGAGACTGACAATGCTAGGTTCTTTGAGGATGTTGAATTTAGTGGGAGAAATAGTAATGATTTTGAATTTGAAGAGTTAAAGGAACCACTCTATATTCCTTAAACTTTAGTTCCAATTGGAAATCAAGTAATTGTACCTGAAATTCAACAAACAACATAGAATTCAAAATAATATAGAGACTCCCGTAAATAACGGATAACATGAAAATGTTGGACATGAGGAAATTCAACAACCTCAAAATAAGGATGAACCAGTGCCCTTAAGGAGATCTACTAGAGAAAGAAGAAGTGCTATTTCGGATATTTGTATCTTGTGGAGAATGAGGACACCTTAGGTTTAGTGGGAGATGATCTAATCACCTTCCATTAAGCCATTAATAGTCCTAATTCTCATAAGTGGATCAATGCCATTAATGAAGAGTTAAAATCAATAAAAGGCAATGACGTTTGGAGTCTTGTCCGATTGCCTGAAGGTGCAAAACCTATTGGTTGTAAATGGATATTTAAAATAAAAAGGGATTCGCAAGACAATTTGGAAAGATATAAGGCACGTCTTGTTGCTAAGGGATTTACTCAAAAGGAAGGCATTGATTATAAAGAAACATTTTCTTCGGTATCTTCTAAACCCTCTTTTATGATCATTATGGCATTAGTGGCACATTATGATCTTGAGCTTCAACAAATGGATGTTAAGACGGATTTTCTCAATGTAGACATTGAGAAAACCATCTATATAAGGAAACCTGAAATGGTGACCGATTCAGATCAAACTAATCAATTAGTTTGTAAACTTAAGAAATCCATTTATGGTCTCAAGCAAGCTTCTCGTCAATGGTATTCAAAATTTAGTCAAGTTATTCTTTCATTTGGTTTTGAAACGAATCTTGATGAAGATTGTGTATACCATAAGTTCAGTGGGAGTAGATTTATAAATTTGGTCTTATATGTGGATGATATTTTACTTGCTAGTAATAATAAGGACCTTCTAAAGGAAAATAAGAAATTTCTCTCAAACAAATTTGAGATGAAAGATGTTGGCGAGGCATCTTTTGTATTGGGAATCCAAATTCATCGTGATCATTCACGAGGTATTTTGGGATTATCACAAAAGAGCTATATAGAGAAGATATTACAAAGGTTTAGCATGGAAAATTGTAAATCACATGACACCCCTGTCTCTAAAAGAGATACATTCAGTTTAAAGTAATGTCCTAAAATTAATTTTGAATTCAAGTATACGGAAAATATCCCTTATGCACCGGCAGTAGGAAGCTTAATGTATGCGCAAGTCTGTACTCGTCCAGACCTTGCATTTATTATTGGGATGCTTGGTCAATATCAAAGCAATTCGGAAAGAAGAACATTAAGTCGCATCCAAAAGAATGATGAAGTACCGATAAAACATTAAACTACATGCTTATGTATACAAAATCGGATCATTTTGAGATCATTAGGTATTCCGATTCTGTTTTACTGGATGCAAAGATGTCGAAGGACATCATATGGTTATGTCTCTTGTGGATTGTGGAAGAGAAATAAGTATAAATTGAACAAATAGATATACAACTTATAGGATCAAACTCCATGTTATTGGATCCATTTTTATAAAGCGTTATCTCTTTTGATGTTTCACGAGCATACTGCTCATATGGGTGAAACGACTTTTGATAATGCATAATATAGTGGGAGTTTGTGTTGTGCTTTATTTGCTATTTGTTTTATTCATATTGATCTCATTTGGTTAATAAGGACTAGTTGATGGAATATATATATATATGTTTTAATATATATTCATTAAGTGTTCCATGCTACACATCTATACTTAATCTATGTCATGTGATTAATATGGGTTTAGTTGCGAATCAATTACAACGACTGCCCCTTTAGTTCCTATACTTGTGAAACTAATGGACGAGATTGTTTTAGAATGACAATGAAGTGCACATATGGATTGTCATTTACATTATAAATATGATTTTATGAGGATTTGTTAAAGTATAAACACATGTTTGGGCAATCCAAGTGGGAGATTGTAAGAACATGGATTGCAAAATGTGTATACTTAATAAATATAAGTGACATGTAGACGTACATGTATAAATCATTAAAATAATGTTATTGTAAAGTATAGAAATATTAATTAAATGAGTAGAATTTCCGAGCTGGAAATTACCTATTTATAATGGGCAGAATGGTAATTTCACACCGCTTAATTGAAAGGGTGTAGTCCCTTGATGATGTGTCATTGTTTATATAGAGGCCTACCATCAGCCTAAAAACACTACATTATTCTTATATACTCTCTCAATAATTTGAGTTTTAAGGAGGGCATTCATCATCAAGAAGATCTACAATTTCCTCCTTGATTTTCTTCTTCTCTTCCTTGGCAAGAACAACATCAAGTAACAAGATGAACTCAACAGGTATCACGCTTCCGCCTTCATCTTCTTCTCTTACTTAATCTAGACTTGAGTGCTTTCGGGTTACTGGAATAGGAATGTTCCAACACAAAAATGTGAAACTCGAACAAACTAGCTTTGGTTATGAGATTTTAAACATGTCTTCATTCTAAGTTCACCTTATTGAACCTATAAGTGTTAAACTACAAGAATCATATCTAGCATAACAGGAAGCTAAATGCTCATTTTGTTACTACTCCCTCCGTCTCAAAATGAATGTCCGAAAAAAAAAAAATCAAATTTGCTCTAGATAGATGATCAAGAGTAAATTTGAAAAAAAGAATTGGACATTCATTTTGTGACGGAGAGAGTAATAAAGATCCAAGGTTCTTTGGAAGTCCATGTGACAGTCCCCCAAACTGTATTTGTTTGTAGACATCTCTGATCCAACAGTAAGGCGATACAAATCTAAGCAGTCATATTGAGCTCTATGTAATAAATTGTATCTACTCTCCTCTCTGTAACATTGCCTACAGATAAAGCAATCTCTATTGAACATTCAGGCTATCATTTATACTCTAATTCACCGATTGAACCGGGTTTTGAGACAATAAAGTGCAAGGAGATAAAAGGAAATTTCTTCAACCCTCAAAATTTTCAAAACATACACATTACCCTCGACTAATATACAAATATAAATAGAGCAGTAATGCATGCATGGAATATTGACCATTTTGTATTTTTAAGAAAAACTATACCTACCTATAATAAATTTAAATAACAAGTCCATGTATATGACCCTCATCTAAAAGAATCCGTCTCGGTAACAAGAAAATAAATCCTATGTAAAGATAAAAACAAACATGAAATGAAGCCGGAGTACAAATTCCTGTATATCTAATTAGCTATACAAGAAGTAAAAGTATACTACTTGGCAATCAATTACAGTAACTGATTAAGAGAGCAGATTAGAGCTTTGCTCCTCCAAAGTTGGCTGGAAGAATGCCTTTGTTGTTGACGATATGTTTGTGTCATAGATAACGAACAAAAAAAGAGGATTTAGGTCGTGGAGCACAGGCTAAACCCCATGCTTCTCTACAGTAGAAAATAAGCTTTTCCACATTATAGCTAGTGGCAGGTGAATATGTTAAAATATAGAAGAGAATGTGTTCTTCTATTTTCACCGCAAGAAGCATTACATGGATATATGTTAAAACACTATGACTCCCTATCTACAAAATACATGAACTTAAAACAGTTCATTGTTGTTTAGACTTGAATGTTATTATTAAGATCATAAATAAAAGACGAACAAGGGTATTAAATTTAATATATGTTAAAATTTAATATATGTTAAAAGGTCTTGTGATCATCCAATAAAGCTTATACTTGAATCTAATTATTAAGATCATGAATACTCCTCGCCCCAACTCAATTGAGACTTATTTTCTTTTTGGTTCGTTCTAGCTCAATTGAGATTGCCCAAAATTGAAGGAAATCTTTACTATTTTTCCCACTCATTCTCTCTCCTATTTTACTTTTAAACTTACAACTCCAATCAAATCACTATTCCTTCCACTCATTCTCTCTCCTATTTAATTTTTCATACTCACAACATTTTCTTCCACTTTTTCTCTCTCTTACTTTTCCTTAATCTGTGTACCCAAACATTTGATATCAATTGGACTGGGACGAGGGGAGTAAATGACTACCGAGAGTTTCATTCTATTTCAAGCAATTTTAAATAAATGACTAAAAGAGTATAAAATTTTCTAACTGCTCTTATTAAATAATTCCAATAGTCATGATTCCAAGACTATTCTTTTGTTATTCTTATTGAAAAAGACACTGCTTTAAGAGAAAAAAAAACACTGCTAACAACACGATTGATCCTGTACATTAACTATTGCAAAAAAAAATGCTAGATAAATACCCAAGTTTTTACCTTTACGTTATTAAATAAATATTTTTTTCCATTTCATCGTTGACCTTTATTACTTTTGATTATTTCATCCTTCTGTTGTTAAGGTGTCGTTAAATGGGGGATAAAGACTATTTTGTTATTCTTGTTGAAAAAGACACTGCTTTAAAGAGGAAAAAAAAAAAAAAAAACAACTGCTGCTGACAACACGATTGATCCTATACATTAACTATTGCTAAAAAATGCGAGATAAGTACCTTTTCATTAGTCTTTAAACTATTTAAGTTTTTACTTTTACGTCATTAAATAAATAATTTTTTCCATTTCATCTTTGACCTTTAATTATGAAATCATCCCGCTTTATCCCCGGCACAAACAGACGTTAGAAAAACTATCTGAATTGGCCTTGTACATGTCACGTGATGAATAATAATGTTATTTCAATGTGTCAAATACTCCCTCCGTCCCAAAATGTTTATCCCATTTGACTATTTTATTGAACTTTGATCACAAATTTATGAGAGATTAATCATGTTTATGAAATTCTAAAAGTTGTTGTTGATAATATTATTAATGGTGAATCAATAGGAATTTTTAGAATTTCATGAACATAATTAAATTGTCATATATTTGTGGTCAGAGTTCAACAAAAAAGTCTAATGGGACAATCATTTTGAGACGGAGGGAGTATATGTTAAACCTCTCAAGGTATCCCATCATTAACACTTTACACCCTTGCTTAAAAAAATTCCTATTTTTAATATATAATTAAATTATTAAATAAAAATAGTAATACATTAATAATTATCTACAATACTTTTTTTCATTTTCATTAAAAGATACTATTAACAAAATTCCGAACACAACAATACAATTATTATTTCATAATAAGTTTTATTGATATATTAATAATAAAAAAATTAATGTCACATATATAGCATACTTATCTTTTAACTTTTCATTTTAACTCTTATTTTTTCTTCAACTTATCATTCTATTTGAAGATTATTATTTTTTACTTATCATATTATGGGGTTTTTTACTTCTTATATATTGCATTTATTTGGTATAACCGTGTCTAAGTTACATTTTATACTTTTTTCTATTTATAATTTTAGTATTCTTTAATTTTTTGTTATTGAAAACTATAGGATTTATAATAATAAATAGTGTGTTACTTAATCATTTAATACTTTAGATATAAATAATAAGAATTAATATTCAAATAAACGGTAAATAAAAGAAAAATTAAAAGTTAAAAGATA
This sequence comes from Adenophora triphylla var. japonica, assembly GCA_022495995.1. Classification (NCBI taxonomy): domain Eukaryota; kingdom Viridiplantae; phylum Streptophyta; class Magnoliopsida; order Asterales; family Campanulaceae; genus Adenophora; species Adenophora triphylla. The sequence continues at coordinate 38,481 of JAFEMH010000071.1, forward strand.
ATGGTGCTATATAGAATTGACATTAATTATTTTAATTTTTATTATAATAATAAATCAATAAAACTAAAAATGAAAAAATAATTGTATTTTTGTGTTTGAAATTTTATTTAGTTTGTTTCATGAAAATAAAAATAATTATAGTAGATAATAATTAATGTATCATTATTTTTATTAATAATTTAATTTATGTATTAAAAATAAGGCAAATTTGAGCAAGGTTTAAAGTGATATTTAAGGGATGCCTTTGAAGATTAAACATATTGAACACATTGAAATGACAAATGCGCATCAAGTGATATCCACATTACCAATTCTATTAATATTTCTAACATTCGTTGGTGTCAGGGGTAAAGTGGAACAATTTCGAAATTAAAGTAGACCACTTTTCTATTAGGGGTGTTTGTTGTAAAGGGAAATCGGGTGTATACTTGAGGGTGGTAACCGTATTTTGGCCAAGAACATATAAGTGAAATAGAAAAGAGGTAGGGAAGAAACAAATCAAAAGAACTAAATGCACTTGAGGAAAGAAACATAAGAAAGTGTACAAAACTTAGAGGGAAAAAAAAAAAGAAAAACCAATTTAAGAAAAAACAAAAATGTGAAACTCGAACAAACTAGCTTTGGTTATGAGATTTTAAACATGTCTTCATTCTAAGTTCACCTTATTGAACCTATAAGTGTTAAACTACAAGAATCATATCTAGCATAACAGGAAGCTAAATGCTCATTTTGTTACTACTCCCTCCGTCTCAAAATGAATGTCCAAAAAAAAAAAATCAAATTTGCTCTAGATAGATGATCAAGAGTAAATTTGAAAAAAAGAATTGGATATTCATTTTGTGACGGAGGGAGTAATAAAGATCCAAGGTTCTTTGGAAGTCCATGTGACAGTCCCCCAAACTGTATTTGTTTGTAGACATCTCTGATCCAACAGTAAGGCGATACAAATCTAAGCAGCCATATTGAGCTCTATGTAATAAATTGTATCTACTCTCCTCTCTGCAACATTGCCTACAGATAAAGCAATCTCTATTGAACATTCAGGCTATCATTTATACTCTAATTCACCGATTGAACCGGGTTTTGAGACAATAAAGTGCAAGGAGATAAAAGGAAATTTCTTCAACCCTCAAAATTTTCAAAACATACACATTACCCTCGACTAATATACAAAGATAAATAGAGCAGTAATGCATGCATGGAATATTGACCTTTTTGTATTTTTAAGAAAAACTATACCTACCTATAATAAATTTAAATAACAAGTCCATGTATATGACCCTCATCTAAAAGAATCCGTCTCGGTAACAAGAAAATAAATCCTATGTAAAGATAAAAACAAACATGAAATGAAGCCGGAGTACAAATTCCTGCATATCTAATTAGCTATACAAGAAGTAAAAGTATACTACTCGGCAATCAATTACAGTAACTGATTAAGAGAGCAGATTAGAGCTTTGCTCCTCCAAAGTTGGCTGGAAGAATGCCTTTGTTGTTGACGATATGTTTGTGTCATAGATAACGAACAAAAAAAGAGGATTTGGGTCGTGGAGCACAGGCAAAACCCCATGCTTCTCTACAGTAGAAAATAAGCTTTTCCACATTATAGCTAGAGGATCAGAGCCAACCAAGGAAGAAGAGGGAGTAATGGAGTAATTAGTAGACCTCATTTAGGTTAGTGGAAATGAAAATAGGTTGTTAAAATGTTTGAATAGTCAAACGGGACTATCATTACGGGACGGAGGGAGTAAGATATAGCGCCTTGTTATATCGAGAAGAATAGCACCTGTTAGAAGGTTAATATCCAGATTCTCTCCTAGGCCTAAAACATTGCATCACATGGATGATTGAGTCCAAATCTACTATTCCTTTGACCAAATTTCTTGGCTATCTATATACTGATCAGTTTTGTTCCATCCATGGTAAACAATTATACTGTATATGTTTTGAAGAAAATGACAAAGATGTCAAAGAAGAACGTAATCAGAACATGAGATATTTAGTGAGTCACACATACCTAATGCAAGCAGCAACACATGCACTGCATCTCTTCATGGTCGCAGTTTGCCTCCAGGCCCCAAAGCAAAGGTGGGTCCACATCCACTAGATCCTTAAAACTTCCACCATTTGATGTGTGCATCAATAAACGCCAAGCCTGCAGGAACCGAGAAACAAACAAATGTCTACATATTCTAGGTATTTTAAGGGCTTAAAGAATTTCTTGCAATTAACAATTGCATTCTAGGTATTTTAAGGGCTTAAAGAATGAGGTGCTAGAAGAGATATCATTTCTTAAACTGGCAATGCATGCAAAAAAAACATATTCTAAACATCAAAGTAAACTCTGAGTTTTAGACTCTCAAACTTCATGCAGTAATATTGTACAGGTTATAAGAAAGTTCTCATGTTTTGACTATGGTTTCCTGTGCTCTAGAATAGAAAGAAAAGGATCGCTAACATGTTACTTGTGTAGTTTAACCAGTTCTATATCTTTTAGAAATTGACAATTTTCAGCTAGCTGAGAAATAGCTACTGCAAAATATTAAGCAAGCTTGTAATGGACTCACGACCAAAGGCAAATAAATAATTGGCTGATTCCATGGATGGTTGACAGTTAGCAGGAAATGTATGGTTCTGCTACGTTACACGACCTCGGTTGTTGGTTACATAAAGGTCACAAGATCCATCTTCATATGTCATTGAATACTGATGCTACATAGAAAAATGTTGATGTAGCACAGGAAATTGACCGGGATAGCGACGGCGGCCGGACCGGACGAACACGCTCCCCGAGGTCCGAATAATGCGGGACCTACAAGACAAAACACCGTTAGGGGTGGGGGGCCTTCCCCCCCCCAAAACCCTCCGGCGTGAGAATCATCAATCCGATACACAAAATATATTGACATAATGTATGACTTTCTAGAGAGAGAGAAGAGAGAAGCTCTCTTTTTTAACATACCTCATGAAAATGAAAAGGAGGGAGTATATATAGGCCAAGGGTGATGTCATCATCTATCTCATTCTCACTTTGCCACGTGTCACGCCTGCAATGGAGGGGAGTCTAACAAAAGACTTAACATATAACATACAACATTTACCATATAACATATAACATAAATCATACAACATAAATCATACACCATAAACCATATAACATAAATCATACGCCATAACATAACTCTGGCAACCATCGGAACAATAACCATATTCGGGCTAGAACAATCACACGAGAACAAAACTTTAACGAGATCCTCATAGCATATGAGCCCATATAGTCCATATTTGGGCTTGGGTCGGGTCAATATTTATCGGGCATAATATTTTGTTATGGTATATCAGAAGCCCCCGACTCCTTAGCTCGATTATTCATGATCGAGCTGAGGAGTAAAATAGCATACATAACAAAATATAGATTATCGAACCGAGTCAACTTCCCTGGTACAAAAACCTGGTCGCTGGACTTTCGAATAGGTAGAGGATCAGAGCCAAAAACCTTTCGATCCCTCTCGAACTTGATGCCTTTTATACACTTTATCATTTGCTCTGGGTCTGTATTTAAACAATTTTCTTTTCTGTCTTTTAACTTTGCTTTTCGTTCTTTGGCTTGACTGCCTTACTTTACTTTCTTTAACTTGCTTTGAATTTTCGTTTTTTGCGCTTATTATCATTCTACCTTTAATTTTTACTTTATACGCTGCCTGTTGCATTTTGCTTCAATAGTTTGTCTTTTTTGCTTCGATAGCTCATCGAAGATTCACTTTACGACTTTTATCTCTATATACATACTACTCCCTTCAAAAAAGTGAGGCTTGTCTTTATGCAACCTCACTCCCTAGTCATGCTACTCGCCATTCCGCCTTACTTAGCTTCGCGGCGACTCACTCGTACGCCACGGTAAAAACCTTACTTGGCCTAACCTCGCTGCCAAACCTCGCTTGGCCACACTTGGCCGAAAAACTACACTGGGCCCACACTTGGCCAAACCGCACTGATCAAAGCCTAAAAAATGCGTCAATCACAAACGCGCTAACTAAAAACGCGGCCAACGCAAACGCGCTAACCAAAAACGCGGCAATCACAAACGCACTAATCGAAACGCGACAATCATAACCAAACGCGACAATTACAACCGCGCTAATCGAAACGCGACAATCACAACCAAACGCGACAATCACAACCGCGCTAATCGAAATGCGACAATCTCAACCAAACGCGACAATCACAACCGCGCTACTTGAAACGCGACAATCTCAACCAAACACGACAAACGTAACAGCGCTACTCGAAACGCGACAATCTCAACCAAACACGACAAACGTAACCGCGCTAATCGAAACGCAACAATCTCAACCAAACACGACAAACGTAACCGCGCTAATCGAAACGTGACAATCTCAACCAAACGCGCTACTCAACGCTAACTTAAACTGCGCCAACAATGCGCTACTCAACGCTAACTTAACCTGCGCCAATAATGCGCTACTCAACGCTAACTTAACCTGCGCCAGCAATGCGCTACTCAACGCTAACTTAACCTGCGCCAACAATGCGCTACTCAACGCTAACTTTCTTTGCCTGGCCTCTCCCAGGGCTTTCTAGGCGCCTGGGTCCCTCCCCAGGTCACAGGAGCTTCGCCACTCAGGCTAGGCTAGGAGCTTCGCCACTCAGGTTAGGCTAGGAGCTTCGCCACTCAGGCTAGGCTAAGAGCTTTGCCACTCAGGCTAGGCTAGGAGCTTCGCCACTCAGGCTAGGCTAAGTCACAGGAGCTTCGACACTCAGGCTAGGCTAAGTCACAGGAGCTTCGCCACTCAGGCTAGGCTAAGTCACAGGAGCTTCGCCACTCAGGCTAGGCTACCTCTCTAGATGCCTGGGTCTCTCCCCAGGTCACCGCCAGACTTCGCCACTCAGGCTAGGCCCCCCAGAGCTTCGCCCCATCTTGATGCCTGGGTCTCGACCCAGGTCACCGCTAGGCTTCGCCAAATTTGGCTAGGCCCCTGGAGCTTCGCCTCCCAGGCTAGGCCCCCATCCAGATGCCTGGGTCTCGACCCAGGTCACCGTCAGGCTTCGCCACTAAGGCTAGGCCCCCCAGAGCTTCGCCCCGTCTTGATGCCTGGGTCTCGACCCAGGTCACCGCTAGGCTTCGCCAAATTTGGCTAGGCCCCTGGAGCTTCGCCACTCAGGCTAGGCCCCCATCCGGATGCACAGGTCTCGACCTGTGTCACCGTCGAGCTTCGCCACTCGAGGCTAGGCCCCCCAGCTTCGCCCCGTCTTGATGCCTGGGTCTTGACCCAGGTCACCGCTAGGCTTCGCCACTCAGGCTAAGCCCCTGGAGCTTCGCCACTCAGGCTAGGCCCCTAGAGGTTTGGTGCCTAGGCTCTCCCAGGACACCTCCCCAAGTTTGTGCCTGGGCCTCTCCCCAGGACACCGCGTCGAGCAGCCCCAGTCGCAAAGGTTCGGTCGCCCTAAGATCCCGGTCGCCTCCTCTTCAAGCTTTTAGCGGCAACTTTCTTTATCAAATTTGGGGCGGCTTTATCAACTTTGGCATCATACAAGCAGTTCGGGATGCGAGCCCCTGCAGTTCGGGATGCGAGCCCACTGTAGTTCGGGATGCGAGCCCCTCAAATCAGCAACTCGAGCTTTATCATCCGGCAAAATAACTTGGCCGACTTTGTCATATGCGACATAGTACCTACAAAAGACACGAGGTAGTCATTTGCCCATCAAGTAAACACTTTCTTCATATTTAACACAGCAAGCAAATATTACGCAACTATTATGTGAACAAGAGAAATAATAAACCACAAATATATTTTACATTTTACTAAGTTCATTCATTTTAAGCACACTATCTTGACTATTATTTCTCTGCATTCATCATTTCTAGATCTCAAATATTTAGCAGGTTAACGTACCCACCATGATACTTTCATTTCCACTTGCGATATTAGCATACTTTATCATGATTCTGACATAATTTTGCACATAAACGAGCATAAAATTCACATATTTTATTTCATGGAACACTATTATTTCTGGTGTCATAATTCTTTCATACTTATGTCGATCAGAATGTACTATTCTACTAATTTGACAATTTCTCAACAGTAAACAATTACGCAAAGCCATAATTTTACCAAATCAACACTAAGCTTACTGCTAGATAATACTAATTCACTTTCATTCATACTTAGCCTCTTATATTTCATGATCCAAAGAAAATTACGGGGCATCATAAAAATCTGGCAGGTAATCACGTACTATCTTTTATCATAACACTGTTGTTACTATTTTCTTTCTTTGAGCATACAATCTTATACAACTGTATTTATACTATAATCATCTTGACAAAACATGTTTTCAAAGCAACTCGTAAGCTTTCCAATCAAGTCAATTAATTTCGCAATTCTTCCTTCTAAGCATTGAAACCAAAGCATACTTACAAACATACTCCCAAGAAGGCATATAATTCACTATTCTTAACCAAGAATACATCATTAAAAAACATAAGGGTGATATTGGCAAGCTATCTTGAGCATATAACTAAACATAAATTTTCATCTATTGTCCTACGTTCCTTTCTATTCATTTTATATGAAACTTTTAATTACCAGAATAACATTTTGACATACACTTTAATCATATCATTGAGCTTAGTCCCGCTAGATCGTAACCATTCATGTTCAAGCTTCTATATCCCATTATCTCTTGTTGGGAACATCAAATAGGCAAGTAACGAACTAAACCTATTTATCTTATCAAGTTAGCATGGTAAATAGAGAGCATATTTAACTTTGCCATGTAACGGGATTTCTAAGCATACATTCATTTGCACACTATTTTCCTCGTATTTCACTTTCCTTTCCTTTCCTTTCCTTTCCTTTCCATCTGATAACTAAAGCAAATCGCACGACATATTTTCTACCTAATGACTCTTAGAAATTGACCACAAGCTTTAATATTGCTAAAGTAATATCAAGTCAAAGCACTCATTTAAACATAATATACGTATTCAAAATATATTTATATCTATCATATTTCATGTTTAATCACCCATTCTCTTTTAATTGTGCAAATAGATCAGTAGGTGGGCTTTATCAAGATAAAATACTAAGTATGCATAACTTGTACGTATTTTAAACATGATTCATAATGCTAAATAATTAATTCATGGAAAAAGGGTAAAAATGGAAAGAGTCCACCTGAAGAAGATATTTCCCCTTTCTTTATTTGTGTGGCTCACAATGGCTCCTTACTTTGGCATCCTTTCCCACGTGACTACCCTTCTAACGTGACTTACTGTCACACGCAACTTGGCCTGCGATGGACATCATCGGAAGACGGCATACACGCCGGGAAATTCAGTCGGCGCCGATGCTTGTTCTGCTCCGCTGGCTACGATTTTAACGCCATTTTCTTTGTTCTCAGAGCCGTATTTTCTGATGGCCTTTCATTTCTGCTCCCCGCTCCATTCGAACCATTACCCTTCTTTCCTCCATATTTTCCGGCGACTGAGCTCAAAAAATCCAGCTCTATGGCCTTTGACTGTATATAACCTCTTTCTCTTTCTTCCTTTCCTTGCTCCGCTCTTGCTTCGACTTCGTCTCCCTAGGCCCAAGCAGAAAAGCTCCCCTCTCCGGTAAATCGCTCCGGCCTACTGGACTTAATGGAGTTTCTGGAAAAAATCCTTTGATTCCTTTCGAATCTGCTACCGTCTTCTTTGCTTTTTCTCCCTTCGGCGCCAAATTAAATCGCCACCTCTGCCGCTACCCCCGACCAAGCGGTTCTTGTTTCTCCTCCTTCTTGTCCCATCACTCTCAACATTTTAATTTTTCTACTATCTACCCCGCCTCTCCGCCAACTGCTCCGACGAACCTTCCTCCTCAGATTACTATTCCGATGAACTTCTCCGACAAAAAAACGGCCCGTCTCCCTTTTCCCACACTGTTGCTCTGGTTTAATAGATATGCTCTTACCCCCTCCGGTGACGAAGATAGTGAACTGGGAATTACTCACTTCCCATGTCATCACCGAATATGAATTTTTCCCTAATTTGAGTCTGACTTTCCCTCTTCACAGCCAAAAACGGAAACTGTTTACTTCCAACTTCTGACCAACTCCGGCTCCCCCTCTGCTGCTACCCCAACCGCCCTCTAGATTTGATACCCTCGGCTTCTCTAGTCAGTCCCGGCAACGGAACCAACTGATGCTACATAGAAAAATGTTGCACAGGAAACTGACCGGGATAGCGACGGCGGCCGGACCGGACGAACACGCTCCCCGAGGTCCGAATAATGCGGGACCTACAAGACAAAACACCGTTAGGGGTGGGGGGCCTTCCCCCCCAAAACCCTCCGGTGTGAGAATCATCAATCCGATACATAAAATATATTGACATAATGTATGACTTTCTAGAGAGAGAGAAGAGAGAAGCTCTCTTTTTTAACATACCTCATGAAAATGAAAAGGAGGGAGTATATATAGGCCAAGGGTGATGTCATCATCTATCTCATTCTCACTTTGCCACGTGTCACGCCTGCAATGGAGGGGAGTCTAACAAAAGACTTAACATATAACATACAACATTTACCATATAACATATAACATAAATCATACAACATAAATCATACGCCGTAAACCATATAACATAAATCATACGCCATAACATAACTCTGGCAACCATCGGAACAATAACCATATTCGGGCTAGAACAATCACACGAGAACAAAACTTAAACGAGATCCTCATAGCATATGAGCCCATATAGTTCATATTTGGGCTTGGGTCGGGTCAATATTTGATGTGGACACAATTGCGGAGTCATTTTTGGAGTCGTTTGAGCGTCAACGCGGAAACGGGCGTAACTTTTGATTCCGGAGGAGTTACGGGACGCACAGCATATCAAAACGACCGTCTCGACGAGAGGAACAAGATTCATGGGCTAAGCCCCATGAGCAGGCCAAAAAAAGGCCGAAAAATGCTACTAAAGGCCTCAAAAGGCCCGACGAAGCTTTCTATCCGTTTTTCCTAGTTGTTGGATATTTTCGTCTTTTGAACTGTTTTAGGGTTTTTTCAAATTAGGGTTGCAGCCGTCTTATTTATACCTTGTTTTAGGGTTTGAAACTCGGTTTTTGACATTTTATGAATTGAATTCATTCTCTTTCAATTTTCCCGAGCGAAAATTGTTGATTGATTGTTGAGTTCCTCGAGCGGAATTCATCAATTAGTCTCTATCCAAGTCTTCCGCTACGTCAATATTTATCGGGCATAATATTTTGTTATGGTATATCAGAAGCCCCCGACTCCTTAGCTCGATTATTCATGATCGTGCTGAGGAGTAAAATAGCATACATAACAAAATATAGATTATCGAACCGAGTCAACTTCCCTGGTACAAAAACCTGGTCGCTGGACTTTCGAATAGGTAGAGGATCAGAGCCAAAAACCTTTCGATCCCTCTCGAACTTGATGCCTTTTATACACTTTATCATTTGCTCTGGGTCTGTATTTAAACAATTTTCTTTTCTGTCTTTTAACTTTGCTTTTCGTTCTTTGGCATGACTGCCTTACTTTACTTTCTTTAACTTGCTTTGAATTTTCGTTTTTTACGCTTATTATCATTCTACCTTTAATTTTTACTTTATACGCTGCCTGTTGCATTTTGCTTCAATAGTTTGTCTTTTTTGCTTCGATAGCTCATCGAAGATTCACTTTACGACTTTTATCTCTATATACATACTACTCCCTTCAAAAAAGTGAGGCTTGTCTTTATGCAACCTCACTCCCTAGTCATGCTACTCGCCATTCCGTCTTACTTAGCTTCGCGGCGACTCACTCGTACGCCACGGTAAAAACCTTACTTGGCCTAACCTCGCTGCCAAACCTCGCTTGGCAACACTTGGCCGAAAAACTACACTGAGGCCACACTTGGCCAAACCGCACTGATCAAAGCCTAAAAAATGCCTCAATCACAAACGCGCTAACTAAAAACGCGGCCAACGCAAACGCGCTAACCAAAAACGCGACAATCACAAACGCATTAATCGAAACGCGACAATCATAACCAAACGCGACAATTACAACCGCGCTAATCGAAACGCGACAATCACAACCAAACGCGACAATCACAACCGCGCTAATCGAAACGCGACAATCTCAACCAAACGCGACAATCACAACCGCGCTACTTGAAACGCGACAATCTCAACCAAACACGACAAACGTAACCGCGCTACTCAAAACGCGACAATCTCAACCAAACACGACAAACGTAACCGCGCTAATCGAAACGCGACAATCTCAACAAAACACGACAAACGTAACCGCGCTAATCGAAACGCGACAATCTCAACCAAATGCGCTACTCAACGCTAACTTAAACTGCGCCAACAATGCGCTACTCAACGCTAACTTAACCTGCGCCAACAATGCGCTACTCAACGCTAACTAAACCTGCGCCAACAATGCGCTACTCAACGCTAACTAAACCTGCGCCAACAATGCGCTACTCAACGCTAACTTTCTTTGCCTGGCCTCTCCCAGGACTTTCTAGGCGCTTGGGTCCCTCCCCAGGTCACAGGAGCTTCGCCACTCAGGCTAGGCTAGGAGCTTCGCCACTCAGTCTAGGCTAGGAGCTTCGCCACTCAGGCTAGGCTAAGAGCTTCGCCACTCAGGCTAGGCTAGGAGCTTCGCCACTCAGGCTAGGCTAAGTCACAGGAGCTTCGACACTCAGGCTAGGCTAAGTCACAGGAGCTTCGCCACTCAGGCTAGGCTAAGTCACAGGAGCTTCGCCACTCAGGCTAGGCTACCTCTCTAGATGCCTGGGTCTCTCCCCAGGTCACCGCCAGACTTCGCCACTCAGGCTAGGCCCCCCAGAGCTTCGCCCCGTCTTGATGCATGGGTCTCGACCCAGGTCACCGCTAGGCTTCGCCAAATTTGGCTAGGCCCCTGGAGCTTCGCCACTCAGGCTAGGCCCCCATCCAGATGCCTGGTTCTCGACCCAGGTCACCGTCAGGCTTTGCCACTCAGGCTAGGCCCCCAGAGCTTCGCCCCGTCTTCATGCCTGGGTCTCGACCCAGGTCACCGCTAGGCTTCACCAAATTTGGCTAGGCTCCTGGAGCTTCGCCACTCTGGCTAGGCCCCCATCCAGATGCCTGGGTCTCGACCCAGGTCACCGTCAGGCTTCGCCACTCAGGCTAGGCCCCCCAGAGCTTCGCCCCGTCTTGATGCCTGGGTCTCGACCCAGGTCACCGCTAGGCTTCGCCACTCAGGCTAAGCCCCTGGAGCTTCGCCACTCAGGCTAGGCCCCTAGAGGTTTGGTGCCTAGGCTCTCCCAGGACACCTCCCCAAGTTTGTGCCTGGGCCTCTCCCCAGGACACCGCGTCAGGGCAGCCCCCCAGGTCGCAAAGGTTCGGTCGCCCGGCATCCCCAGGTCGCCTCCCCCTCTTCAAGCTTTTAGCGGCAACTTTCTTTATCAAATTTGGGGCGGCTTTATCAACTTTGGCATCATACAAGCAGTTCGGGATGCGAGCCCCCTGCAGTTCGGGATGCGAGCCCACTGCAGTTCGGGATGCGAGCCCCTCAAATCAGCAACTCGAGCTTTATCATCCGGCAAAATAACTTGGCCGACTTTGTCATATGCGACATAGTACCTACAAAAGACACGAGGTAGTCATTTGCCCATCAAGTAAACACTTTCTTCATATTTAACACAACAAGCAAATATTACGCAACTATTATGTGAACAAGAGAAATAATAAACCACAAATATCTTTTACATTTTACTAAGTTCATTCATTTTAAGCACACTATCTTGACTATCATTTCTCCGCATTCATCATTTCTAGATCTCAAATATTTAGCAGGTTAACGTACCCACCATGATACTTTCATTTCCACTTGCGATATTAGCATACTTTATCATGATTCTGACATAATTTTGCACATAAACGAGCATAAAATTCACATATTTTATTTCATGGAACACTATTATTTCTGGTGTCATAATTCTTTCATACTTATGTCGATCAGAATGTACTATTCTACTAATTTGACAATTTCTCAACAGTAAACAATTACGCAAAGCCATAATTTTACCAAATCAACACTAAGCTTACTGCTAGATAATACTAATTCACTTTCATTCATACTTAGCCTCTTATATTTCATGATCCAAAGAAAATTACGGGGCATCATAAAAATCTGGCAGGTAATCACGTACTATCTTTTATCATAACACTGTTGTTACTATTTTCTTTCTTTGAGCATACAATCTTATACAACTGTATTTATACTATAATCATCTTGACAAAACATGTTTTCAAAGCAACTCGTAAGCTTTCCAATCAAGTCAATTAATTTCGCAATTCTTCCTTCTAAGCATTTAAACCAAAGCATACTTACAAACATACTCCCAAGAAGGCATATAATTCACTATTCTTAACCAAGAATACATCATTAAAAAACATAAGGGTGATATTGGCAAGCTATCTTGAGCATATAACTAAACATAAATTTTCATCTATTGCCCTACGTTCCTTTCTATTCATTTTATATGAAACTTTTAATTACAAGAATAACATTTTGACATACACTTTAATCATATCATTGAGCTTAGTCCCGCTAGATCGTAACCATTCATGTTCAAGCTTCTATATCCCATTATCTCTTGTTGGGAACATCAAATAGGCAAGTAACGAACTAAACCTATTTATCTTATCAAGTTAGCATGGTAAATAGAGATCATATTTAACTTTGCCATGTAACGAGATTTCTAAGCATACATTCATTTGCCCATTATCTCTTGTTGGGAACATCAAATAGGCAAGTAACGAACTAAACCTATTTATCTTATCAAGTTAGCATGGTAAATAGAGAGCATATTTAACTTTGCCATGTAACGGGATTTCTAAGCATACATTCATTTGCACACTATTTTCCTCGTATTTCACTATCCTTTCCTTTCCTTTCCTTTCCATCTGATAACTAAAGCAAATCGCACGACATATTTTCTACCTAATGACTCTTAGAAATTGACCACAAGCTTTAATATTGCTAAAGTAATATCAAGTCAAAGTACTCATTTAAACATAATATACGTATTCAAAATATATTTATATCTATCATATTTCATGTTTAATCACCCATTCTCTTTTAATTGTGCAAATAGATCAGTAGGTGGGCTTTATCAAGATAAAATACTAAGTATGCATAACTTGTACGTATTTTAAACATGATTCATAATGCTAAATAATTAATTCATGGAAAAAGGGTAAAAATGGAAAGAGTCCACCTGAAGAAGATATTTCCCCTTTCTTTATTTGTGTGGCTCACAATGGCTCCTTACTTTGGCATCCTTTCCCACGTGACTACCCTACTAACGTGACTTACTGTCACACGCAACTTGGCCTGCGATGGACATCATCGGAAGATGGCATACACGCCGGGAAATTCAGTCGGCGCCGATGCTTGTTCTGCTCCGCTGGCTATGATTTTAACGCCATTTTCTTTGTTCTCAGATCCATATTTTCTGATGGCCTTTCATTTCTGCTCCCCGCTCCATTCGAACCATTACCCTTCTTTCCTCCATATTTTCCGGCGACTAAGCTCAAAAAATCCAGCTCTATGGCCTTTGACTGTATATAACCTCTTTCTCTTTCTTCCTTTCCTTGCTCCGCTCTTGCTTCGACTTCGTCTCCCTGGGCCCAAGCAGAAAAGCTCCCCTCTCCGGTAAATCGCTCCGGCCTACTGGACTTAATGGAGTTTCTGGCAAAAATCCTTTGATTCCTTTCGAATCTGCTACCGTCTTCTTTGCTTTTTCTCCCTTCGGCGCCAAATTAAATCGCCACCTCTGCCGCTACCCCCGACCAAGCGGTTCTTGTTTTTCCTCCTTCTTGTCCCATCACTCTCAACATTTTAATTTTGCTACTATCTACCCCGCCTCTCCGCCAACTGCTCCGACGAACCTTCCTCCTCAGATTACTATTCCGACGAACTTCTCCGACAAAAAAACGGCCCGTCTCCCTTTTCCCACACTGTTGCTCTGGTTTAATTGATATGCTCTTACCCCCTCCGGTGACGAAGACAGTGAACTGGGAATTACTCACTTCCCATGTCATCACCGAATCTGAATTTTTCCTTAATTTGAGTCTGACTTTCCCTCTTCACAGCCAAAAACGGAAACTGTTTACCTCCAACTTCTGACCAACTCCGGCTCCCCCTCTGCTGCTACCCCAACCGCCCTCTAGATTTGATACCCTCGGCTTCTCTAGTCAGTCCCGACAACGGAACCAACTGATGCTACATAGAAAAATTTTGCACAGGAAACTGACCGGGATAGCGACGGCGGCCAGACCGGACGAACACGCTCCCCGAGGTCCGAATAATGCGGGACCTACAAGACAAAACACCGTTAGGGGTGGGGGGCCTTCCCCCCTAAAACCCTCCGGCGTGAGAATCATCAATCCGATACACAAAATATATTGACATAATGTATGACTTTCTAGAGAGAGAAGAGAGAAGCTCTCTTTTTTAACATACCTCATGAAAATGAAAAGGAGGGAGTATATATAGGCCAAGGGTGATGTCATCATCTATCTCATTCTCACTTTGCCACGTGTCACGCCTGCAATGGAGGGGAGTCTAACAAAAGACTTAACCTATAACATACAACATTTACCATATAACATATAACATAAATCATACAACATAAATCATACGCCTTAAACCATATAACATAAATCATACGCCATAACATAACTCTGGCAACCATCGGAACAATAACCATATTCGGGCTAGAACAATCACACGAGAACAAAACTTAAACGAGATCCTCATAGCATATGAGCCCATATAGTCCATATTTGGGCTTGGGTCGGGTCAATATTTATCGGGCGTAATATTTTGTTATGGTATATCAGAAGCCCCCGACTCCTTAGCTCGATTATTCATGATCGAGCTGATGAGTAAAATAGCATACATAACAAAATATAGATTATCGAACCGAGTCAACTTCCCTGGTACAAAAACCTGGTCGCTGGACTTTCGAATAGGTAGAGGATCAGAGCCAAAAACCTTTCGATCCGTCTCGAACTTGATGCCTTTTATACACTTTATCATTTGCTCTGGGTCTGTATTTAAACAATTTTCTTTTCTGTCTTTTAACTTTGCTTTTCGTTCTTTAGCTTGACTGCCTTACTTTACTTTCTTTAACTTGCTTTGAATTTTCGTTTTTTACGCTTATTATCATTCTACCTTTAATTTTTACTTTATACGCTGCCTGTTGCATTTTGCTTCAATAGTTTGTCTTTTTTGCTTCGATAGCTCATCGAAAATTCACTTTACGAATTTTATCTCTATATACATACTACTCCCTTCAAAAAAGTGAGGCTTGTCTTTATGCAACCTCACTCCCTAGTCATGCTACTCGCCATTCCGCCTTACTTAGCTTCGCGGCGACTCACTCGTACGCCACGGTAAAAATCTTACTTGGCCAAACCTCGCTGCCAAACCTCGCTTGGCCATACTTGGCCGAAAAACTACACTGAGGCAACACTTGGCCAAACCGCACTGATCAAAGCCTAAAAAATGCGTCAATCACAAACGCGCTAACTAAAAACGCGGCCAACGCAAACGCGGCCAACGCAAACGCGCTAACCAAAAACGCGGCAATCACAAATGCACTAATCGAAACGCGACAATCATAACCAAACGCGACAATTACAACCGCGCTAATCGAAACGCGACAATCACAACCGCGCTAATCGAAACGCGACAATCTCAACCAAACGCGACAATCACAACCGCGCTACTTGAAACGCGACAATCTCAACCAAACACGACAAACGTAACCGCGCTACTCGAAACGCGACAATCTCAACCAAACACGACAAACGTAACCGCGCTAATCGAAACGCGACAATCTCAGCCAAACACGATAAACGTAACCGCGCTAATCGAAACGCGACAATCTCAACCAAACGCGCTACTCAACGCTAACTTAAACTGCGCCAACAATGCGCTACTCAACGCTAACTTAACCTGGGCCAACAATGCGCTACTCAACACTAACTTAACATGCGTCAACAATGCGTTAATCAACGCTAACTTAACCTGCGCCAACAATGCGCTACTCAACGCTAACTTTCTTTGCCTGGCCTCTCCCAGGACTTTCTAGTCGCCTGGGTCCCTCTCCAGGTCACAGGAGCTTCGCCACTCAGGCTAGGCTAGGAGCTTCGCCACTCAGGCTAGGCTAAGAGCTTCGCCACTCAGGCTAGGCTAGGAGCTTCGCCACTCAGGCTAGGCTAAGTCACAGGAGCTTCGACACTCAGGCTAGGCTAAGTCATAGGAGCTTCGCCACTCAAGCTAGGCTATGTCACAGGAGCTTCGCCACTCAGGCTAAGCTACCTCTCTAGATGCCTGGGTCTCTCCCCAGGTCACCGCCAGACTTCGCCACTCAGTCTAGGCCCCCCAGAGCTTCGCCCCATCTTGATGCCTGGGTCTCGACCCAGGTCACCGCTAGGCTTCGCCAAATTTGGCTAGGCCCCTGGAGCTTCGCCACTCAGGCTAGGCCCCATTCCAGATGCCTGGGTCTCGACCCAGGTCACCGTCAGGCTTCGCCACTCAGGCTAGGCCCCCAGAGCTTCGCCCCGTCTTCATGCCTGTGTCTCGACCCAGGTCACCGCTAGGCTTTGCCAAATTTGGCTAGTCCCCTAGAGCTTCGCCACTCAGGCTAGGCCCCCATCCAGATGCCTGGGTCTCGACCCAGGTCACCGTCAGGCTTCGCCACTCAGGCTAGGCCCCCCAGAGCTTCGCCCCGTCTTGATGCCAGGGTCTCGACCCAGGTCACCGCTAGGCTTCGCCACTCAGGCTAAGCCCCTGGAGCTTCGCCACTCAGGCTAGGCCCCTAGAGGTTTGGAGCCTAGGCTCTCCCAAGACACCTCCCCAAGGTTGTGCCTGGGCCTCTCCCCAGGACACCGCGTCAGGGCAGCCCCCCAGGTCGCAAAGGTTCGGTCGCCCGGCATCCCCAGGTCGCCTCCCCCTCTTCAAGCTTTTAGCGGCAACTTTCTTTATCAAATTTGGGGCGGCTTTATCAACTTTGGCATCATACAAGCAGTTCGGGATGCGAGCCCACTGCAGTTCGGGATGCGAGCCCCTCAAATCAGCAACTCGAGCTTTATCATCCGGAAAAATAACTTGGCCGACTTTGTCATATGCGACATAGTACCTACAAAAGACACGAGGTAGTCATTTGCCCATCAAGTAAACACTTTCTTCATATTTAACACAACAAGCAATATTACGCAACTATTATGTGAACAAGAGAAATAATAAACCACAAATATCTTTTACATTTTACTGAGTTCATTCATTTTAAGCACACTATCTTGACTATCATTTCTCCGCATTCATCATTTCTAGATCTCAAATATTTAGCAGGTTAACGTACCCACCATGATACTTTCATTTCCACTTGCGATATTAGCATACTTTATCATGATTCTGACATAATTTTGCACATAAACCAGCATAAAATTCACATATTTTATTTCATGGAACACTATTATTTCTGGTGTCATAATTCTTTCATACTTATGTCGATCAGAATGTACTATTCTACTAATTTGACAATTTCTCAACAGTAAACAATTACGCAAAGCCATAATTTTACCAAATCAACACTAAGCTTACTGCTAGATAATACTAATCCACTTTCATTCATACTTAGCCTCTTATATTTCATGATCCAAAGAACATTACGGGGCATCATATAAATCTGGCAGGTAATCACGTACTATCTTTTATCATAACACTGTTGTTACTATTTTCTTTCTTTGAGCATACAATCTTATACAACTGTATTTATACTATAATCATCTTGACAAAACATGTTTTCAAAGCAACTCGTAAACTTTCCAATCAAGTCAATTAATTTCGCAATTCTTCCTTCTAAGCATTTAAACCAAAGCATACTTACAAACATACTCCCAAGAAGGCATATAATTCACTATTCTTAACCAAGAATACATCATTAAAAAACATAAGGGTGATATTGGCAAGCTATCTTGAGCATATAACTAAACATAAATTTTCATCTATTGCCCTACGTTCCTTTCTATTCATTTTATATGAAACTTTTAATTACCAGAATAACATTTTGACATACACTTTAATCATATCATTGAGCTTAGTCCCGCTAGATCGTAACCATTCATGTTCAAGCTTCTATATCCCATTATCTCTTGTTGGGAACATCAAATAGGCAAGTAACAAACTAAACCTATTTATCTTATCAAGTTAGCATGGTAAATAGAAAGCATATTTAACTTTGCCATGTAACGGGATTTCTAAGCATACATTCATTTGCACACTATTTTCCTCGTATTTCACTTTCCTTTCCTTTCCATCTGATAACTAAAGCAAATCGCACGACATATTTTCTACCTAATGACTCTTAGAAATTGACCACAAGCTTTAATATTGCTAAAGTAATATCAAGTCAAAGCACTCATTTAAACATAATATACGTATTCAAAATATATTTATATCTATCATATTTCATGTTTAATCACCCATTCTCTTTTAATTGTGCAAATAGATCAGTAGGTGGGCTTTATCAAGATAAAATACTAAGTATGCATAATTTGTACTTATTTTAAACATGATTCATAATGCTAAATAATTAATTCATGGAAAAAGGGTAAAAATGGAAAGAGTCTACCTGAAGAAGATATTTCCCCTTTCTTTATTTGTGTGGCTCACAATGGCTCCTTACTTTGGCATCCTTTCCCACGTGACTACCCTACTAACGTGACTTACTGTCACACGCAACTTGGCCTGCGATGGACATCATCAGAAGACGGCATACATGCCGGGAAATTCATTCGGCGCCGATGCTTGTTCTACTCCGCTGGCTACGATTTTAACGCCATTTTCTTTGTTCTCAGAGCCGTATTTTCTGATGGCCTTTCATTTCTGCTCCCCTCTCCATTCGAACCATTACCCTTCTTTCCTCCATATTTTCCGGCGACTGAGCTCAAAAAATTCCAGCTCTATGGCCTTTGACTGTATATAACCTCTTTCTCTTTCTTCCTTTCCTTGCTCCGCTCTTGCTTCGACTTCGTCTCCCTGGGCCCAAGCAGAAAAGCTCCCCTCTCCGGTAAATCGCTCCGGCCTACTGGACTTAATGGAGTTTCTGGCAAAAATCCTTTGATTCCTTTCGAATCTGCTACCGTCTTCTTTGCTTTTTCTCCCTTCGGCGCCAAATCAAATCGCCACCTCTGCCGCTACCCCCGACCAAGCGGTTCTTGTTTTTCCTCCTTCCCGTCCCATCACTCTCAACATTTTAATTTTGCTACTATCTACCCCGCCTCTCCGCCAACTGCTCCGATGAACCTTCCTCCTCAGATTACTATTCCGACGAACTTCTCCGACAAAAAAACGGCCCGTCTCCCTTTTCCCACACTGTTGCTCTGGTTTAATAGATATGCTCTTACCCCCTCTAGTGACGAAGACAGTGAACTGGGAATTACTCACGTCCCATGTCATCACCGAATCTGAATTTTTCCCTAATTTGAGTTTGACTTTCCCTCTTCACAGCCAAAAACGGAAACTGTTTACTTCCAACTACTGACCAACTCCGGCTCCCCCTCCGCTGCTACCCCAACCGCCCTCTAGATTTGATACCCTCGGCTTCTCTAGTCAGTCCCGGCAACGAAACCAACTGATGCTACATAGAAAAATGTTGCACAGGAAACTGACCGGGATAGCGACGGCGGTCGGACCGGACGAACACACTCCCCGAGGTCCGAATAATGCGGGACCTACAAGACAAAACACCGTTAGCTAGGGGTGGAGGGTCTTCCCTCCCAAAACCCTCTGGCGTGAGAATCGTCAATCCGATACACAAAATATATTGACATAATGTATGACTTTCTAGAGAGAGAGAAGAGAGAAGCTCTCTTTTTTAACATACCTCATGAAAATGAAAAGGAGGGAGTATATATAGGCCAAGAGTGATGTCATCATCTATCTCATTCTCACTTTGCCACGTGTCACGCCTGCAATGGAGGGGAGTCTAACAAAAGACTTAACATATAACATACAACATTTACCATATAACATAAATCATACAACATAAATCATACGCCATAAACCATATAACATAAATCATACGCCATAACATAAGTCTGGCAACCATCGGAACAATAACCATAATCGGGCTTAAACGAGATCTTCATAGCATATGAGCCCATATAGTCCATATTTGGGCTTGGGTCGGGTCAATATTTATCGGACATAATATTTTGTTATGGTATATCAAATACAAAATTGGCTCTTTATATAATCACTTTGTAGGAACGCCTAATTCTTTTACTCAATTAAACTCACCCCATGAGTTTATGGGCATTATCCAGATGATAACACAGTTGAAGGTGAGAGAACTGGAAAAATCATCCATCTGTACGATTCAATAGATGGCTTTTTAGTAGGTACAAACTTTATATAAAGTTGCATGAATATCCTCACATGAAAACCAATATCACTTAGACATTTACCTGGTGACTCAGTTCCTGTTGTGAAATTGGTGCTCTCCGTTTGCAATCAACACAAAGAAAACAACACACCCACACGTACAAGAAAGAAACAATCACACACAAGAACACAAGAGTTGTTTACCCGGTTCATTCACCAACTCGTGAACTACGTCCGGGGGCAATTGCCAAGCCAATATGTTATTAGTCTCTCTAATATGTTGCTACAATGTGTTCTAGGCCGAAAATATGCTTATATAGTTACAAGGAAACCCTAAATCTAATTTAAGAAGAGTTACAATCAAATAAGGAAACAAATCAAGCCCAGAATCTCGGCCATGCTTGAGGCGCCCGCCTCAAGCCCGCCATGCGCCCGCCTGGAGATGAAGAAAGCTCGGCCACTACCTCGGCCCTTGAGGCGCCCGCCTCGGCCCTCCCCATGCGGCCGCCTGGCGTTGTCCCAAGCCACGCATAGACTTCTCCACTGCTTTGAACTCCTTTTGATCTCAACATACTCCTCCGACTTAGTCCCCTTTTTCCTTGTAGTTTAGGACTCCTAAACCAACAATCTCCCACCGGAGACTAAACTAACAAACATAGAATCACCCATCAACTCCCACCACGGAGTAATGACCTTCGAACACATTTCCCCCTCATCCATATTGGCTTGACACTGCCTCACCTCTCCTCAAGTACTAAGGCGAGTTGAAACCAAGCGACGTTTCAACCTCCCCGTGTTAGATCGTTCTTGCCTCCCCAAATCAGCTTCTACCTTGATTTCTCCCCGCAAGTCTAACTTCGCCTTCTCCCTCCAGACCCACCTTCCTCGCAATGCCTCCCCTTGAAACTTGGACACACCTTGTTTCTTGCATCGACTATTCTTGGTCTGAAACCGCTCTCTGTTAGGGCCCTTGGACTTCCACACCACGTTGATCAACTTTGAGTCCTCCCCAACATACCGTTTCTTGATGTCTCCCCTTTTTACACCAACAGGCCGGTTCTTAAGCCTCTTGCTCCCACCCACGAGCAGCGACATTGTAGGTAGAGTACAACGTCTTCCCTTAACCCCATGAGCCAACACCTTAGCCCCTTTTGTTACTTCCCAAGACCCACCAATGAAAGAAACATCGTATCCTTCACTGTCAAGTTGTCCCACAGAAATCACTCTCCTCCTCAAATCCGGAACATGCATCACGTTGTGTAGTTGTAAAACTGACCCTAGTTAGGTGTCTTCATCATTACATCCCCCTTACCTTTGATCTTCAATGGTTGACCATCACCAAGATAGAGAACCCCAAAATCTCCGGTTTTGTAACGCCTCATTGATTCCGCATCCCCACTAGCATGACAAGAAGCTCCGGAATCCAACACCCAATCTTCACCCGATTGCTCCTCCCCTAGGATTAATACATCACCACCATCATCCACCACGTGCGCACCACCACTTTTTCCTGGACAATCATAACTGATGTGCCCCAATTCACCACAATTGTAGCACTTGACCTTTTTCCCCTTAGGTCCACCCCTTTTTCTCTCCACCCTAAGTGCAGCCCCATCTACGGACGATTCTCCCCTTTTCTCCTTCCTTCGCAACTCCTCTTGCAGGATGAGATCTCTAACCTCCGTATACACCAATGCCGTTTTCGACGTACTAATCGTTGTGACAGTAACCTCCCAACTATCAGGCAACGATTTTAGAAGAAAACAAGCTAGCACTTCATCGGAGAAAGTAATATCAACACTTTTCAATTGGTCCACCATACCTTTGAAATTTCCGATATGACTTGCCGCTGTCTGCCCCTCTGACATCTTCGCATTCGCAAACCTCTTTATCAAATGCACCTTATTGATATTCGACGGCTTCTCATACATGTCCGACAGCGTTTGTAGCAACTCCACCGTTGTCTTGGCCTCCATAGCGTTCCGTGCAACGTCGTCGGTTAGGGCACTCCTTACCGCTCCTAACGCCTTTCGATCCAACACCTCCCAATCTCCTTGTGACATGTCTTCGGGCTTCTCCTTCAAGGGCTTATGAAGATCCTTACAATAAAGGTAGTCTTCAATCCTTGTCTTCCAAAACGTGAAATTCACACCGCTGAATTTCTCGATTTGGGTCTTCATCTTGACTGCTTCACCAAAACCCCCAAGAACGCGATTCAAAATTAATCAACTAATGAAAGAATTTTGAATCCTCCGAACCAAAGCTTTGATACCAGTTGTTGTGAAATTGGTGCTCTCCGTTTGCAATCAACACAAAGAAAACAACACACCCACACGTACAAGAAAGAAACAATCACACACAAGAACACAAGAGTTGTTTACCCGGTTCATTCACCAACTCGTGAACTACGTCCGGGGGCAATTGCCAAGCCAATATGTTATTAGTCTCTCTAATATGTTGCTACAATGTGTTCTAGGCCGAAAATATGCTTATATAGTTACAAGGAAACCCTAAATCTAATTTAAGAAGAGTTACAATCAAATAAGGAAACAAATCAAGCCCAGAATCTCGGCCATGCTTGAGGCGCCCGCCTCAAGCCCGCCATGCGCCCGCCTGGAGATGAAGAAAGCTCGGCCACTACCTCGGCCCTTGAGGCGCCCGCCTCGGCCCTCCCCATGCGGCCGCCTGGCGTTGTCCCAAGCCACGCATAGACTTCTCCACTGCTTTGAACTCCTTTTGATCTCAACATACTCCTCCGACTTAGTCCCCTTTTTCCTTGTAGTTTAGGACTCCTAAACCAACAGTTCCAACTAACTAATCAAATCAAATCGATCTTCTAGTTAAGGCTTTTAATAGGAAGGGTTTTGCAATAACGATTGTCGACATACTAATCAAAACAATCATTTTTTTTTTCATTCACCTTGGAACTTCAACCCAATAAGTAGCCAAGTTTTTATCATTAAACTGTATTTACTAATCAAATCAAATCGATCTGCTAGTTAAGGCTCTTAATAGGAAGGGTTGCAATAACGATTGTCAACATACTGATCAAAACAATCTTTTTTTTTTTTTTCATTCTCCTTGGAAATTCAATCTAATAAGTAGCCAAGTTTTTATCATTAAACGGAATTTATTCATGAACACGTAGCATACTGCCATACCGCCATTGAGGATGATAGGCAAATGAATCCCTACTTTATACATGTTCCCTTTAAATTCTTATCTCAAAAGCCTGTCAAAAGGACAGGCTATAGCAAAAAAAAAATTGGCAAGCCATCCAAGGAAAATTCAAGAAGCTATTCACTTCAACCTACTTATGCTCGAAACCACACTTGGCTACTGACTCACAATGGGTCAAGAAACTGATCCAAGTGCAGGAGCCAGGTTCATTTTGACTACACTTGAAGGAGCCGACATTGAAGGTCAAGAATCAAATGAAGAAGGAAATGAATACCTTGTTAAAATTTGAACATTAGAAACTGTACCACAAATAGACAATAGATGGCATATTAAAGCTTCAGATATTAAACATTGATTTAACAAAGCTTGCCAGGTTTACAGTAGAAAGAAAATGATTAAAAGTTTGACAAAGAAGGTCCCCAAAACCTAAGAGTGATTGTGAAATGCAAACGAGACACAAAAAAAAATGAACAAGTACAAGATGGAAAGTTTCCGCCATAGAATGTGAATGTGAACGTGAACAACCATCATGTAAGGCTAAGCCACAAGCAACATAATTCCAAATTAAGCAGCAATTTCCAGAAAAGTGGTTTAAAACATAAAAAGCTAATAAGAAACATTCATTAGCACGTGAAACTTACATTAAAATCTTGTTAAGAATAAAAGTAAATTGATTCCAAAAACTGCTACTAATTTTATTCATTGTAATAATTTGAAGTAAATATCAAAATTTCCCGATACATCTAAAGAAATGCCAAATTTTAAGAGGGTTTGTTCTTTCCAACATTTATCTTGTCTGAATTTCAATCAAAAAGAACTGGGTGAAGAAAATGCTGCAATCAAGAAGGAAAAAAAAAAAAAAAAGTGGCTAGCAGAAGACGAACCGACAATTGAACGTGAATGGGCGACCCCGAAAACAGTAAAAGGGTTTTGCAGAAAAGAAAAATATACAAAAGTTGCCGGTAAATTGAACGGAGTATTACCTGAACGTTAAACTCCATGAAATCACGACATAACTAGCAGCAGCGTTGACAGAGAGAATGGAGTTTTCTCCCGTTGTCCGACATGGATAATCGCCCCTGCTTTGAATTTGGAAAGACAATAAGAAACACGCCGTCTTGATTATATATCGATCAAGCCAGTTTTTCAAATTCGGAATTCTGACGTTAATTTTTTATGACCGTTAGGTTAGGGTTAGGGTTTCTGATCTTTGTGTTTCGAAATTTGAATTCTAACGTTGAATTTACTCAGATCAATTAGGGTTTCTCACCGCTAATCAATTCTTGTTTCAAATATTTGGAACTAACCAAAATAAACAATTTGGGTTGTTTTCTTGCATATTAACTACTAGCCTAGCCTAGCCTAGCCTAAGCTCGTGTCTAAGGCCACATTTTTTGTTTTTTTTCTTTTTTTAATTTTCTTTTAATTAAAAAAAAATTTAAGGGCAAAATGGGAAGATTATATCTTGTGAAAAACTAGTTTTCTCAAAATGTTATGAAAAAAATAGTATTTAGCACTGTTTATCACTGTTATTTGTTAGACTTAGTATTTAAAAACTAGTTTTTTCTTATGTTATGAAAAAATTAGTTTTTCGCAAGATTTTGGCAAATGGGAAAGGGAAAAATGTATGAGGGCAAAATGGGAAATTTCGCCCATGTAACTGTGCATACTACTGTTCAAAAGGGGGGTTTGTTTTATACTCCCTCCGTCCCGGCTCAATTGGTCCCTTGGTTTATTTCACGGTTTTTAAGAAAAATGAATAAAGTGGGTAGAAATTAGAGGAGTGAGAATGTAAAAGTTAAAAGTGTGGTAGGGAATAGAAGAGAGAATGTAAAAGTTAAAAATATTTAATAGGAGAGAGAATGAGTGGGAGGAATAGTAAGTTAATGATTGCTTTTTTTTTTGTAAATATGTTAACTTTATAAGGGTATAATGAAAGGTTTTTTTGTAAATATATGGAGATGATAAGGGTATAAATATATGAAAAACTTTTCATTTAAGGAATGAATCAATTGAGGTGGGACGTCCCAAAAAGGAAAGTGGATCAATTGAGGTGGGACGGAGGTAGTACTATAGATTACAAAATAATTTATAAAAAAAATTATTAGAAATAAAAAATAATATAAATAAATAAATACAAACGAAATAAATATCATTTTTTATTGATTAAAAATTAACGTGAACCTAATTACAATAATTTCACGACATTATCACTAAACATTAATTATCATACGACTCTCGAACCAAAGATGACATTTCAAATATTAATTTATAAATACAACTTTTAACATTATTTTACAAAGATTAATGAATTGTTACTATTTTTACTTATACAACATATTAAAAAATAAAAAAGTGAAATAATTTAATTCTATAACACTACGACTCCTCACAATCAACCATTTCAAAATTAATCAATCATAATCAAAATAACCAAATAATATTTTATGATATATCCAACAAATGATGGCCAATTTTTTATCTTATGAAAGGTGTTTCGGAAGTGTTTGGGCAGAGTTTCCCCTTTTATTTGGTGTTTAGGAACCTAGGGATTTGGGCAGCATTTCGACTTGGGTCGGTTTAGCTTGTGTCAGAATCCACCGACGAGTAGCACGAGGGCCCCCGAAGAGAGAATTCCGTCGACGAGTAGCATGAGGGCCCCCGAAGAGCGGAAGAAGACAAGCCTTGTTGCTTGGGGTGGAGAGAGGAGAGAAAATGGTGTATTGAAATGAATGGGGAGGGGGAGTATTTATAGGAGGGATTTACTTGGAGGAGGGGAAATTTACTTAGAGAAGGAGGTTATGTAAAACAGTCCGGCCGGACCAATCTTCCATTTGGGTGGCATTTTGGTCATTTGGCCTTGAGTTTGATTGATTTTGGCACGTGGTTTAAATCAGTAAAACAGTCCGGCCGGCCTGTTCTTCAAATTGGCTATTTTTCCTAATTAACTTAGTTATATGCGTAGATCTTGTTCTCGCGTTCAATTTCATATATGGTGGGCCCAAAACGAAGCTCGTATGAGGGAGTTATGACATCCGGAAGGTCGAGACGCTCGAAAACGGCTAATCAAATCCCGGAAGACCATGAAAAGTGCATTTTTCGAGGAAAACTGTACTTTTACGTGTGATAACGTGTGTTGAGTATGCTTTGACGTTGGGATGCACGGGGCAGTCCCGAGATGTCTCGTTGGCTTGAGAACGGGAAGTTTAACGGGTTTCGGTTAACCTGGAAAGAGCCAGTTAACGGATTTCGATTAACTTTTAACGGATTTTGACGATCCGGATTTGGGTACTTACAGCGGCGGATTCCACTCAGTCGACGACCACTTCCCCCACTTTGTCTCCGTCTTCAAGGTCACTGGTGCTGGCGAGATCCGTCAACCTGCGACATCAACCGTGCGGTTTCCCGACGATTTTCCCCTCTTTCGCGATTTCCAAGATGGCGGTTTCTATCATCCTCTGACTTCATGAACTCCGGCCAATGAAAGCGAGTTGACTGGTAAGTCACTCTCTTCTTCTTATGCAATTTCTTCTATTGCGATTTCCCTCTTTTGCGATTTCATTTTGGCGATTTGGATTCTAGCGATTTCAATTTGCGATATGAATTCTCAGTGGCGAGATGAATTGAACTGGAGAGATGAATTGAACTGGCGAGATGATCTGCCGGCAAGATGAACTTTGGGCGAATTCCTTCTCCTTGCGGTCTCCTTTTTATGATTTCACTTTCCTGCGACTTCATTTTTTGCGACTTCCTTTCAATTTGCAGTTTCAATTTGGCGATTTGGATTTCTGGCGAGATGAACTGCGATTTCCCAGATTTGCGATCTCACTTTTGCGATTTCGTTTTTGCGATCTACTTTTTGCTTTTTACTGTTTGCGATCTACTTTTTGCTTTTTTGCCTCCGATCTGCCCCAACTCTGCTTCGATCCAGTTGAATAATGTCATCCATGAGTTAGATCAAAGGAGCTCTTCAACTGCAACTCTTTTATCTGATGCTTCCATTCGAAATCTATGTCGTTGGCTGACAATAAATGGAGAAAATTGGGGGTTTTTATTTCTTTCTTCAGGCTTTCCTTCTTCTTCCAAAAAATCAGAGATAAAGCTTTACTGCCCTTCCTTCTCTTCTTCTCTTTTTCCGTCTGCCGTCTAGAATGTCTGTGGTATAGGATATCTGGGAACTTCTTTTTCGTTCCCGTCATTGGAACCAAACTGATGCTATAAAAATTGTGCTCACCACGGATTTTCAAGCTAGGTGAAGTCAATGGTCGTCCATGGCGTAGAAATCCCTTGTGGCTATCTACAAAACAAGGCACCGTTAGGGGTAGGGGTCTTTTCCCCCAAAACCCTCCGGTGTGAGAATCATTAATCCAATCTTTGAGTGTATGAATGTTCAACATTATTATAGTTTGGGGTTTTGGGGGAAGAAGAGAGAGAGAGAGTGAACTTGAATCTGTTCTCCTTTTTGAGATGAAAGCTTCCTTTTTTATTTTTTTCCACTACTCACACGCACACATGCACACAAAGAAGCGCCTAGGAGATAAATCCTAGGGAGAGAAAGCCTTCCCTCTAACTTCTGGGAGGATCGAACCCATGACCTCCAGGTTGGAATCCATGAGCTCAAGCCAGCAGGCCAAATAGAGTGGGGATGGGCTTTTGCCCTAAAGCGCATTAGCCCCTTCTCCCATTTGTCCGCTTGGCCCATTTGGGCAGCCATATATATCACAATATTTTGGGTTCCAGATAATGACCATTTTAACCCCGTAGTATTACACATTTTTTATGTATTTGTTATGTCCGTTTTGCCCCTTAAGCACATCGTATTTTCTGGTGAATTTTTATGATCACATCACATCACCTACCGTACCACCCCACTTCCATCACTCTATCTCTTTCAACTTATTTTAAATTGTGTTTTTATCGAAAAAAATATTTTTCTTTAATTTATTAAACAAATGAAAATATTTTTCGGAAATCGCGGAAAACATGTTTATGTCATTTTTCAGAAAATATTTTCATTTTCCTAAAAACATTATACGGGAAATCATTTTCCGAAAGTCGTTTTACGCGAAACAAAAGGAGCCTTAGTTTGAATGAACTTTGAGCAATAATTTAGATTAATTATAAGTATTTTAATGAAAATCTAAAACTTGTTATTGATACAACATTATAAATATTATCAATAGCTGATGAAGCCAAAATCGTCAAATCAGCCCAAATCCAAGCGATGATTGCTCCGGTGATTGCAAGGCCTGAAAATAAGAGAAAACACGTAAACTAAGCCGGGGCGGATCCGGCTAAAGGCCCTCCGGCGTGAGAGTAAGTTCACGGTTTGTATATGAGAAAACAAATGGACAGAGTTTTCCCAATGTAAAAAGTAACGTACCAAATAATGAGCCATGGGGCTTGTATTTATAGGGATGGATTGATAGAATCCATGTTGAAGTAAACTTGTAAGAGATAAGATGTAATCCTAAGAGAATTATATCTGTTAAGGAGTCCTTGTTTGACTTGAATTGATGTTGATAATCGTAATCTAGATTGAATCATGAATGTGTAATCCTTGTTGTATAAGGACTGTATAATCTGCTAGCCGGAACGCCGAGGAACATGAATGTCCTACCTCGGCTTTGGCAAATAGACCGAGGTAAATGATTCTGCTTCCTCGTCATTTGTAGATTAGCCGACACGGGGATGTGCCGGGGTAAATGATTTTGTTTCCTCGTCAGTCATGAAATGCCGAGGTAAGAACTTTTATCTCCTCGTCACTTGCGACATGACGGCCCAAGCATGGCGACATAAGGCCGAGATAAACGTTCCTCGTCATACGAGGAAGACCTTACTCGGCCCTGATACTTGATTATTTAGATAATATTCATGGCCCAATCCAATTAGGCCCAGCTCGAACAAACCCATAATTGTATCTCGGTTTATACTGTTCAGTGGCCCCCGACTTTCTAGCTCGGATTAGGACGAGTAGAAAGTCACCTCGTCCTCGTCATATGGAATACGAACGGGTTTGACACGTGCCCTCGGCGTCGCTTCGTATAACTGACGGTTGCCATTGCAGGCCCTCCCAGTCTTGTCACGCCTCGAAACCGTCATTTCGCATTTAATTCTTGGGGCGCCAGACCCGGGATTTAGCTTTACCCATGGGTTTGACCCGATTAAGGGAGTATAAAAACTAAAACCCTTGTTATTTCAATCTTTACGAACCCCAAGTATTTGAGAGAGAATAGCAAGAAAATTCTCCGGCGAAACATGTTCTTCATTCCCGGTTTAGGCGAACTCGTTTTTTCCGACGAAGTAGCATCCTGTTGTGATTTCATCAATCTCTTCAAACTCAGGTATGAAATTTCTTCCCTTTTGTGCATTTTGATTCTGATTTCCAGCTTCCTAGGGTTTGTTGGGAAGAATCTTGAATATGCCAAGAACAGGCGAACCACCATTGTTAAAGAATGAAGCTTTTCTTCATAACTTCTCAAAACTTCAAACCTTTGATTTTCTTTGTATTTTGTATGAACTTTCTTGAATATTGAATGAACTCCCCCTTTCATTTTTGATTCCCCTTAGAAATGGCTCATTCTTGGGACCATTCCCCCCGATTCCGTTATGGATATCATGCGGCAATCGAGGGTCTATCGTAGAGAGAGAGGTCCATGGTTGATGCTCACCCTGGATGATGTAAGCAAGCAGTTGAGAGGTTATGGTCGAACTCGCCTATTCCTCCAATACCCTGATTCCACAAGAATAGATAGGATTGAGTCTGGTTCACCCAACATTATAGTTTTTGAGGATAGAGTGAGATGATGGAGCACATCGAACCTGTTCTACCCGGCCTCGATCGCGAAATGCGTGAGCGCCTGAGAGGTACGGCTCCCTCCTCGGCCTTATGAAATGACGAGGAGGGGAATCTCCCTTCCCCGTCCTAAATCAGCCATGGACGAGGTTACTAACTTTGTCTCCTCATCTTTATGCAGATATGACGGGAAGAGAAGGAGAACCCTCCTCGTCTACTCAAATAGTTGACGCTTTCATGGAAGAAGCACAAGCTGATGGCCGCCTGGCCCGAAGAAAAGGAGGCCGAGGAAGAGGAGGCTAAGGATTAGGACATAGACAAGAGAGGACCCCTAGAGCCGGGGATCCCATGTTGGAAAAGTTGTATTCCAAATACGGGGTAAACAAAGCTGAGTACAGGCTAACTTATATGGGCCATATGGAGCTTAAGACGAAGAAGGAAGAGGACAACTTTTATTATAACCAAGACTTTGTCCATTTTTACTTCAAACAGTTTCAACAGGGACTTCGTCTTCCCTTGGATCCCTTCATCTGTGAATTTTTGGACGATGTGAGGGCGGTGCCAGCCATGCTAGGAGCTAATGGTACCCGGGTTCTTGTCAGCTTCATTGTCCTCTGCCGTAGCTTAGGGTACGAGCCGACCATGGGAGCTTTTCGACATTTCTACAATGTTCAATATGTCAAGGAGAGTTGGCTCCTCGTCATTAAGAGCGCATCCAAAAAACCGAAACTGCTCCTCCCTATGTCTAGCAAAGTTGCCGGCTGGGATAGCCATGTTATAAGGGTTGAGAGCCGCCAAGGATGGGAGTTCCAATCTCCTTGTAAGGGTCCAACTTCATCCTTTCCCGTCCAACAATATGAATGGACCCAGGCCTTGATCAAACGCCCAGAAGAATTCGCCGAGGTGGGGTCCTTGATTGGTCAGTGGTTGAATCCTCAGACCATTATTATATTCGAGGCGGGTTTGATGCGGGAAGAAGGATGGGGTATCTCCCCTTGTCACCGTAAAGAGGGGGAGACGCTTTAATGACTGGACAATTCACCCCGGCATGGTATTTCACGAGGATTGCATTACGTGCAAGACTGAACGTCCCCGGGACCAGTGTTTGAAAGCAATCGACATAGTTGGATGTAAACGTTTATCTTTTTTACTTGGTACTTTTTGCATGCTTGTCGCCTCTGCTCGTACTTAACTCTTTCTTCCTTGTCCTTGCAGATTTAACCGCCGAGGAAGAAGAAGCTATAGCCATGGAGAGACTAAGTCCCCAAGAGCTAGTAAAGAGGAAGAGGAAGCGAGCAAGAAGTACGCTTTGGTGGAAAGGAGAGAAGAAGCTAATGCCCGTGTCTGGTGCTCAATGTTCAGGGTGACCAACCTCTTCCCCTTAAATTACATGGAGAGGTGAATGCCGAGGAAGCGGCATCCGAGGAACGAACCAATCCATCAACTGTAGAGGGGCATAGCCTCCATGTTGATGCCGAGGAGGTAGGAGCCGAGGAAACTGACCTCGTCCAAAGGAGATCTGGCTCCCAAGAGAACCCAAGCCGTTAGCGCCGAGTAGCCTGCAGCTAAACGGGCAAGCGTCAGTGGGGCCCCCAATAGTGAGGCGCCTCATCCCTTAGCCATTCAAAATATCAAGACCGTTGAGGAGGCCGACGAGCTGGCTAAGAGCATGTCCCTCAACGTTCCCCGTCTTAAGGGACTTCCTCTGTTAGCTAGGGAGGGACCCTTAGTAAGATTGGGCCGAGCTCCCATTCAGAGAGCTATGGATGAGGATGCCTACGAGACTCTTGTTAGAGAGGCTCCCAACGAAGATACCTTGCTCTGCCACAAGGGACTCTTACTCGCCGAGGTAAGTGTTATCCTTTTCTTGGTCATTGATATTGAGATTTGTTTACATTTCTAATATTGATTTCTCTTTCAGTTGGCTTCCGTCACGGCGTATGAAAATGTTTTGGCCAAGAAAAAGGCCAGGCGCCTGAATGAGGCCAAGGCCGCCCAAGCGAAGAGTGATACTGACAAGGCTTCCTTGGCTAAGCTTTTAAAGGCCAAGGATGCTGAGCTCGTGGCAGCCAAGGCCAAGGTGGAGGCCGAAGTGAAGAGGGCCGAGGAAGTAAAGGCCAAGGCCGAGGAGCATCTCCGGCTTAAAGAAGAGGAGCTTGCTCAGGCAAAGGCTGATAAGGCCGAGCTTCAAACCAAAGCCGATGAAGCTGAGGCCAAGTGCCGAGGATTGGAAGCTACCCTCCCGGCTAGGGAGGAAGAGGCCGTTGCTCGTTTCAAGGAGAGCTCGGCCTTCAAGGAATTGATGATGGCCAGCTCGGCCTTTAAAGATGCCGTGGACGAGCAGACGGCCACTATGTTTGAAGATGGTTATCTTCATTTGGCCCGAAGCATCCTGGCTGACCCTTCCACCGGTTTGGACATCAACAAAGTTGCCCAGCTGATTTGCCGGGACCAATATGCCGAGGAAGTCAGGGCTCTCCACCACTTGGTCCCTTTTTCTGAAAGTAACTTGGAGATAATGGCAGCCAAGGATGCTCAAGCTTGCAGGGAGGTGTGGAGACCGGCCTCTGTTGTCCCCGGCAATATAAAAGACTTGGTGGAGGCGATCCAGGATGCTGAAGAGCCTGAGGCCATGGAAGCCGAGGTGGAAGGAGGGGCCGAGGAAACTAATGCCCTTACTGAACAAACGGTCCTTCCTCCCCCTGGCACTATCACAGAAGACTGGCTCGAAAAGCCTTTTGACGACGGGCAGCAGTCTTAGGATAGTTTTCTTTTCTTTGCTTTTTGTAATAGACGATAGGACTTGTAATTCTTTTTTGAACATCAATGAAAATCCTTTTGTCATGATTCATGTTATTTCAATAACTTGCTCATATTTTTGTATGCTAGGCACATGCACTAGACTTAAGAAGGTGGGATCCAAGGAAGGTTCCTTGCTCCCAAATTGTTGGGGAAGGGGTTAGGCCGAGGAAGGACTCTCGGCTTTAACTATACCCTTAAGTTATTTAGGCCGAGGAAGGTTTCCTTGGCTTTAAATGTGTTGTAATCCTGAGTCAAGGTGGACTCTTGGTAGGACGTTAGTTAAGCCATCAGGCCGAGGAAAATCCTCGGTCTTGGCTGTTATGTTTGTAATCCTGAGTCAAGGTGGACCCTAGACAGGATGTGTTAGCCATCAGGCCAAGGAGGACCCTTGGTCTTGGCTGTTGGTATCCTTCATCAAGGTGGATCCTTGATAGGATGTGTTGTAAGCCATCAGGCCAAGGAGGACCCTTGGTCTTGGCTGTTGGTATCCTTAATCAAGGTGGACCCTTGACAGATGTGTTGTAAGCCATCGGGCGAGGAGGACCCTTGGTCTTGGCATTGGTATCCTTAATCAAGGTGGACCCTTGACAGGATGTGTTGTAAGCCATTAGGCCAAGGAGGACCCTTGGTCTTGGCTGTTGGTATCCTTAATCAAGGTGGACCCTTGACAGGATGTGTTGTAAGCCATCAGGCCAAGGAGGACCCTTGGTCTTGGCTGTTGGTATCCTTAATCAAGGTGGACCCTTGACAGGATGTGTTGTAAGCCATCAGGCCAAGGAGGACCCTTGGTCTTGGGTTGGTATCCTTAATCAAGGTGGACCCTTGACGGGATGTGTTGTAATCCATCGGGCCAAGGAGGACCCTTGGTCTTGGCTGGTATCCTTAATCAAGGTGGACCCTTGACGGGATGTGTTGTATATAAGAGTCGGGGATAAAGTCCTCATCTTCTCGGTGTCTCGTATGAAGAGTTGATAGTTGCTTTGCATCTTTGGAAGAGACTACTTTCATAAAGCGAAATGCGATTACATCGAGCTGCAATCCTATCAACTAATCAAAACTAAAAGACAGAAATAAGAAACTAATCTATTGTAAAATAAACTAGACTAGTGATAGTATTTTCTAAGGTTGTCGGAGTGCCAGGGATGCTTGAGGTCCTTCCCCTCCTTGGTCTTCAATCTGTAGGTCCCTTCTCGAATGACTTGAGTGATGATATAAGGACCTTCCCAATTTGGGGAGAGCTTGTTACGTTACGCCTTCCGACCCGGTAGCTTCAATTTTTGAGTACCCAATCGCCTACTTGGAATACTCTTCTGATGACCCTCTTATCGTGATACGCCTTGGTCCTTTGTTTGTAATTCACCATCCTCATCTGTGCAGCTAGTCGTTTCTCATCTATCAGGTCCAGGTCTAGGAGCCTATTGACCTTGTTGACTTGCTCATCGTAATGGGAATTTCTCACCGTAGGGATGGCCATCTCCGCTGGTGCCATAGCCTCGGAACCGAAGGTTAGTGCGAATGGGGTTTCCCCGGTTGGCCCCCGGGTGGTTGTGCGAACAGCCCATAAGGCTAGGGGAAGTTCGTCCAACCATCTACCCTCGCGTCCCTCAAGGTTCTTGGTAAGGGCGGTTAGGACCAGTTTGTTTCTTTGCTTACCTTGGCCATTGCCTTGTGGTCTGCTAACTGAAGATTTTGCATGGCGGACTTTTACTCTTCCCAACTCTGTAGTGAATGATGTGGAGAATTGCAGTCCATGATCAGAGACAATTGTATGTGGAAGGCCGAATCTGCACCAGATGTTGTCATGGACAAAGTTGATCGCGTTCTCTTCCGTTATCTTGGCTAATGCCTTGGCTTCTATCCACTTGGAGAAGTAATCAACAGCTACTATCACGTACTTGCAATTACCACGGGCGGGAGGGAAGGGTCCGATGATGTCGATCCCCCACATATCAAACGGCCACGTAGGTATTACAAGTGTTTGCTCAACTGCTGGTAGTCTAGGAATGTCAGAGAATCTTTGGCACTTGTCACATTTTCGAACATAGGCGTGCGCGTCTTCCCTCAGGTTTGGCCAATAGTACCCTAGCGATATGATTTTGTCAGCTAAGGTTCTGGCCCCCGGGTGTCCGCCGCAAACACCTTCATGTACTTCTGCCAAGAGGTTCTCAATTTCCTTGGGATAGACACACCTTAGCAGGGGCTTCGTGAAAGATCTTCGGTAGAGGACTCCATTCATCACCACGAACCTTGGGGACCTCTTTTTGATAAGCTTGGCTCGAGCTTCATCTTCTGGTAGTTTTTCCTTCTCAATGTATTCAATGTAGTCATCGATCCAGCATCTATCTTCTCCATCTAAGAGCATGACTTGTAGTCTTTCGTACGCAGGTTCCTCGGCATAAACCACATATGGACTGGTCTTCGACACATCCATGGTAGCCAGTTTGGAAAGAACGTCTGCGACTTGGTTATCCTCCCTGCCAATTTGTTTGAGCTCGAAAAATTCCATCTTCTTCGTCATATCTAGGACCAGGTCTCTATACTTGGCAAGGGTGGGGTCTTGGGCATTATACTCTCCCTTTACTTGTTTGACAACGAGTTGGGAGTCGCAGAAGGCCGCCACCCTAGTTGCTCCATAGAAGGAGGCTAATTCAATGCCAAATATTAGAGCTTCATATTCCGCTTGATTATTGGAGGCAGGGAACTTGAAACGGATGGCGTCTTGCGTAGTATATTCTCCTTCCGGGCTTGCTAGTACAATTCCAGCTCCGCTTCTTTCCTTGGTGGCTGATCCGTCCGTATACAGGATCCAACAGTTGGATGGGAGTTCAATGGGAGAGTCTTTATCCTCTGGTGCGTTTTGCTTCCTAGAGGTGGGGAGATGCTCACCCATAAAGGCAGTCTCGACCATGAAGTCAACCAAAGGCTGTGCCAGGAGGGTCTTCCTTGGTTGGTAAGTGATATCAAACTCAGTGAGAGCGATGGACCAGTTAAGGAGACGCCCGGAGCCGTCCAACTTATGTAGTATCTTCTTCAACGGTTCATTTGTGTACACGGTGATAGGATGTGCAGAAAAATAGGCACGTAGCTTCCTCGATGCAATGACTAGTGCGTACGCTATCTTCTCCACATTGAAGTATCTGCTTTCCACGTCGGATAGTGCCTTAGAGACATAGTAGACGGGCTTTTGAATTCCTTCATCATTTCGAACTAGGACAGCTGCGACAGCATGATCAGTGGCAGCTAGGAAGACGTACAGCATCTCACCGGTAGTCGGACTGCTGAGCAAGGGAGGGGAACCCAAGTACTCCTTCAACCGGAGAAATGCTTCGGAGCACTCGGGAGTCCAGGAGAAGCTCTTGGTACCCTTCAATACCTTGAAGAAAGGCAGTGACTTTTCGGCGGATTTGGCGATGAATCTTCCAAGGGCTGCGATTCTTCCATTAAGTCTTTGAACCTCCTTGATGGTGGTAGGTTCCTTCATGTCAACGAGCGCCTTGATTTTTTCGGGGTTTGCCTCAATCCCCCTTTGAGATACCATGAAGCCTAGGAACTTTCCGGCTGTTACTCCAAACACGCACTTGCTCGGGTTTAGCTTCATGTTATTAGCTCGGAGGTTGTGAGTTGTCTCTTGCAGGTCGGGAATGTGACTGCCTTCCTTGGTCTTTATGACAATGTCATCAATATAAGCTTCCATGTTGCGACCTATTTGGCTTTCAAAAACTCGATTCACCATTCGCTGGTATGTAGCACCCGCGTTCTTGAGCCCAAAAGGCATCATGATGTAATAGTAATTACCCCCAGGTGTTTGGAAGGCCGTCTTCTCAATGTCCTCTTCCGCCATTTTTATCTGATGATAGCCTGAATAGGCATCTAGGAAACTGAGAGTCTGATGTCCAGCAATGGAATCAACCAACTAGTCAATTCTAGGAAGAGGATAGTTGTCCTTGGGGCAGGCTTTGTTTAGATCGGTAAAGTCTATGCACATACGCCATTTCCCATTTTGCTTCTTCACCATAACTACATTGGCCAGCCAAACGGGGTACTTAACTTCGCGAATTATTTCGGCGCTAAGTAATTTCTGCAATTCTTCTTTTATAGCTTCCTCCTTGTCCCTTGCAAAATTTCTCCTTGTCTGGGAGATAGTCTTTGCCAAAGGATCAACTTCCAGGCGGTGGAGGGCTACTCTTTCATTGATCCCCCTCATATCTTCGACTTTCCAAGCAAAGACGTCGAGACTGCTTTTCAAGAGGGAGATGATTTTTTCTTTCTCTTCTGGAGATAATTGGCCCCCCGAGCTTGATTTTTTGTTCAGGATAGTCAGGATTGATGACTACCTCTTCCAGTTCGTCAACAGGCTTCATTTCAAGACCGTCACGGAATTCTAGAGACTCGATGATGATCTCTCTAATTCTTCTCCCTTCATTGTCATTCACGTTGAGGCCGTCTTCCTCCATAAGTTTATCAACATCTGGGAGACTGACCTTCCCTAGGTCGTGGTTGGCCCCCGAGTTCTGGCCGTTGAAGAGAACAGGGTCTTCTTCTGATACGCGCTGAACTATGCCTAGGTCATCTGCAATTTCTTGGACCATAGGATCTTCCACAGG
Organism: Adenophora triphylla var. japonica; assembly: GCA_022495995.1. NCBI lineage: Eukaryota > Viridiplantae > Streptophyta > Magnoliopsida > Asterales > Campanulaceae > Adenophora > Adenophora triphylla. Next base: position 76,335 of record JAFEMH010000071.1, read on the forward strand.
TACAGGTAGGACTATGCCTTGGTCATCTGCAATTTCTTGGACCATAGGTTCGTCCTGTTCTGCAAGCACCTCACGAATATAGCTCATTCTGGAGCTAGTTTCAATGGTTTTCTGAGACTTTGAGATCTTTATGTTTTCCTCGGGGGTTTCTATCTCCACACTTTTGGATTTCTTTCTGCTCTTCACAACATGTTCCAAGAAGTCTTTGGGGGTGGCCCTCACACATCCAATCCCTGCCCGAGTGGGGAATTTAACTCGTTGGTGGGGAAGTGAGGCCACCAGCCCAAGTTTGGCTTGACTTGGAATGCCTATGATCGCATGGTAATCACTAGTCAAATCCATGACTACGAAATTGACTGTGGCTTTGGCTAGGAAGGGATGATCACCGACTTCAAGTTCTAGCTCCACAGTTCCCTTGGCTCCCACCTTGTGATTGGTGAATCCTTCTAGCCTTCCATGGTAAGGTTCCAACATGGTGTCTTTCAAGCCCATCTGTTGGAAGGCTGAATAATATAGGATGTCACGGGAGGCCCCCGTGTCAACGAGAAGTCTTTCGGATTCAACATTGTCTATTCGGCCCTTTATCACCAAGGGTTGTTCACGAGCTGCTCGGCTTCCAGCTAACTCATTAGGAGAGAAACTAATGACCTCTTCTGCTTTATGGATCCAAGCAGGAACATGGTATACTTTGCTCAGCTCGTGGATCTGGTCCCTTAGTTTTCTGGTAGAAGTTACCTCTTCCCGTATCACATGCAACTTGGCCCTAGGAGGCCTGCGGTCTTCATCCTCGCTTTTGTCGTCATCTTCACTTTCCTCTTCCTTCCGCTTCCGCTTGTTATCTTTTTTCATAACATAACGATCTAACTTTCCCTCGTCGACCCATTTCTGGATTATTTTCTTGAGGGCCCAACAGCCATCAGTGGTGTGCCCGTTGTCTTTGTGAAAATCACAGTATTTGTTCATGTTACGAGGGAATTTTGCCTTGTCGGTCATTGGTCGAGCTGGAGGAAGGTTGACCAGCTGCATGATTTCAGAGATGGGCTTAGTAAGAGGAGTGAACTCAAGCTTCTCCGTACTCCTTGTTTTGTTTTTCCCTTTGGAACCCTTGCCGTTTCCATTACTATTCTGGCGATTGCCTGTCGCCTCTGTTTCTGTCTTGTCAGCTCCCCTCTTCTTTGTTTTGTCCTCGGCCATGGAAATGGCATAAGCTACCTTGTATAGCTCGGATTTTGTTTGAGGTTCCCTGGCTGAGAGTTCATAAACGAGGGGACCAGATTTTAAGCCGGAATTGAAACAAACAATAACTTCCCTATCAGTGAGGCTTTCTTCAACCTGGTCCGCCATTTTTCGGAACCGATTATAATAGCTGAGGGTGGTCTCTCCCTTTCCCTGCTCAATGTTGGCCAAGTCAGCCAGTCTTATCTTCCTCTTACCAGCAGTAGCAAAGTGGTCCAAGAACATTCTCCTCATGCCTCTCCAGCAATCGATGCTACCTCTTTTAAGCTCACGGAACCAGGTCAAAGCTGTTCCGGAGAAGGTGCTCGCGAAAGCTTTACAGAGCAGGTCATCAGCAGTGGTGAGGAGATTCATAGTTTGTTCAAAACTTTGCACGTGGTCTTTTGCATCAGTAGTGCCATTGTATTTTTCGAAATTAGGGAGCTTGAGGTGGGGATTAGGTGGAGCTGCAGTTATCCTCAAAGAGAATGGACGTGTTGCCCAGTCATAATCATCGTCATTAAACTTCTTTCCCCTCTCCATGTCATCCAGTCTTTGCTTCAACAGCTCCCATTGCTTGGTTTCCACTCCCTTGTCACTGCTTGAGCGGGTGCTTCGTTGGGAGCTTCTGACGGATTTGTCCTTGGGGCGATCATTCACCCTACTGTGTTCCGCGTCATGTCGGTGGCTGTCCCGTTTGGAAGGAGCTTTGTCACGCCTTAATTCCAGGTCTTGACCGCCAAGTATCATCCTGTACGGCTCACGGTGTCCTCGGCCTTGCAAATTCTCGATGCCGAGGACGAGGAGAATCCGGTCGACGAGGTCGAGGAGAATTTGGTCGACGAGATCGAGGTGGCGTGGGATGCCTAGGTGCCATGACAAGACGAGCAGGGGATAGGCGTCTGTTCAAGCTGAGTCTCGTTCTTAGGTCCCTGGAATTTACTTCCTCTTCCCTAGGAGTTAAGTGGCTTCTCAAGTCGACCACTGGAGCCCTCTGCTTACTGTTGTGCCGAGGATGAGGAGAATCCCGGGGGGCTTGCCTTGGTAGGTCCCCGGTCTTGAGGGGAGGAGGTTGTTGCTCATCCTGTCCCTTTTCGAGGGGGTTGCCCACAGATGGCCTAATAAATTCAGCCATGGAATGCTCTGGGTCTAATTGCAAGAGAGCAGCCTGTGTTTCATACATTCTTTGTAAAGTTTCCATTTGCCTATGTAACAAAGAGCGTCGGTCAATGGGTTGACTTCCTCCTGCTTGACCGGCGTCGGCATTCTTTGTTTTCTTCCTTCCTACTTGCTTTCCGCGGGTGCAGTAGGACGAGGAAGCTCTCCCTCGGCATTCACCTGACCCTTGGAACGAAGGGTCATGGAGAGGGGAGGAAGGGCATCTGGCTGAGGTAGAGGAGGAGGAGGAGGCAGTTCCTCGGCTCCAGTGTTCGCCCCGTTCACTTGGGTTTGATCCTCCTCAGCAGTTACACTTGCAAATTGTCCGTCCATAGCAAATAAATCAACAAATTACCAATTTAAGCGAATATCCCAAAATCACAATTTCCAATCAAATTCGGAGCAGAATTTGATGCAAACTAAGAAGGCGCAATTGGGATACTTTGACAATGCCAAATTTTCCGGCCAAAATTGGCACAAAATTCCAACGCTTAAAACGGTTGCAACCAAAACTAGGCAAATCCCGGCGGAAATTTGCAGATTCCCGCCGAATCAAAAACAGAGCCTGAAACGGTACAGAAAATTCCGTTCAAACTAGAAAATTTCCGGCAGAAAACGGGCTTCAGGCAATTATTCCAGGCCAAACAAAGGGTGTTTGAATCGATTTCCCGGCAATGGAACCAATTGATGAAGCCAAAATCGTCAAATCAGCCCAAATCCAAGCGATGATTGCTCCGGTGATTGCAAGGCCTGAAAATAAGAGAAAACACGTAAACTAAGCCGGGGCGGATCCGGCTAAAGGCCCTCCGGCGTGAGAGTAAGTTCACGGTTTGTATATGAGAAAACAAATGGACAGAGTTTTCCCAATGTAAAAAAGTAACGTACCAAATAATGAGCCATGGGGCTTGTATTTATAGGGATGGATTGATAGAATCCATGTTGAAGTAAACTTGTAAGAGATAAGATGTAATCCTAAAATAATTATATATGTTAAGGAGTCCTTGTTTGACTTGAATTGATGTTGATAATCGTAATCTAGATTGAATCATGAATGTGTAATCCTTGTTGTATAAGGACTGTATAATCTGCTAGCCGGAACGCCGAGGAACATGAATGTCCTACCTCGGCTTTGGCAAATAGACCGAGGTAAATGATTCTGCTTCCTCGTCATTTATAGATTAGCCGACACGGGGATGTGCCGGGGTAAATGATTTTGTTTCCTCGTCAGTCATGAAATGCCGAGGTAAGAACTTTTATCTCCTCGTCACTTGCGACATGACGGCCCAAGCATGGCGACATAAGGCCGAGATAAACGTTTCTCGTCATACGAGGAAGACCTTACTCGGCCCTGATACTTGATTATTTAGATAATATTCATGGCCCAATCCAATTAGGCCCAGCTCGAACAAACCAATAATTGTATCTCGGTTTATACTATTCAATAGCAATTTTTGAATTCTCATTAGGTAATTAAAAATAACATAAATTATTGATCAAAGTTAATTCAAACTAACAATAAAAATAGAGGGATTAACTTTTCGATATGGAGAGAGTATTTCTTAAGGTTGTGTTAAGCTTTTAATCTTTTAATTAGGATTCTAATATTTTTGTTAAGTTTCTAACGTTTTATAGGATGAAAGAAGAACATGAAGGGAAAATAAAATATAGTGACAATTTTTTTTAATTTTCCCCTCTCCTACAATAAGTAATGTGGAGTGTATTTGGTTTTTCTAATTAGATTTGTTCTAAGTTGAAGCTTTTGAAGTTGTAAGCTAATCATGAAACAAATATCCATAACCATAATTCAGTTTTGCTTTACTAAATGAAATCTGAAAGAAAGAATATGAATACGCTCTTGAAATTTCGTTTTTATTTTTGTAATTATGGTTTGTATATTTTTACATAAATAGATTAGAAAAGTTGTAAATATAGAGTTAGATTTTTGACTAATGGTTGAATTTTATGTTTAGATTTATTTTGTATTTTAGGTAAAGACTCAAGGAAGAAAAGGGCTCATAGTGATAAGGAAAGGAGGATCCGGATTTGTAAGGAAGTGATTGAATACTTGTCAAAGAAGGATTGATTTTATTGCCTATATAAAGGGCCGTCCGCCTCATTCACGGATTTTAGAAGAGAAAAACTAAGTTGATATATATTCTTGAGTTCTTGTTTTTATTGTTTTCTTGAAGATCAGAAGCTTGATCAGTTAACATTATTTTTCTGTTTGGTGTTCTTAGGTTAGAACAATTTTTGTTTTTTCATAGATTTGTTTTCTTTTATTGTAAGTTTTGTTTACAACTTGTTCTCAACAAGGTTGTGTTTTATAAAAGGTTTCCAATAAGAATAGTCTTACTGAAGTGTTTAATTCGTTGTTATTTCACCGAATTTAATTCGTTTATTTATTTTATATTACGGAAAATTTTGTTCGGTAAGTTGTGCCGACGGTTGTGCGAACAACGGTGCAGGCAGTCGTGCTGGCCCGGTTACAGTCCTAGCTACAATTCTTTCAAAATCCACAAAAAAAAAATAATAAATAAAAAATTAAACTACATGTTAGAAATTAATAAAACACAATTGTTATATAAGAAGATAAGTATTTATTGAAAATATATTATGCCAATAAACAACATTTAGTACAGAAATTCTTTGCATAGGGTTCCCATACATATGATGATATGATACTAGGGGATTTAAACACTTAATAAACAAGCAAGCAGCAGCAACAACAAAATTTTAAAAATTGCAATATCCATTTTTATTGTGCCAAATACTTCATAACTTATTTAGTTTTAAGATGGCTCTCCTCGACTCCTTTGGTGAGCTTCGTGAAGAAGTCCAGATATGAATCTGGATCAGGAACATCCTCGTGGAGCTTCTCGTATTCGAGTATCCATGTAACCACGCTATATTCTCCCTTTTTATCGACCTTAGCGGTGAAAAGGAAGGACTTGTAGAACTCCTTGAGATCCCCACCGATCAGATCCCATGTAATCCACTTTTCCTCCTCATTTACGTGCACAATCGCTTTGACAACTTGGTTTTTCCCATCTGTACAATGAAAAAAAATGAGAATCTTTATATATAGTTAGAATAAATACCACACACTTCCTCCGTCCCATTATTAAAATTAGGGAGAAAAGGTGATGGCTACCATGGAAATAACTCCAAGCGACGACAGATCCATCAGCTCCCCAATCACCTTCGTGCAAGTCGCAGCCCTGGACAAGGTCAGGGGTATGGTTGGAAGTTTCATGTGGCTTACGTCCGAAGAGCTCATGGAAGGCATCTCCACCTGACTTGATTTCGATTTCTACACTCTTCTTTCCTGTTAAACCCATTTCTCAGTTGAACCAATTCAATATGAATGGCAATGTGTGAGTACCTTTGTTGAGACCTTGCTATTTATAGACCATGATTCAATTTTTTTTCTTTTTCAAGACTCAAGGTACTATCTCATGATTTACTATTCCAATGTCATTTGTTGCTACCGTCACGCCCCAAAGCCCCATCATCAATCTATAAAATCCATAAAACTTTTATCAATACCCTTTTAGGAATTCATACTCATAGCACAGCACGCTAACGTCAATAATATCACTAACAAAACATTTAAGTCTTCTAAATAATACTCGCTTTATCTCGGAATAAGTGTCACACTTGACAAGTCAATGTTTTTAAGCTTTTCATTATGATTCCTAAATTTCTCCTTTTTTTCACATTTGTCATTTGTCTACATTTCATTTCATTCGGTTGTCACTGTCAATATGTAAATTTGAAACTAAAATAAAAGTATGACATTTATTCTGAAAATGAGGAAGTAATGAAATAATAAGAATATACATATCACTTCCGGTGGCAGATCCAGAACATTTTGTAACGGGATGCACAAATATAATATAAAGCTTTGTATGAAGAAAAAAATGCTTTTTATATGGGATTTGAACCTACAACCACCCGATCAAAATGGAAACATTTTAGCCACTAAACTACACAAAATTTATTTAAGGGGGTTTCACTTCCACTCCTTTAAACAACCTTGCGTCCGCCCCTTATCACTTCAATCACTTTCAATGCAAGCCGCTCCACAACCGTGACAACTAAATTAATAAAGAATTACTTCAATAGCAGTATAAATACATTTAAAATTACTTCAGTATAAATACATTTAATGAACACTTTAACTATCATTTTAACTTAACAATATCCATAAATGGAGCTTTATCATGCATATATTTTTTTATTGAACCAAAAAGGAGCTTTATCTTAATAAGTTATTAAAGAGAAGGGTTATCATGAACAAGGACTAAAGCCGACTTTAATGATATTATAAAGATCATAGATAAATGAGCGACCAGATTTTAAGCTAAATTAAAGAGAGGTATGTGATAATCAAATACGTATTAAAGAAAGCTTAGACTTGAATGTTATTATTAAGATCATAAATAAAGGACGAATGAGGTTATTAAATTTAATATATGTTAAAAGGTCATGTGATCATCCAATAAAGCTTATACTTGAATCTAATTATTAAGATCATAAATACTCCTTCGCCCCAGCTTAATTGAGACTTATTTTCTTTTTGATCCGTCCCAGCTCAATTGAGATTGCCCATAATGGAAGGAAATCTTTACTATTTCCTCACTCATTCTCTCTCCTATTTTACTTTTACACTCACAACTCCAATCAAATTACTATTCCTTCCACTCATTTTCTCTCCTATTTAATTTTTCATATTCACAACATTTTCTTCCACTTTTTCTCTCTCTTACTTTTCCTTAATCTGTGTACCCAAAAATTTGGTATCAATTGAGCTGTGACGTAGGGAGTAAATGACTACCGAGAGTTTCATTCTATTTCAAGCAATTTTAAATAAATGACTAAAAGAGTATAAAAATTTTTAACTGCTCTTATTAAATAATTCCAATAGTCATGATTCCAAGACTATTCTTTTGTTATTCTTATTGAAAAAGACACTCCTTTAAGAGAAAAAAAAAACACTGCTAACAACACGATTGATCATGTACATTAACTATTGCAAAAAAAATGCTAGATAAATACCCTTTTTAGTCCTTAAATTATTTAAGTTTTTACCTTTACGTTATTAAATAAATATTTTTTTCCATTTCATCGTTGACCTTTATTACTTTTGATTATTTCATCCTTCTGTTGTTAAGGTGTCGTTAAATGGGGGATAAAGACTACTCCCTCCGTCCCGCTTTAAGGTTCTGATTTTGACTTTGCACGGAGATTAAGAAATGAATAAATTTTCAATAAAGAAAAATTATTAAAGTGGGTAGAAATTAGAGGAGAGAGAATGTAAAAGTTAAATGTGTGGTAGGGAATAGAGAGAGAATATAAAAGTTAAATGTGTGGTAGAGAATAGGAAAGAGAATGTAAAATATTTAATAGGAGAGAGAATGAGTGGGAGGAATAGTAAGTTAATGAGGGTATATTTGTCCAAAATACTTGCCATTTATGGAAAGAAGTAAAGTAAGAACCTTAATTTGGGACAGACTAAAAAGGAAAGTAAGAACCTTAAATCATGACATAGGGAGTATTTTGTTATTCTTGTTGAAAAAGACACTGCTTTAAAGAGGAAAAAAAAAAAAAACACTGCTGACAACACGATTGATCCTATACATTAACTATTGCTAAAAAATGCGAGATAAGTACCTTTTTATTAGTCTTTAAACTATTTAAGTTTTTACGTTTACGTCATTAAATAAATAATTTTTTCCATTTCATCCTTGACCTTTAATTATGAAATCATCACGCTTTATCCCCGGCACAAACAGACGTTAGAAAAACTATCTGAATTGGCCTTGTACATGTCACGTGATGAATAATAATGTTATTTCAATGTGTCAACTATATGTTAAACCTCTCAAGGTATCCCATCATTAACACTTTACACCCTTGCTTAAAAAAATTCCTATTTTTAATATAAAATTAAATTATTAAATAAAAATAGTAATACATTAATAATTATCTACAATACTTTTTTTCATTTTCATTAAAAGATACTATTAACAAAATTCCAAACACAACAATACAATTATTATTTCATAATAAGTTTTATTGATATATTAATAATAAAAAAATTAATGTCACATATATAGCATACTTATCTTTTAAATTTTCATTTTAACTCTTATTTTTTCTTTAACTTATCATTCTACTTGAAGATTATTATTTTTTACTTATCATATTATGGGTTTTTTTACTTCTTATATATTGTATTTATTTGGTATAACTGTGTCTAAGTTACATTTTATAGTTTTTTTCTATTTATAATTTTAGTATTCTTTAATTTTTTGTTATTGAAAACTATAGGATTTATAATAATAAATAGTGTGTTACTTTATCATTTAATACTTTAGATATAAATAATAAGAATTAATATTCAAATAAATGGTAAATAAAAGAAAAATTAAAAGTTAAAAGATAATGGTGCTATATAGAATTGACATTAATTATTTTAATTTTTATTATTATAATAATAAATCAATAAAACTAAAAATGAAAAAATAATTGTATTTTTGTGTTTGAAAATTTATTTAGTTTGTTTCATGAAAATAAAAATAATTATAGTAGATAATAATTAATGTATCATTATTTTTATTAATAATTTAATTTATGTATTAAAAATAAGGCAAATTTGAGCAAGGTTTAAAGTGAAATTTAGGGGATGCCTTTGAAGATTAAACATATTGGACACATTGAAATGACAAATGCGCATCAAGTGACATCTACATAACCAATTCTATTAATATTTCTAACATTCGTTGGTGTCGGGGATAAAGTGGAACAATTTCAAAATTAAAGTAGATCATATTAGAACATGAATTGTATAACATGTATTATTAATGAAAGTACTTAATAAAATAATGATCAATATTATAATATTTAATATAAAGTATAGGATATAATATAATGTGTAGAATTTCATAATATAAGACTACCATTAAATAATGGGCATAATGGTAATATCTTATATATCAATAGGTGTAGTCCCTAAATGAAGTGCCCTTTGGATTTCTTTATAAAGGCCTTTCCATCAGCCTATGAAACTACTAGTTTACATTCTCATTCATTCCAAAAGGAGTAAAATTGGAACTGCCAAAAGTTGAGGGGCTGAATTGGAAGGAATCTTTTAAATTGCACTAAGAGTCCGGCCGGACTTGGACTGAGTTTGACCAGATTCAAATCAGCTCCAAGTCCGACGCAAACCAAATCATTTCCACCATCATTTCCGACGAGGAAGAGAGAAAGGAGGAGAGAATTTTCACCCCAAATTGTGAGATTTGCTCAGATTTGTGAAGGAAAATTGCTATGAAAGGTGATTGGGAACCAATGGCTCGTCATGGATGGACCGATGACGAAAGAACGCGGTTGGTTCGGACCATTCGAACCAATATTCATCCATTGAATCTGGCGGAGTTCTACCCGACTAGGGATAAACACAACTCCAAAGGATGGATCGAGAAACAAAGTAAGCTTCCCTCAAATTCCATTAATTTTAAGAATGTGCATTCTTCAAATGTTAGAAATTTGACTAGGAATGAGTTAGGGATTTTGGTGCCCGGATTGGGGCTTTTGACTTTGCTATGAACCTTTTTCGAAATTGACTAGGATGTAGTTCAATTGACACTATGGGTAGATGACATAAAAATTTTGGTTGCAAAATTCCATGTCTAGATGCATTTTCCAAAATTAAAGTAGCTTTAATTCGGGACGGAGTAAATTTTCAAAATGTTCGAAAGAATTTGAAAGTTCCGACTTCGACGGAGTTTTCGAAATGCTTTGAAAGTTTCGGATTCGACGGAGTTTTCGAAATGCTTTGAAAGTTCCGGTTTCGACGGAGTTTTCGAAGGGTTTTGAAAGTTTCGGTTTCGACGGAGTTTTCGGAGTGCTTTGAAAGTTCCGGATTCGACGGGGTTTTCGAAATGATGGAAATATATGTTAGGAAATGAATGAGAACCGTATCTGCATTGCATCCTTTTGACATGCGTTCGTGCATTCTGTTGACGTTGCTTCTGTGCTTAACGTATCCTTGCTTTGTTCACCTGCAGGGGCGAGGGATAGTTGACGTCCACAATCAGAAGAGTCGGGGAGCCTTTGAGGCAGTGCGAGCGCTGTGGGAGGTATTCCCGGACGATGCTCGAGAGGGAGAGAGGAGTCCACGGCAGCTGGTGCTTGACTCCGGATTGGCTGGATTCATCAGTGCGGTAGCTGCGGTAGCTGCGGTAGCTGCGATAGCTGCGACGCAGAGGGCCAGGTCCATGTACGTGGCTTTGAGCGAGTACTGGTGGGATACGACCCACACTTTTCATTTCAGATGGGGGGAGGCGACGGTGACTCCCACTGATTTTGCTGCTATCACCGGGTTGCCGACCTATGGCAACACGCTGGTGTGGGTGGATGGTTATACCCCGGGGCAGTTGTCGGAGCTGCTGGGTTTTGATATTACCGATGCCAGGGGCTTAGGCATTCGGTACAGGCCGATGGAGAGGCATCTGGAGGCGGGTATCGCAGATTATTTGGCTGGGTCTTTGAGGATGACCGCGGAGCGCCTGGCTCGAGGGTTCATTTGGTTCGCGTTGTCAGCGACTTTGTTCCCGACTTCTGACACATCCTGTCACTTCCCTCTGCTCGGGTCGGCCGAGACTTGGATGCTGTGAGGGGGTATGCATGGGGGGAGGCTGGACTGGCCGAGCTCTACCATTCCCTGGACAGGTTCTCGCGGGGAGAGGAGAACTCCCTGAGCTGTTTCTCGCTTGCTCTGGATGTAAGTTCACGTCTTTTTCTCTTCCTTGTCTCTTTTATGTACTCGTATGTATCTGCTCTGTAGCTGACATAACTTTCCATTTGCTTGACAGGTCTGGTGCTATGAGGTGTTCAGTCCGCAGCAGTGGGACAGTAGGGAGGCGTATAGACCCTTGTTCCCTGCCATGCTGGTTTGGCAGAAGAGGGCGAAGAAGGCGGTCTCATCGAGAGTGGGCACTCGACTGTCGTACGAGGAGGTGTCCCAGGCCCTGAACCGGGAGTTCTCTGAGAGGATCCAGCTGACCTGGTGGATTCGGTTCCACATGGGTGCGGTTCAGGTTGCTAGTGAGGTTACGCGGCGGCGGAAGCTCCTGGTGGGACTTCATTGCGACGCTATGTATCTGGGGAGAGGGTGACCCGTCAGCATGGCCCGGGGTCCCTTCCGATGGTCCCAATGGATCCTCCTATGCACATGCAGCATCCTCTGTCGATGTCGATGGATGAGTTGGAGAGGTATAGACAGGGCGTGTTCTATACCGAGTACATCATAGCGGGGGCCGACTATGAGACTTTCTTGAGGATGAGGCTGAGGAGCCCACAGGTGCAGCACAGGGAGGGCGAGGGCCCTGGACATCCCCGAGATCTCCCGCTCCCACGCACTAGGCTGGCGTACGAGAGGCTGGACGGTTCGCGCCGGCGGCTGGTGATCCCGCTCCCGGATGAGCCGAGATCACGGTACAGGGTTGACCCCAATGCTTCGGTGAGCACTTTTTTGATTTTCTGCATTTGATAGTAGCATTCTGCAAATGTTGCATCTGTACTTTCTGCTTGTCCTTTTGATGACTTTCCTGGTTCGCAGGTGTCTGGCCGTATGCACAACGAGGCTATGAGACTGGTGGACGGGTGGGCCGCCTACACTAGGAGGATCGTGGCGTTCCTGAGATGCAGTTCCCGGAGGAGCGTGGATGTCCGTGAGCCGAGGCCGTTTAGGCCGAGAGGTTCGCCTGCTCCCACAGCTGGTGGAGCGGACTTTGCACAGGGATTTGGCCAGTTCGCGGGCGGAACGGCTGGATTTGGAGCTCATCCTCCTTCGCACTCGGGGCACGAGAGGGGAGAGTCCTCAAGTTCGCAGACGCCGAGGAGGCCTTTTGCGTATTTCCGCCTGGAGGAATTCGGGAATTATTTGTTTGCGATGGATCCGGCAGCTGCGGAGCAGTGCATCGAGTGCTCGGATGACGAGCAGGACTCGGAGTAGTCCTCCTTTACTGCCCTTTTTTTTAGACAAAATGTATGTATCGTCGGGAACGATTTGACTTGAACTGTTTTTGAAAAGGCGCCCGTGGGGCGGAACCTGTTCTTCGCACATTTATTCTGTGATCACCTTCTTTTATTTTCGGCAAATAAGGAAGTAGGTTAATCAATAATAAATAATATGAAACATGCATAAAAAATTGAACGGGTCAAAAATTATGCCTATATGCACTGATAATTAATTAATTACACTGTTGCACGAGCCCGGGACGGAAGGGATATTGACATTGGTTAAATGAAACCAGGGGCAGCACGCAGATTCATAAGGCATGAACAGGGCGTTGTTTGGAATTGCTTCCAATTTAGGAGCAGCTGGCTGCAGAGTTGACCAGGTCAACTGCAAGGGAAGTCCGGCCGGACTGAGAGTGAATTTCCAGAGTCTTTTAAATTGGAGTTTCAGCTTTGCAATTTGTTAAGAACTGGGCATTCACCTCTGATCAGTTAGCTGAATTCTCTCAAGTTTCTAAGGTTTCATTCATTTTCCATGGCTCCCTTTCCTAAGCTATCGTCTCGGATGCAAGAGCGATACTTGGAACACTTCCAGTCGTGGGTGCGGAACCACATGAGGCAAAATAAGGGGTTTTTCGAAGGCTGTTACGGGATGAAATCTGTTTGGGCTTTGAAGGAGCTTATGCCAGATTGGGATCTTTTGAGAGCCGCGTCTCGTTTCTGGGATGTACGGAGGAATGTGTACAACTTTTCGTACGACGAAATCACTCCTACGTTTGAAGATTTCTGGGCCATTCTTGGAGGACCTGAGACGGAACAGCTAGTTCTTCCGTATCTTTGGTGGCATGGCCACCGTTGAGAAGCTAGTGTCTCTGCTTGGTATCTCGGCTGGAGAAGCATACGGGATGCTGATATTGAATACTGATTATGTTGACATTTCGGGGCTGCCCGATAGATTTTCCGGAGCTGAGGGGAGCATCTTTGCGTGGGACGCGTTTGCTCTGTGCGCGATCGCTACTCTGTTCACGTTCACGTCCCTGGGTCTGTGCCATCACAGGTATCGGACCCGGTGAGGCAGCCGTCGGAGCGGGAGACATCGTGCCTTTGGTCTTGGGCGAGACGTTCCCGGGTATAGGTCGGATGGCGGCCGTGGCCGATACATGTGGGGAGGGAGTCCCGCTATGCTTACCATGTGGTTAAGGGAGAGGCTGCAGATGATGCCTGAGGTGCCAATGTCTTGTGACACTTGGTCCTTCTCTCGACGTCCTCTGGTGATAGGGGGCAATCAGGTTGAGTTGGAGCTCTGGATGGCCAGACTCCGCACGCATCACTTGCGATGGTGGGTTCCCTACTGGAAGTTACAGACTTGTCGAGACCACTCGGGAGGGTCACTTGGTTGTCGAGTATCGGGCATCTCGCACGTCTTTCTATATTCCATCGTTGGTGCTTGTGACGATGCGAGTGGAGCAGTGCCATTGACGGGTTTAGTTCATACCGCTACCTTCGAGGTGGGATCTCTGGCGATGGAAGATCCTTTGACGCTATTGTTGCTCACACGGTGGTGGTAATACACGTCCTTTCTGCCGGGGTTCTCTTTCACTGAGAGAGGGGCACTGTTCGTCGACGCGCATACGAACTGGTACGAAGAGTGTATAGGGGAGACACAGATGGCTATTTTGTGGAGACGGGATGAGCTGTTGGGTGCTGATCACCTGGACAGCTCGACCTTGAGGAGGACCGAAGCGGGAGCTAACCCTGGGAATCGTACCGGGAACGACATGGGTGACTATGAGGCCAATGCTGATCGGGAGGCCAATCAAAGCACGGTCATGATGGCTCGAAGCGAGGCAGCTCGAGACAGAGCTAGGGAGAGGGCTGCGTTGACAGCTACAGGCTTGACGGAGGCGTCGGGAAGGGTCCCTGAGCCAGGTAGAAGGACTACCGGAATATTCCCTGTGAAGGTGAAGAACACTCGCCGTGGGAAAGGGAAGGGGAAGAAGGATGAAGGACCAAGTACGGGAAACTAGGTTGACCTTGCTGTCCAGAGTATCCACCCATTGTCATTGCAGACACATTAACGGATTAATGTTTTATTGTAGTTTTGCTAGCGTGTAGCGAGTCAAGAGTTGACCGTGCTTGAACTCATCAAAGATTGTTTTAACCGTAATGAATTTGTAGGTTAAATGAAAAGAGTTTTTTCGAAACACAAGCAATTGATGCTTATTGTATTTTTTTTGTTTTTTTAGACCGAACCAATGATGGCTGCCTACGTTCCCCTTTTACAATTGGACTAAGGGGCTCAGGTCACCGTAGTTCGACACTTTAGGTGAATTTGAGAAAAACAAAGACAAAAGAAGTGTGACCCTGTTTTTTACCTGGATCATTAGCGGGAATGTATCCAGTTGGGTATTACTCTTTTAGCACTTTAATTTTTCTGAGGGGTGGTGTATGGGGAAGAAGAGTTGACTCGTGCTCTTCCTCAAACGAAGTATCTGCGGAGCTTGCTTCCGTTCACGGGGTTAACGAAAGGGTTCCCGTCCAAGTCTGCTAACTTCATGGCTCCTCCGGAGAAGATTCTTTGTACCACGAACGGTTCTATCCAGGTAGGCTCCCACTTTCTGAGGGGATTGGTCTGCGTAGGGGGCTTTTCCTTTAGCACCAAGTCGCCTTCTCTGATGTCTCGGATCTTGACTTTCTTGTCGAACGCTCGGGCCATTCTGTTCTGGTAGGCTCGAGTGTGTTCCATGGCTTTCAATCTGCGCTCGTCGAGTAGAGCAAGTTCGTCGTGACGACTTTGTAGCCATTCGACTTCATTGATCCCGTTTTCCAAGAGGACTCGAAGGGATGGAATTTCCAATTCCACGGGTAACATTGCTTCCATTCCGTAGGTAAGTGCGAACGGAGTCTCCCCTGTGGCGATTCTGACTGATGTTCGGTATCCCCAGAGGGCTAGATGTAGCTTTTCGGGCCAGTCCCAACCTCTGGTGGTCATCTTCCTGATTATCATGGCGAGAGTCTTATTGGCTGCCTCTACTGCACCATTGGTTTTTGGTCTGTAAGGAGAAGATTTGTGGCGTGTGACTCTGAATTCGGTCAGAAGTTGGTCACAATCTCCTTCGAAGTGGGTCCCATTGTTGGATATGATCTCGTTGGGCACTCCGTATCGGCACATAATGTTCTCTCGGATGAACTCGGCCACCTTCTTAGAATTCAGTACCTTGTACGATCTGGCTTCTACCCATTTGGTGAAGTAGTCGACTGCGACTAAAATGAACTCGGCACCACCCAACACCTTCAATCCATACAAACGCTTTCAATCCATACCAACATCTTAAATCTGAATTCAAAAATTTGAATCCAACCTCCCAAAGAATCACAAAAGCTTCGATTCACCCAAAGACTTAAGAACAATAATCAAACCCAACAACAACCACAATAAAATAAACGGATTCACAGTTCACAAACTACTAATGGCAAACAAAATTAATTGACCGTAAGCCAAATGAATTAACCTCAAGACACACCAAATCGCCCAGATCTACCAACCTCGCCTTACACTTTCTAACCTACCGGCTGCAACCTTCAACCGACGAAGAGAAAACAGTCCCGGCAACGGAACCAATTGATGTTGCCAGGATTTTCCTCAACAGCAACACACCGTTGTAGTCTTTGATTTGGACAGCTCCGGCTCCTTCTTCAATCCTGCACAGCCACAAACGTCAACTAAGCCGGGGGCGACTCCGGCGTAAGCCCCTCCGGCGTGAGGATAAGTGTTTGCTTAAGATTGGAAATCAGAATAGTCAGGAAAGGTGTTTGTGGGTGAGTGTGTTGAACGTACCTTGCCATCGAAGACTATCCCTCATATATATACTCCTCATCTCGTGCCACGCACATGACCTCCTCACGTTCCATGCCTATGTCCACGTGTCATTATTCCATTGGCTAGCAAAAAGAATAAACTCACAACACGTGATCACTTTTCCCAATGCCTAACCGTTTTATGGGTCCCATTTCGTAGATATTTATATGCCGCCTTGTATGAGTCGCACCAGTTGGATGCCATCTCTCGCTGGATATGGGTAACTGAATAATATGTCGCCTTGACTTAATATCTCGCCTTCTCCTCTTACGCT
Organism: Adenophora triphylla var. japonica; assembly: GCA_022495995.1. Classification (NCBI taxonomy): domain Eukaryota; kingdom Viridiplantae; phylum Streptophyta; class Magnoliopsida; order Asterales; family Campanulaceae; genus Adenophora; species Adenophora triphylla. The sequence goes on from JAFEMH010000071.1 coordinate 92,867, forward strand.
ATTATCTTGTCGGCTTGCTTCATTATCTCGCCGCTCATTAACCAATATCTCGCATATATTTCCTTGGGCTTTCCCTTTCATTGACCTTAATGGGACATCTATCGGCACCGTTTCCCGCGAACCCCAACTGGGCTATCTTTATCCCTATATTCTTCTTGGGCCTTGACTTGCTTTGGGCCTACTGGATCATTTCTCGCTGTGGACCTTGGTCCAAGTCCCAACCATTATTTTCGGGCAGCATCAGAACCAATCTTTGAGTTACATGGATGTCTCAAAGTTATGTAAAAGTTGCGTAAAGGACCATGTACAGTCTGACCTAAGTGGTCACTGATGCTGAACTTTAGTTACAGGGAAAACATGTCTTCATTCTAAGTTCACCTTGTTGAACTCGTTTTGAATATGAGCAAAGTGCAAAATGCCACAAGAACAAAAGTTGATCTGCCCAATATCGAAACATCTGGATCTAATAAAGTGATTCAAGTAACTTCCTAAACACAACCCATTTGTAATGAAAAACTAGACTCTTTTCCAAGTAGCATGAGAATCCGAATTTAATCATTTGGACTTGACGATCCTAGACCATACTTGCTATAAGTTAAGTTTCATAACTCAAATGTAAGAAAATCCAAGCAGATATGGCTAGGCCTTAATTAGTAATAGGGGATGTTCTTGCGAACTGAACCTATAAGTGTTAAACTACAAGAATCATAACTAGCATAACAGGAAGCTAAATGCTCATTTTGTTACTACTCCCTCAGTCTCAAAATGAATGTCCAAAAAAAAAATTCAAATTTGCTCTAGATGATCAAGAGTATATTTGACAAAAAGAATTGGACATTCATTTTGGGACAGAGGGAGTAATAAAGATCCAAGGTTCTTTGGAAGTCCATGTGACAGTCCCCCAAACTGTATTTGTTTGTAGACATCTCTGATCCAACAGTAAGGCGATACAAATCTAAGCAGCCATATTGAACTCTAGGTAATAAATTGTATCTACTCTCCTCTCTGCAACATTGCCTACAGATAAAGCAATCTCTATTGAACATTCAGGCTATCATTTATACTCTAATTCACCGATTGAACCGGGTTTTGAGACAATAAAGTGCAGGGAGATAAAAGGAAATTTCTTCAACCCTCAAAATTTTCAAAACATACACATTACCTCGACTAATATACAAAGATAAATAGAGCAGTAATGCATGGAATATTGACCTTTTTGTATTTTTAAGAAAAACTATACCTACCTATAATAAATTTAAATAACAAGTCCATGTATATGACCCTCATCTAAAAGAATCCGTCTCGGTAACAAGAAAATAAATCCTATGTAAAGATAAAAACAAACATGAAATGAAGCCGGAGTACAAATTCCTGCATATCTAATTAGCTATACGAGAAGTAAAAGTATACTACTCGGCAATCAATCACAGTAACTGATTAAGAGAGCAGATTAGAGCTTTGCTCCTCCAAAGTTGGCTGGAAGAATGCCTTTGTTGTTGACGATATGTTTGTGTCATAGATAACGAACAAAAATAGAGGATTTGGGTCGGGGAGCACAGGCAAAACCCCATGCTTCTCTACAGTAGAAAATAAGCTTTTCCACATTATAGCTAGTGGCAGGTGAATACATACCGGGAGTATTAATGATCAGATATAGGTAGGTAGGGCAGCTAACTCTTTGAGACCAAATATAAACTGCAAATGGTGAGGTGAAAACACAGAAGTATGAGGCTATGGGGATTTTGATTTCTCTAAGATCAGAACTCGAATTCTTGATGATAATAATTACTCCCTCCGTCCCATAAAGGTGCTCACATTTGCCATTTTGGTTTGTCCCAAAAAGATAATCTCATTTCAAAAATTGTTAGGTTAAATCATTAAACTTCCGAAATTGCCAACCAGGGAAGAAGAGGGAAAGAGGAGAGGATCAGAGCCAACCAAGGAAGAAGAGGAAGTAATGGAGTAATAAGTAGACCTCATTAAGGTTAGTGGAAATGAAAATAGGTTGTTAAAATGTTTGAATAGTCAAACGGGACTATCATTATGGGACGGAGGGAGTAAGATATAGCGCCTTGTTATATCGAGAAGAATAGCACCTGTTAGAAGGTTAATATCAAGATTCTCTCCTAAGCCTATAACATTACATCACATGGATGATTGAGTCCAAATCTACTATCCCATTGACCAAATTTCTTGGCTATCTATATACTTATCAGTTTTGTTCCATCCATGGTAAACAATTATATATGTTATGCTTTGAAGAAAATGACAAAGATGTCAAAGAAGAACGTAATCAGAATATGAGATCTTTAGTGGGTCACACATACCTAATGCAAGCAGCAACACATGCACTGCATCTCTTCATGGTCGCAGTTTGCCTCCAGGCCCCAAAGGTGGGTCCACTAGATCCTTAAAACTTCCACCGTTTGATGAGTGCATCAATAAACGCCAAGCCTGCTGCATGTGCAGGAACCGAGAAACAAACAAATGTCTACACAAGTAACTGCTTGCGGAAGTATTTCTTGCAATTAACACTAGCATTTCTCAGTATTTTAAGGGCTTAAAGAATGAGGTGCTAGAAGAGATATTATTTCTAATGGACTTTCTAGGTGACATGAATATGGGGGGTATTACTGCCTTCATTCCTCTTAAACTGGCAATGCATGCAAAAAAAAAAACATATTCTAAACATCAAAGTAAACTCTGAGTTTTAGACTCTCGAACTTCATGCAGTAATATTGTACAGGTTATAAGAAAGTTCTTATGTTTTGACTATGGTTTTCCTGTGCTCTAGAACAGAAAGAAAAGGATCGCTAACATGTTACTTGTGTAGTTTAACCAGTTCTATATCTTTTAGAAATTGACAATTTTCAGCTAGCTGAGAAATAGCTACTGCAAAATATTAAGCAAGCTTGTAATGGACTCACGACCAAAGGCAAATAAATAATTGGCTGATTCCATGGATGGTTGACAGTTAGCAGGAAATGTATGGTTCTACTACATTACACGACATCGGTTGTTGGTTAAATAAAGGTCACAAGATCCATCTTCATTTGTCATTGAATACAAAATTGGCTCTTTATATAATCACTTTGTAGGAACGCCTAATTCTTCTACTCAATTAAACTCACCCCATGAGTTCATGGTCTTTATCCAGATGATAACACAGTTGAAGGTGAGAGAACTGGAAAAATCATCCATCTGTACGATTCAATAGATGGCTTTTTAGTAGGTACAAACTTTAAATAAAGTTGCATGAATATTGAAAGGCCCTTGCTTGGTATGTAGATGATCAGACAGCTATGGTATTGGCTTAGCTGTCAGATGATAATTTGATTTGTGCAGCGGAATAAAAGTGATTTGAAATAATGGTAGGACAACAAACACAAGGAGATAATGCAAGTGTGTGAATGTGATTGCAAAAATGTAATAACACAGAGAATTTAAAGTGGTTCAGAGTTCACTCCTCCTACATCCACCCTCACTGTCAAACTTGACAAGTGAGATCAATTTTATTATAATCTTTAATCAACAAAAATTACAAATGATTGATTTAGGCAAGTTCCTTGAACTTCCTCTTCCTAATTAGTACAGTCAACTAGGGATACACTTAAAGTACAGTCTTAAGTGCTTTTACAACTTGAAGTACAGTCTCAAGATTTTACAAAATAACTAATACACTCAAAGTACAGTCTTGAGTGATTACAAACTTATTCTACACCTAAAGTACAGTCTTAGGTGGTTGGGGTTTGTGAATTAACACACTGGGGTTGTTTTTGTTGGTGAAGAGGTTTAGGGGTGAAGGTTTTGGTTTGGAACAGGGTTTTAAAGGTAAGGATTGGTGTGTGTGTGTGTGGATTACAGAAGGTGTGTGTGGATGTTTGGAAAGGGTTTTTGACTGGGAAAATGAGTATTTTTCAGTGGTTTTGTTAGAGGAAGAGATCCTCTATTTATACCCTTCAATGTAGCCGTTGGAATATGACTGTTGCAGCTACATTAATGAGCTTTGACTGGTCTTTGTCCCACTTGTCCACATGCAGGTCTTCATGAGCTGTCTTGAGCCGTGAGCTTGAACCGAGAGCTTCTAGAAGGTCTTCGTGGTCTTCATTGGTCTTCATTGATGGACTTGATAGCTGTGAAGATGCTTGAGGATCCTAACATGGTTGAGTTTGTGGTAACATGGTGTGAGGCGTGGAGATGGTCATCGAGGACCGAAGTCATACTGTCGAATCATGGCAATGCTTCGCTATCGAGAGAGGATCTCTAATAAGGACCGAGATGCACTTGATGATCTTGATGACTTAGAGAGTGAATATGATTCATGTTTTTGATTGATTGTAAACATTGTATAAGAAAGAATCATAGCGGACTCATAGCCGTCAAAGTGAAGAATTATGACAGATAACATCTTTTGATATAAACCCTGTTCTATATATATATTCCTTTATCAAAACCAACTAACTAAGACATTGATCAAAGTTAGGTCCTAACAATTTCCCCCTTTTTGGTAAAGGAAGATTTATTTAGAACAAGTTTTCACAGTTTGATAAGAGAAATAATAAAAGAAGTAATCCAAGGAATCATATCAGGCAGAGGTAATCAAACTGAGATTGAATACTTGGAATTAATCTCAAGATGAGAAGAGTTCACAAAATACTGTCATACAAACTGAGGCAAACAAAACAAATTGTCTTTAACAAAAAAAATTGTTACATAACAAATACAATTATTCATCAGCCAATTGATCATAGAATTCATCTCTTTCTTGTATGGCTGATAGAATCTGATTTCTTTCATCCTCTAACTCTCTTCTCATTTCAGGCTCAACTCCTCTGTAGAAGAACTCATTGTTCCACTCCCAGGACATCCTTTCATCATACTTGAAGAATTTGTCTTCCTTTGACTTCAGTTGAGATCTTCTAAGGGGTATTTGATCATTTTTGATTCTCATTGTGCCCCACAAATGTTTCTTCTTGTTCCTGGTCTTCTTGCTCTGCATGGGCACACTGGGTTGATCTGGTTGTGGCTGAACTAATGCTTGAGCATGAGTGAATTGCTGAGGAGGATTGGAAACTGTAGGGGATGGAAATATTGTTGGAGAGTCTTGATCAGGGCTTGAGGGAGCATCATTATCACTATCAATATCATAGCCGTCGAGTCTCGATGAAAGATCAATAACGCTTCAGCTCTGCTTTGGTACCGACTATGGAAGATTCGAATTCTTTGATCTCGGGAATAGAGACCAAGTTTTTGAAATGAGAGTTTTCATTGGGTGAGGTGAAGTTAATAGGATCTACAAGTGATGAAGGGTGAGAGGTATGGCTCAATTCCTGGATTAAGAGTTGGGGAACAGATGTTGACAGCTTTGCTTAATAAAAGCATAATGGCACACTTTTGTTCAAATAGTGAAAGGAAAAGTGTTTTTGCAAGGTCAATGCACAGGGTGAAGACTAAACCCTTTGGCATATACAAGCAAGAATTGAGTGATGGAGAGATGAGTTGGTGAAAAGAATTTCCCAATCAAGAAGAGTATTGGGAGTGATGAACTTTGGGAAGGATGGGATTTGATGAACAAAGTTGGAGGTGGATGAGGTTCTTGACAATGCCATTTTTCATAGGCAAAGAACACTAACCCCGCTGTTTCTTGCTACAACAATCAAGCCATTCCTTGACGGTTCCCTTAATTTTGGATAGGTGAAGGGATTTGCAATTTCTGGGATGTGAGTTACATGGGGTAACCTTGTCCTTGCTGCTTTGATGGAAGACATAGAGAAATCAATTCCACAGCTAAGCATCCAAGGTTCCCTTTTGGGAAGGAAGGATTGATTTGGATTTGGAGGAATAGAATGACTGGGGGAACTGTGAGGACTGTTAGGAATGGGATCACTGTCGAGATATGTCTTGACCTTGTCCCGCATTGGACTTTGTGGAGAGGCTTCAAAAGGTTCATTTTCGGGAATTGGAGAAGGTGGCTTGGAAGGTGCGAGAGGATTGGGTTGAAACAGTTGGGATTGGCTCAGAGGTTTGGCCAAGACTTTGATTTAGAGACACGGAAGTGAATTGAGATTTGAGGAGATTCAAGGCTGCCCTTACTTCACTTTTTGCCAACCTTTTCTCAAGGATAGCTATCATAGCTTCCTCATTTTCCCGAGTTCCATCAAGCTCAAGACCTTTGCAAGCATTCACAATTGAGTCTCCTTTTGAGACCGAGAATGGGATTAATCTCAACTCCAACCTTCTTGAGATTTTGAATGACCTTAGAAGTATTATCAAGATTCCCCTTTCGGTTTCAACGGTTGGGGCGGGATCATTCACAGGTTCGGTCTCGGGAATGGAAGGGAAGGGATGGCTATCTACATTCATAGCTGTCACCTTGGGGTTTCTAGATGACTCACCTGGTCCACTTCTTTCGCATTAACCTAAGCCCGAGTTCATCTAGGGCCACTACAGATTCTTCCTCACTCGTAAAGTCCTTAAGATACAAAAGCACGGCCTTTTCGGTGTCGGGGTTCCCATCCAACTCAATAGCCTCAATTGCTCTCGGGATTTTAGCTAACTGTTGAGGTTGGGTAGAGGGGATATTCTCATCGGTGTTCCCCTTAAAGGTTGCTTATCCAAGGGTTCTTTGAGATTGAGAATAGCTTCAATGGCCGATTGATGACCTGAGTGGGTGTGGATTTTGGGGAAATGGAAGGGGTAGATATTTTGGTTTTCTTTGATTTGGGGGCTTTCTTTTCAATTTTTCTTTTCTTTGGTAATGATTTAGAAGGAATGGTTAAGGAAGATTGTACCTTTGATCCGGTAGCCGTCTGCATTTGGAGGGGATAGCCGTCTGATGTTGCTTTCCTTTGTGAAGGGTTTTGGATAGGGCAAGGGCTGCCTGAAGCTCTTGAGAATCTATGTTAGCATCACCGGCATCATCTTGATTCATAGTGTCAACCTCATGGCCATCAACATCACCTCTTTCTTCAAAGCATTCATAGCATGGGTCATCGGAGATGGTTCCTTCACTGTCGGCTATCAGATCATCCTTGCTTTTGCTCTTTTTGCTAGGAGATACCACAGTTCTCTTGAGCACTCCGAGTCTTCTTGACATTGGTTTTTACTCCTCTTTTCATTCTCCTACTAGTAGCCAAAGCTATCAAATCTTTCCACTCATTAAGCTTTATTCTTGTTTCTTCAAGCATTTTCTCTTGGGCTTCTTTGAAACTCTCAAGGCTCATATCCCCAGCCTTCATAACAATTCCCTTCTTTTGTTTCAATGAAAAGGTTCTTTCATTGAAACATCTTGTTTCGACCTTCTTGTCTTCACCATTTCTTGGATAGAGCAGGTTTGAGCTTTGGAATTAGAACTTCAAGGATTCCACTCATGAATCGAAGTTGTTCATCCTTCCACCTTGCTTCTTGAATTTGAGAGTAGAGGATGAGACAAAGAAGTTGGAAATTATGGAGAAGGACAATGCACCAATTTGTATCCTTGGTCATCGAGCCGAGCATCTGTTTCCACTCATTTGATCCCATTTGGTCAAATGAGGATTGTTTGCCATCAATGGCTTTGTTGACCACATCCATCATTGTTGACTTGAAGATATCATCTTTGTTCTTCACCATAGCTTTGTCTTGAACAGCTTTGAAGTCAGTTACTTTAAGACCAAGAAATTTTTCATATACAGTCTTTAATCTTTCGATCCTCTATCCCATATATTTTTCACAGATCATCTTTATTTGGGATTCCATAGACCTCACTAACCATATCTTGAGTGATAGTTATCTCTACATTTTCTATGGTGGCAGTTATTGAATTATCTTCATTGTTTCTTCTTCCTACCAAATAAATTTCTCTGCAGAGTTCTTCATAAATTGGGGGTTTAGCTCCCATAAAATCAAGTAGTTCATTTACCTCAAGCAGCTTCTTTGATGAGGATTCCAACTTCGTGAGTCATAGAAGTTGGGTTTGATGAAGTAGCCATGAGCATCTGGGTACATTGCTTTAGGGTCTGCCATTGATGCTTTGAAAAAGAATTAGGGTTGGAGAAATACGATGGTAGATTGGAGAGGGAAAGATAAGAAATTTAAACTGAGGGTTAAGGAAAAAGGAATTTTGGTGATTGCGAAAGAGAGAGAGAGACAAATGATGAGTGGTACGTGGGTTTTAATGAGCATTGGGGGTTACAAAGTTAAGTAACTGTTCATATGAACAGTGGTTTTTACCCTTCCCCATGTTGAGACATTTATTCCCACAAAACACAAGAAGAACATTTCCTTTTTCAAGGAGATTTGCAGTGGAAGAGGCGGCAAAGGAAGTGACAATTGTGAGCAATTAACACGATCAAATCACTTAAAGTATGCTTTAACCTAGTCATTGAAAGAAATCTCGACAGTTAAGCTAGTTTGAATGATGATTGCTGTCTGAGATAGCTAGGTGAAAATTTGCCTATAAAACAATGAAAACTTCAGAAGAAAATTATTCAGATTGATTTACAAACAAAAATGGGAAGATTTTCTTCAAAGTTTAATCCAAAGGTTATGGCTCAAACAGCTAAACAATTGGTCTTTGGGAAAAATGGTGAGGATGATTTGGTGAGTGATGAGATGGAGATAGATAGAGAGGCTTTCAACATTGTTGAAAGTTCAGAGAGAGTGAATGATAAGGGAAAGAAAAAGAGAGTGAGAGTTGATGAAGATATAGAAATGAAAGAGGTAGTCAGGGAAAAGATTGACAAAGAAGGAGGGAGAAGGAATAAGACTGTTTGGGAAGACAATCAAAGTTGATCAAGGAGAGTCAAGTAAGGGAAGGAGTAAGGTAGAAAGGGTATACACACTGGGGGAGTTGGTAAAGCAGGACAGAGCTCAGACAGCTAAGGAGAGAAGCTTAGCTGTCAGAAAGAAGGTTGAGCAAGATAAGCTTTATACACCTGTGAGCAGGGATTCTCTTTCTCCAGGAGTTGGTTTGTTGGAAGGTAGAGGAGATAACTTTGCAGGAGTGCATATATCTCCTTCTTCAACCATCTCATACCTGTTCAACCAGGTTGTAGGTTGCTTCAGCCCTGCAAGAGCACCTACTGTGGAGAGGGTGGAGTCAAATGTTGGTCAACCATTTGCAATCACAGGGAATGGTTCTTTTTCAGGAGAATTTAGCTTTGTTACTCCAATGGAGGGATTGCTTCAGCCATATGATCCAGTTGAAGAGTGGTGGCCTAGAAGAGCAAGTCCTTCTCTCCAATATTCAGTCACTTCCATTGATCCTTTCTTGGAGAGGCATCCAGTGTGGTTGCAGAGGTACCAACAAACCTTGCAATCAACTCAGGAGGCTAGAATTGAAGGAATGAGTCGGTGGAGGATCTGGGGAGACTGTGACATTTCCAAAGAAGGTCTGACAGCAGAGGAGAAGGATTGAAGAGAAAAGAGTGGATCTGAGATTTGTTTGGTTTGGAAGAAGTTTTTGTTGGGTAAGTTGAGATGAGAGAGAAGAATTTGAAGGGTTGTTTGAATGTTTTTGTTGTAAGTTTTTGTTGTTTTTGGTTTTCAAGGCTTTTGGAATGATAGCTCGGTGGATGGCTTGTTAGGAATGTGTATGATGTAATAGCTATCAGGCAACATTGTGATAGCATTACTCTGTTTGTAATCCTCTTTTATTTGAAAATAACACTCCTTTTATTTTGGCATATTAATCATCCCAAGCATGGCTCTCAATAGTTCAAATCTTTTTTCATCCATGGCTTTTGTGAGAATATCGTAGACATTGTTCTCGGTGCAAACTTTTGCAAGGTTGATATTCCCTTTTTCAACATGATCTCTCGATGAAATGATGCCTGACTTCAATGTGCTTGGTTTTTGAATGTTGGACAGATTTTCTGTCATAGCAATGGTACTTGAGTTGTCACAGAAGATGAGAATGTTTGATAATTCAATTCCAAAGTCTTGAAGTTGACTTTTAAGGTAGAGAATTTGTGAACAACACAAGCCTCGCAAAGAATGTACTCAGCCTCAGCCTGAGGTTGCAACCGAGGTTTGCTTTTTGCTTGACCATGAGATAATCCTTGATCCAACAAACCGGCATCCACCACTAGTGGATTTTCTATCTAGATTGCACCCCGCATAGTCGAGTCATGAATCCAACTAGAGAGAATGGGGATTCAGTGGGATACCATAGGCCAAAATCGTGGGTTCCTTTGATATATCTCAAAATTCTCTTGACATGAGAGATGAGATTCTTTGGGATTGGCTTGAAACCTAGCACATAGACATACACTAAACATTATGTCCGGTCTTGAAGCCGGATATAGGAGAGATCCTATGTAGCTTCTGTAAAGTGTTGGATTTACACTTTGACCATCTTGATCAAAGATGAAGCTTGGTTGTGGTTGACAAGGGAGTTTTAGCAGGGGATGCAGTTTGCATGTCAAACTTTTTGATCATTTCCCTTGAGTATTTGGCTTGGTTGATGAAGATTCCTTCCTTCATTTGCTTGACTTGAAGGCCTAGGAAGAATGTGAGCTCACCAATCATGCTCATCTCAAACTGATCCTTCATGATATCTCCAAATTCAAGGTACAAGTTCTCATTTGATGAGCCAAAGATTATGTCATCAACATAGACTTGGATGAGCAACTGATCATCTCCATATTTTTTGATAAACAAGGTGTTATCAATATGTCCTTTGGTGAATCCTTTTTCAAGAAGATATCTAGATAGGGTGTCATACCAAGCTCTAGGTGCTTGTTTAAGCCCATACAATGCTTTGTTCAGTTTGAATACATGATCAGGGAATTTTGGATGCTCAAAACCAGGGGGTTGAGATACAAACACTTTTTCATTTAGAACTCCATTTAGAAATGCACTCTTGACATCCATCTGAAAAACTTTCATCTTCTTGAATGAAGCATAGGCAAGAAATAGCCTTATAGCTTCAAGTCTTGCAACAGGTGCAAAGGTCTCATCATAGTCAATGCCTTCTTCTTGTCTATAACCTTGAGCAACCAGTCTGGCCTTGTTTCTTATTACAATACCTTCTTCATTCATCTTGTTTCTAAAGACCCATCTTGTTCCAATCACAGTTTGATTTCTTGGTTTAGGAACAAGTTGCCATACTTTGTTTCTTTCAAACTGCTCCAGTTCTTCTTCCATGGCTTCAATCCAGCCAAGATTCTTGGAGTGCTTCATTTATCTTCTTTGGTTCCACTTGGGATATGAATGCACTCATGAGAAAGGGGATGTTGTCTGGAACTGGGGTTTTATCAATCTGAAGGCTGATGTAAAGATCTTTATTGGGTGGAATGATATGGGTAATTGTGGTTTCATCATTGGTTTTGAGAGGAGAAGGAGGATTATTGGATGAAGATGGAAAGAGATTAGAAGATGGATTAGATGAGGAATTGGGATGGCTGTCAGCTAAGGGTTGGCTGTCAGCTAAGGGTTGGCCGTCGCCTAAGTGAGGATTTTGAGGAAGATCAGTCAAGGGATGACTATTTATTTGAATATTTTCTTCCTCATCCATTGGATTGAAGGTGGGAGAGATTTCTGTTGACTTTGTTGGCTTGATTGGTTGTTGATGAGAGTGGGATGGTTGATGGCTGTCTGGCATAGGATGGTCACGATGAATTTCTTGGAACCATGTATGGAAGGTTTGATGAATCTTGTTCATGACTGAGAATAGTTGAATCAAGAATGGGGGATGATTCAGGGAGATTATCTAGATTTCCCAATCCTTCATCAAAATCACATAATTCAGTTATACTTTGATCATTGTTTTCATCAAAGTCAACATGTATAGATTCTTCCACAACAAGTCTTCTTTTGTTGTACACTCTATAAGCTTTGCTTGTGTTAGAGTATCCAAGAAAAATTCCTTCATCACTTTTGGAGTCAAATTTGTCCAAATTGTTCTTGCCATTGTTGTGGATGAAGCATCTACTTCCAAAGCCGTGAAAGTAGGAAATGGTAGGGACTTTGTTGTTCCATAATTCATATGGAGTCTTCTTGTGAAATTTGTTGATCGTGGTTTTGTTTTGAACATACACAAAGCAAATGGTAATAGCCTTCACCCCAAAAATATTTTGGGAGATTATGTTCGACAAAGCATTGTTCTTGCCGCCTCACGATTGTTCTCGTTTTTCCTTTCGCAACACCATTTTGCCGTGGAGTTCTTGGGGCTGAAAAATTGTGATCTATGCCTTTTGAATCACAATATTCTTCCACTCCAAAGTTGTTCTCAAATTCCTTTCCATGGTCGATCTGATCTTGATGATGGATGTCCCTTTTGATTTTGAATTTTGTTGAATAGCTTTATCGTACACTAAGGGTGTCACTTTTGGATTCAAGAAGAATGATCCAAGTGAATCTTGTAAAATCATCAACAACAACTAGGGAGTATCTTTTTCCTCCTAAAGATCTAGTTCTTATGGGTCCAAAAAGATCCATATGAAGCAGCTTCAATAGGTCTTGAGGTGTCCAACTTGGTCTTGGGTTTGAATGAGGATTTCTTTTGCTTCCCACATTGGCATGCTTTGCACAGCTTTATCCTTTTTGAATGGGATCTTTGGTAGACCTCTCGACAAGATTGGAATTTGCAAGCTTGGAAATGGTTTTGTGATTGAGGTGAGCCAATCTCTTGTGCCATAGCCATGACATATCGATTGATTGAAAGACAAGGCAAAGTGAGCAATGAAGTTTCCACAATCTCTAAGCTCAAGCAATAGAGATTTCCTTTTCTTGATCCAGCTAGGATGACTTTATTATTTTTATCTTTAACAAAGTGCATTTGTCTTTAGTACAAACAACATGATATCCCTTGTCACGCATTTGACTAATGTCGATCAAATTGTGTTTGAGACCTTCTACATAGGATACATTTGTAAAAATGATATCTTTTGTAACAAGATTTCCGATCCTTTGACCTTAGCTTGGGAATTGTCACCAAAGGTTACATTTGGACCATTTTTAGGGAATATTGTTGCAAACCAATCTTTATTGAAGGTCATATGTCTACTACAACCACTATCTAAGTACCGTGAGACCTTTCCTGGATACCCGCAAAACAAAAAATAAGATTTATGGTACCCTTTTTTATTCTTTTCGGGGTCCAAAGGATTAGTTTTTCTTTGGAGCCCTAACATTGTTCATTGATCCCTTATTGAAGAACCGGTTTAGGGTATGGTAATATGACATGATTTGCATCATGTAAGGTGTAAGAACAGTGGATTGGGAAGGATTGAAGTAGTGGTTTGGGTTGTCAGATTGGGGTTGAAACCGAAAATTATTTGAATGGGATGACCTTGGAGAGTCATTTTGATGAGCATGGCTTCTTCCATTTGAATACCGCCATTGAGGTTTTTGTTTTTTGGTGTATTTATGCTTGTTGTAGAATCTTTGTTGCCTTGGGGTTCTTTGTTGTTTGGAGGAACTTGGCCGTCTGTCATGCCTCGTCGTCTCGTCAACCTCGTCAGTCCGACAGGCTCGACCGACTAGCACCTTTTTGCAGCCTTGACTTCTTCCTTTATATTGGCCCCTTTTTGAACCCAAATAAACTTGCTTCCTTGAACTTTATTTGGTCCTTCCTTTGATTGACTAGGGCCACCCAAGATTTCCTTTTCTTTTCCTTTGGTTTGAATGGGATAGGTTTGAGTTTGATAGCCGCCAGAGCTCAGTTTTCTAGAACCATTTTTTCAATGGCCCTTTCACCAGTGGGAGGAGTGTACACTTTTTGTGTAGGATCATCAGCTCCAATCCCCGTTTTGTCACTTGGACGCCTTTGGGTGTAGGTGAAAAGAGATAATGCTTTGCTTGACATGTTCCATGAATCTATTTTCTTTTTAAGAGCATCATTTTCTTTTTCAAGATTACCGAAGTTTTTGACAATTTTCATGATTATTAGATGTCTCAAATTGCCGATCCATGTTTTGTTTTTCAAGCATGATGCATTGATCTCTTAGCCCTTGGCATGCTTTTTCAAGCTCGTAAATGGTTTTTGTGAGGTTGTCAATGGTTGAGGATTGGGAAAGGTTCTCATTGACCAATGAAGCAAAGCTAGTTTTTTGTTTTTTGGTTTGAATTAAAAGAGTGCAAACTAATTGTTTAAAACCATCAATATTTAAAGAGTTAAAATCATGTACCTCTTTTAGTTCATCGCCAAAGAAGAAGTGCTTCCATCTCTTCCTCATTGTCGATTCTTCATCATCTTCACCATAAGGCATATCATGGCTTCTTCTCCTTCAATTTCGTAGTCATCACTTGACATATACTCTTCATCACCGAATTTTGATGAGTCAAAGAATCATGACTTGCTCTTTGTTTTTGTCATGTTTATTTTTGGAGCAATTGTAGCAGCTTGCACTTAGAGCCGTGAATGATCTCTTTTGAGTATGTCATCTTTCTTAGCCGTCCGATTGTCCCTAGGTTTCCTTGGTTCAGTGGCAATCGATGAGTAATGTCCTTGCTTTCCACAATTGAAGCAATCAATTGTCTTCTTGTAGCCGTCTTGTTGGGCATTAGAGGTGGAGGGATTGAATTTCTTGTCAAAAGACTTCTTTTGAAATTTCATGGCATTTCGATACCTATGGAAATGAGGCTTGGAATGTCTTCTTGGGAGATCTGTTTGTCGACGATTTGGAGCCGATGTTTATCTTTTGAAGAGCATTGTTGACAATGGTCTCAATGTCATGGTGAGTGATTGGCTTGTTGACGTGTTCTTGTGCGCTTAAAGCTAAGGTTTGTGAAATGGAGGGGACTCGATGGAATTTTTATCATACCTTCCAGCTTCATAAGCTTCAAGCTTTCCAAAATATTGCTCAACCGTCATGGTGCTCCATTCGTATCCTTCTCTAATAGGTAATGCTACCTTCTCATATTCTTGAGGGAGATTTGAGTAAATCTTGAGGCGTAGATCTTGTTGTTCAAATGTTTTTCCATGATCGCACTGATCTAACAAGGTTCTCAAACCTCGGCCGAGCAAAGACTCACCTTTTCTCCAGTGGTAGAACTTGAAATTGTCTAATTGCCTAAGCAAGTTGTACAAGTTTTGTGTCCTAACACCGGAGTGTTTAGTGAACTTGGTTTGAATAAGAGCCCATGCAGCTGGGCATTTGGTTCCTTAGCAATTTCTTGGGCTAGAGAGTCATTTACACTCTTTTGAAGAATGTTCTTGACTTTCAAGTTTGCACTTACCAATTGCTTTTCACTTCCACCAAGTTTCGGGGATTTGATTTTACTTGGTCCTCCATCGCACGTACTTGAGTTGGGTATGACACTTCATTTTCTAGAACATACCAGCCTAAATGCCGTTTGCATCAAGATAAGTTTTTATCTTTGATGCATAGATCTCAAAGGATCCACAAATCATCAATGTGTGGAATGTCTTTCTCATTATTTCTTCTTGGTTGAGGCATGGTGGGTTTGAAGAGAATCCTTCACAAGTTGTTAGACTTTTAAGTGTGAAGACAAGCTCTGATACCAATTGAAAGGCCCTTACTTGGTATGTAGATGATCGTACAAATATGGTATTCGCTTAGCCGTCGATGATAATTTGATTTGTGCAAATGGAATAAAAGTGATTTGAAATAATGGTAGGACAACAAACACAAGGAGATAATGCAAGTGTGTGAATGTGATTGCAAAAATGTAATAACACGTAGAATTTAAAGTGGTTCGTAGTTCACTCCTCCTACATCCACCCTCACCGTCAAACTTGACAAGTGAGATCAATTTTATTATAATCTTTAATCAACAAAAATTACAAATGATTGATTTAGGCAAGTTCCTTGAACTTCCTCTTCCTAATTAGTACAATCAACTAGGGATACACTTAAAGTACGAGTCTTAAGTGCTTTTACAACTTGAAGTACAGCCTCAAGATTTTACAAAATAACTAATACACTCAAAGTACGCCTTGAGTGATTACAAACTTATTCTACACCTAAAGTACAGCCTTAGGTGGTTGGGGTTTGTGAATTAACACACCGGGGTTGTTTTTGTTGGTGAAGAGGTTTAGGGGTGAAGGTTTTGGTTTGGAACAGGGTTTTAAAGGTAAGGATTGGTGTGTGTGTGTGTGGATTACGTAAGGTGTGTGTGGATGTTTGGAAAGGGTTTTTGACTCGGGAAAATGAGTATTTTTCAGTTGGTTTTGTTAGAGGAAGAGATCCTCTATTTATACCCTTCAATGTAGCCGTTGGAATATGACTGCTGCAGCCTACATTAATGAGCTTTGATCGGTCTTTGTCCCACTTGTCCACATGCAGTCTTCATGAGCCGTCTTGAGCCGTGAGCTTGAACCGAGAGCTTCTAGAAGGTCTTCAAAGTGGTCTTCATTGGTCTTCATTGATGGACTTGATAGCCGTGAAGATGCAGGATCTAACATGGTTGAGTTTGTGGTAACATGGTGTGAGGCAGGAGATGGTCGTCCGAGGACCGAAGTCATAGCCGCGATCATGGCAATGCTTGGCTATCAGAGAGGATCTCTAATAAGGACTGAGATGCACTTGATGATCTTGATGACTTAGAGAGTGAATATGATTCATGTTTTTGATTGATTGTAAACATTGTATAAGAAAGAATCATAGCTGTCAGACTCATAGCTGTCAAAGTGAAGAATTATGACAGATAACATCTTTTGATATAAATCCTGTTCTATATATATATTCCTTTATCAAAACCAACTAACTAAGACATTGATCAAAGTTAGGTCCTAACAAATATCCTCACATGAAAACCAATATCACTTAGACATTTACCTGGAGACTCAGTTCCAATTTACTAATCAAATCAAATTGATCTTCTAGTTAAGGCTCTTAATAGGAAGGGTTTTGCAATAACGATTGTCGACATACTAATCAAAACAATCATTTTTTTCATTCACCTTGGAACTTCAACTCAATAAGTAGCCAAGTTTTTATCATTAAACTGTATTTACTAATCAAATCAAAACGAACTGCTAGTTAAGGCTCTTAATAGGAAGGGTTTTGCAATAACGATTGTCAGACATACTAATCAAAACAATCATTTTTTTTTTCATTCTCCTTGGAAATTCAACCCAATAAGTAGCCAAGTTTTTATCATTAAACGGAATTTATTCATGAACACGTAGCATACTGCCATACCGCCATTGAGGATGATAGGCAAATAAATCCCTGCTTTATACGTGTTCCCTTTAAATTCTTATCTCAAAAGCCTGTCAAAAGGACAGGCTATAGCAAAAAAAAAATTGGCAAGCCATCCGAGGAAAATTCAAGAAGGTATTCACTTCAACCTACTTATGCTCGAAACCACACTTAGCTACTGACTCTTAATGGGTTAAGAAACTGATCCAAGTGCAGGAGCCAGGTTCATTTTGACTACACTTGAAGGAGCCGACATTGAAGGTCAAGAATCAAAATGAAGAAGGAAATGAATACCTTGTTAAAATTTGAACATTAGAAACTGTACCACAAATAGACAATAGATGGCATATTAAAACATCAGATATTAAACATTGATTTAACGAAGCTTGCCAGGTTTACAGTAGAAAGAAAATGATTAAAAGTTTGACAAAGAAGGTCCCAAAAACCGAGTGATTGTGAAATGCAAACGAGACACAAAAAAATTGAACAAGTACAAGATGGAAAGTTTCCGCCATAGACATGATACTGAGCGAAACTATCATGTGCATGTGAACAACCATCAAGTAAGGCTAAGCCACAAGCAACATAATTCCAAATTAAGCAGCAATTTCCAGAAAAGTGGTTTAAAACATAAAAAGCTAATAAGAAACATTCATTAGCACTTGATACCCTAACAATTTAAAGTTACTGTTTGACAAACCAAGCCGATGCACGCGGAAACAAAAGCAAATAGATCATAACATTTTTAGTGAAACTTACATTAAAATCTTGTTAAGAATAAAAGTAAATTGATTCCAAAAACTGCTACTAATTTTATTCATTGTAATAATTTGAAGTAAATATCAAAATTTCCCGATACATCTAAAGAAATGCCAAATTTTAAGAGGGTTTGTTCTTTCCAACATTTATCTTGTCTGAATTTCAATAAAAAAGAACTGGGTGAAGAAAACGCTGCAATCAAGAATGAAAAAAAAAAAAAAAGTGGCTAGCAGAAGACGAACCGACAATTGAACGTGAATGGGCGACCCCGAAAACAGTAAAAGGGTTTTGCAGAAAAGAAAAATAAACAAAAGTTGCCGGTAAATTGAACGGAGTATTACCTGAACGTTAAATTCCATGAAATCACGACATAACTAGCAGCAGCGTTGAAAGAGAGAATGGAGTTTTCTCCCGTTGTCCGACATTGATAATCGCCCCTGCTTTGAATTTGGAAAGACAATAAGAAACACGCCGTCTTGATTATATATTAATCAAGCCAGTTTTTCAAATTCGGAATTCTGACGTTAATTTTTTATGACCGTTAGGTTAGGGTTAGGGTTTCTGATCTTTGTGTTTCGAAATCTGAATTCTAACGTTGAATTTACTCTGATCAATTAGGGTTTCTCACCGCTAATCAATTCTTGTTTCAAATATTTGGAACTAACCAAAATAAACAATTTGGGTTGTTTTCTTGCATATTAACTACTAGCCTAGCCTAAGCTCGTGTCTAAGGCCACATTTTTTGTTTTTTTTCTTCTTTTAATTTTCTTTTAATTAAAAAAAAATTTAAGGGCAAAATGGGAAGATTATATCTTGTGAAAAACTAGTTTTCTCAAAATGTTATGAAAAAAAATAGTATTTAGCACTGTTTATCACTGTTATTTGTTAGACTTAGTATTTAAAAACTAGTTTTTTCTTATGTTATGAAAAAATTAGTTTTTCGCAAGATTTTGGCAAATGGGAAAGGGAAAAATGTATGAGGGCAAAATGGGAAATTTCGCCCATGTAACTGTGCATACTACTGTTCAAAAGGGGGGTTTGTTTTATACTCCCTCCGTCCCGACTCAATTGGTCCCTTGGTTTATTTCACGGTTTTTAAGAAAAATGAATAAAGTGGGTAGAAATTAGAGGAGTGAAAATGTAAAAGTTAAATGTGTGGTAGGGAATAGAAGAGAGAATGTAAAAGTTAAAAATATTTAATAGGAGAGAGAATGAGTGGGAGGAATAGTAAGTTAATGATTGTTTTTTTTTTTGTAAATATGTTAACTTTATAAGGGTATAATGAAAGGTTTTTTTGTAAATATATGGAGATGATAAGGGTATAAATATATGAAAAACTGTTCATTTAAGGAATGAATCAATTGAGGTGGGACGTCCCAAAAAGAAAAGTGGATCAATTGAGGTGGGACGGAGGTAGTACTATAGATTACAAAATAATTTATAAAAAAAATTATTAGAAATAAAAAATAATATAAATAAATAAATACAAACGAAATAAATATATCATTTTTTATTGATTAAAAATTAACGTGAACCTAATTACAATAACTTCACGACATTATCACTAAACATTAATTATCATACGACTCTCGAACCAAAGATGACATTTCAAATATTAATTTATAAATACAACTTTTAACATTATTTTACAAAGATTAATGAATTGTTACTATTTTTACTTATACAACATATTAAAAAATAAAAAAGTGAAATAATTTAATTCTATAACACTACGACTCCTCACAATCAACCATTTCAAAATTAATCAATCATAATCAAAATAACCAAATAATATTTTATGATATATCCAACAAATGATGGCCAATTTTTTATCTTATGAAAGGTGTTTGAAAGGTGTTTCGGAAGTGTTTGGGCAGAGTTTCCCCTTTTATTTGGTGTTTAGGAACCTAGGGATTTGGGCAGCATTTCGACTTGGGTCGGTTTAGCTTGTGTCAGAATCCACCGACGAGTAGCACGAGGGCCCCCGAAGAGAGAATTCCGCCGACGAGTAGCATGAGGGCCCCCGAAGAGCGGAAGAAGACAAGCCTTGTTGCTTGGGGTGGAGAGAGGAGAGAAAATGGTGTATTGAAATGAATGGGGAGGGGGAGTATTTATAGGAGGGATTTACTTGGAGGAGGGGAAATTTACTTAGAGAAGGAGGTTATGTAAAACAGTCCGGCCGGACCAATTTTCCATTTGGGGGGCATTTTGGTCATTTGGCCTTGAGTTTGATTGAATTTGGCACGTGGTTTAAATCAGTAAAACAGTCCGGCCGGCTTGTTCTTCAAATTGGCTATTTTTCCTAATTAACCTAGTTATATGCATAGATCTTGTTCTCGCGTTCAATTTCATATGTGGTGGGCCCAAAACGGAGCTCGTATGAGGGAGTTATGACATCCGGAAGGTCGAGACGCTCGAAAACGGCTAATCAAATCCCGGAGGACCATGAAAAGTGCATTTTTCGAGGAAAACTGTACTTTTACGTGTGATAACGTGTGTTGAGTATGCTTTGACGTTGGGATGCACGGGGCAGTCCCGAGATGTCTCGTTGGCTTGAGAACGGGGAGTTTAACGGGTTTCGGTTAACCTGGAAAGAGCCGGTTAACGGATTTCGGTTAACTTTTAACGGATTTTGACGATCCGGATTTGGGTTCTTACAGCGGCGGATTCCACTCAGTCGACGACCACTTCCCCCACTTTGTCTCCGTCTTCAAGGTCACTGGTGCTGGCGAGATCCGTCAACCTGCGACATCAACCGTGCGGTTTCCCGACGATTTTCCCCTCTTTCGCGATTTCCAAGATGGCGGTTTCTATCATCCTCTGACTTCATGAACTCCGGCCAATGAAAGCGAGTTGACTGGTAAGTCACTCTCTTCTTCTTGTGCAATTTCTTCTGTTGCGATTTCCCTCTTTTGCGATTTCATTTTGGCGATTTGGATTCTGGCGATTTCAATTTGCGATATGAATTCTCAGTGGCGAGATGAATTGAACTGGAGAGATGAATTGAACTGGCGAGATGATCTGCCGGCAAGATGAACTTTGGGCGAATTCCTTCTCCTTGCGGTCTCCTTTTTATGATTTCACTTTCCTGCGACTTCATTTTTTGCGACTTCCTTTCAATTTGCAGTTTCAATTTGGCGATTTGGATTTCTGGCGAGATGAACTGCGATTTCCCAGATTTGCGATCTCACTTTTGCGATTTCGTTTTTGCGATCTACTTTTTGCTTTTTACTGTTTGCGATCTACTTTTTGCTTTTTTGCCTCCGATCTGCCCCAACTCTGCTTCGATCCAGTTGAATAATGGCATCCATGAGTTAGATCAAAGGAGCTCTTCAACTGCAACTCTTTTATCTGATGCTTCCATTCGAAATCTATGTCGTTGGCTGACAATAAATGGAGAAAATTGGGGGTTTTTATTTCTTTCTTCAGGCTTTCCTTCTTCTTCCAAAAAATCAGAGATAAAGCTTTACTGCCCTTCCTTCTCTTCTTCTCTTTTTCCGTCTGCCGTCTAGAATGTCTGTGGTATAGGATATCTGGGAACTTCTTTTTCGTTCCCGTCATTGGAACCAAACTGATGCTATAAAAATTGTGCTCACCACGGATTTTCAAGCTAGGTGAAGTCAATGGTCGTCCATGGCGTAGAAATCCCTTGTGGCTATCTACAAAACAAGGCACCGTTAGGGGTAGGGGTCTTTTCCCCCAAAACCCTCCGGTGTGAGAATCATTAATCCAATCTTTGAGTGTATGAATGTTCAACATTATTATAGTTTGGGGTTTTGGGGGAAGAAGAGAGAGAGAGAGTGAACTTGAATCTGTTCTCCTTTTTGAGATGAAAGCTTCCTTTTTTATTTTTTTTCCACTACTCACACGCACACATGCACACAAAAAAGCGCCTAGGAGATAAATCCTAGGGAGAGAAAGCCTTCCCTCTAACTTCTGGGAGGATCGAACCCATGACCTCCAGGTTGGAATCCATGAGCTCAAGCCAGCAGGCCAAATAGAGTGGGGATGGGCTTTTGCCCTAAAGCGCATTAGCCCCTTCTCCCATTTGTCCGCTTTATATATCACAATATTTTGGGTTCCAGATAATGATCATTTTAACCCCGTAGTATTACACATTTTTTTATGTATTTGTTATGTCCGTTTTGCCCCTTAAGCACATCGTATTTTCTGGTGAATTTTTATGATCACATCACATTACCTACCGTACCACCCCACTTCCATCACTCTATCTCTTTCAACTTATTTTAAATTGTGTTTTTATCGAAAAAAATATTTTTCTTTAATTTATTAAACAAATGAAAATATTTTTTGGAAATCGCCGAAAACATGTTTATGCATTTTTCAGAAAATATTTTCATTTTCCTAAAAACATTATACGGGAAATCATTTTCCGGAAGTCGTTTTACGCGAAACAAACGGAGCCTTAGTTTGAATATGAACTTTGAGCAATAATTTAGATTAATTATAAGTATTTTAATGAAAATCTAAAACTTGTTATTGATACAACATTATAAATATTATCAATAGCAATTTTTGAATTCTCATTAGGTAATTAAAAATAACATAAATTATTGATCAAAGTTAATTCAAACTAACAATAAAAATAGAGGGATTAACTTTTTGATATGGAGAGAGTATTTCTTAAGGTTGTGTTAAGCTTTTAATCTTTTAATTAGGATTCTAATATTTTTGTTAAGTTTCTAACGTTTTATAGGATGAAAGAAGAACATGAAGGGAAAATAAAATATAGTGACAATTTTTTTTTAATTTTCCCCTCTCCTACAATAAGTAATGTGGAGTGTATTTGGTTTTTCTAATTAGATTTGTTCTAAGTTGAAGCTTTTGAAGTTGTATGCTAATCATGAAACAAATATCCATAACCATAATTCAGTTTTGCTTTACTAAATGAAATCTGAAAGAAAGAATATGAATATGCTCTTGAAATTTCGTTTTTATTTTTGTAATTATGGTTTGTATATTTTTACATAAATAGATTAGAAAAGTTGTAAATATAGAGTTAGATTTTTGACTAATGGTTGAATTTTATGTTTAGATTTATTTTGTATTTTAGGTAAAGACTCAAGGAAGAAAAGGGCTCATAGTGATAAGGAAAGGAGGATCCGGATTTGTAAGGAAGTGATTGAATACTTGTCAAAGAAGGATTGATTTTATTGCCTATATAAAGGGCCGTCCGCCTCATTCACGGATTTTAGAAGAGAAAAACTAAGTTGATATATATTCTTGAGTTCTTGTTTTTATTGTTTTCTTGAAGATCAGAAGCTTGATCAGTTAACATTATTTTTCTGTTTGGTGTTCTTAGGTTAGAACGATTTTTGTTTTTTCATAGATTTGTTTTCTTTTATTGTAAGTTTTGTTTACAACTTGTTCTCAACAAGGTTGTGTTTTATAAAAGGTTTCCAATAAGCATAGTCTTACTGAAGTGTTTAATTCGTTGTTATTTCACTGAATTTAATTCTGTTTATTTATTTTATATTCTGGAAAATTTTGTTCAAAGTAAGTTTCTTGTGACGGTTGTGCGAACAACGGTACAGACAGTACATTGCTGGCAACCGGTTACAGTCCTAGCTACAATTCTTTCAAAATTCACAAAAAAAAAAATAATAAATAAAAAATTAAACTACATGTTAGAAATTAATAAAACACAATTGTTATATAAGAAGATAAGTATTTATTGAAAATATATTATGCCAATAAACAACATTTAGTACAGAAATTCTTTGCATAGGGTTCCCATACATATGATGATATGATACTAGGGGATTTAAACACTTAATAAACGGCAAGCGAGAACAACAAAATTTTAAAAATTGCAATATCCATTTTTATTGTGCCAAATACTTCATAACTTATTTAGTTTTAAGATGGCTCTCCTCGACTCCTTTGGTGAGCTTCGTGAAGAAGTCCAGATATGAATCTGGATCAGGAACATCCTCGTGGAGCTTCTCGTATTCGAGTATCCATGTAACCACGCTATATTCTCCCTTTTTATCGACCTTAGCGGTGAAAAGGAAGGACTTGTAGAACTCCTTGAGATCCCCACCGATCAGATCCCATGTAATCCACTTTTCCTCCTCATTTACGTGCACAATCGCTTTGACAACTTGGTTTTTCCCATCTGTACAATGAAAAAAAAATGAGAATCTTTATATATAGTTAGAATAAATACCACACACTTCCTCCGTACCATTATTAAAATTAGGGAGAAAAGGTTGAAAACGTGAGTTTTATGGGAACATAATTATGTTTCCTTGTTTAATTTGTCTTCTATTATGGTAAGAAGATTTTGAGACTTTCATGGAGATTTATAAGTATCTTACTTTTATTAAGAGATTGTATTTATGTAAATATCTTTTATTTATGTACATAGTTTTATATTAGGACTAACCTACTAATATTTGATTTCCTTGTGAGTGTGTTATATGTTTTCATATAGGAAAAAGGAATCTCACAAAGGAAGAGGTCGATTGCATGAAGATCTTCTCCAAGGTGCTCTATAAATACAAGGCATTCAGCACAAAGAGAAGTTACACAATTTACGAGAGAAAATCACATTCTTCATAGTCATTCGACATTGTTGTTTTAGGTTGTGAGCTTACATCCGTAACTCACATCTAGGTTTTCATAAAGTTCTCTTGTTTTACTTCTGATTGAATAAGTCCTACTTGGGAAAGGGGAGTTGTTCATATCATAGAAGGTGATTAGAACTTGTTTAGTATTTTCATATTTTAGTCTTTCACTTATTTGTTTTTGTAAGAAACATAAGTTTTTATAGTGAAAGGTTTTTGGGCGTAAGCCTAGTTTGCTGATCACACGTATCAAGAAGCGTATATAACTCTTGAGTTATTGCATTTTATTTACTTTTATTTACTTTATTCCGCCGCATTATCTCGTGGATGTGTGGACAAATGTGAGACACATCCGTACTCACATCCTTTGCCTATTGCGTGATCCAAGTTTCCTAGCTACACGAAACTTTCAATTGGTATCGAGCCAACTCTCGATATATTACCGAGTGTTGATCCGTAAAGTGTAGTCATTATGGAATGCCAAAATCACCAAAATAGGCCTCCCGTCTTGGATGGCACAAATTATTCTCTTTGGAAGTCTAAGATGCGAAATTTCATCAAAAGTATTGATGAAAGAGCTTGGATGTGCATTCTTGTTGCATGGCAACCTCCTACCGTGGAGAAAAAGCCATCTTCTGGTGTTGGTGAGTCCTTCTTTGAAAGAAAACCCGAAGAACAATGGACTCTTGATGAAATACAAGCCGCAAATTACAATTCAAAAGCCATGGGTGCTATTTCCAGCCATGTTTCTAGGAATATGTACAAGCTTATAACAAATGAAAGTATAGCCAAAGCCTGCTTGGGATATTTTGCAAACTCAATGTGAGGGAGCACCAAGTGTGAAGGCTACCAGGCTTAGAATTTTAATGGATAAGTTTGAGTTACTTCGAATGGAAGAAACCGAGGATATTGTGTCATATGCCGCTAAGATTCATGAGATTTCAAATGAATGCACAAGTCTAGGAGAATCTATCTCCAATGCAAGACTTGTTAGTAAAATACTAAGAACCTTGCCCGAAAGGTTTAACATAAAAGTAGCCGTGATTGAAGAAACAAAGGACACAAACACCGTAGGTCTTGACACTATCATAGGAATCTTGACTGTGTTTGAGCTTAACCTTGAGGCTCGAAGAAGAACAAAACACACGCCTTGCCCTTAAAAGTGCCGCCGCTCTACCAAAAGAGCTTGTGGAATTATCCTCCGAAATTGACAAGTCTAATCTTGAAGATGAGGATGTAGCTTTTATTTCAAAGAAATTCAGTTCTATACTGAAAAATAGAAGGATAAGCAAATTCCCCAATAGACCTACTTCCGCATCGCCAAAAGCCAAAACCTAGCACCGACACTGGATTCAAGAAACCAAGTTTTGAAAATAAATCATCCGAATCGTCCAATGTAGGGCATGTCGTGGCTTTGGTCATTATGCAAATGAGTGTGCTAATACTCTTAAAAAGAAGGGAATGAGCTTAATCAAGCTACCCTTAGTGACAGTGAGGATGAGGAAGAAGAAGTGGCTAACATGTCTGTCTTAAATTGCCATTCCCGTGTTTAATGCTTTTTCTCGCAGATATAGAAGAATATACTCCCGAAAATCCCTTGGATGTGGGCTCGCCTTGTGTACACATCCGGTGTCACATCCGAACCGGAGCCGAACTGTTTCTCTATAAAAGGAGATTCAGATGATGAAGATGAAGAAAGAGACATTCCCTATGAGGAACTCTTTGCCACATACAAGGAGCCGCATACGTATTGGATGAAAAGATTGGACAAAATTGAGGTACTTGTTAAGGTAAACAAATCTCTGTCCGATAAATTGGCCGCTTGTGAAGATGAAAAAGCCGTACTTTCAAAAGAAAATGATGCTCAAAAGGATACCATTGCAAGACTTGAAGTCCTTGTGACCAAAAGAGAAGTTGACCTTGAAAAATTCAAGAATGAATGTGAAAAAGCCGATAATACTTTTACTAAGTTAAATAAAAGTAAAATGAAAATGGAAGAAGCTTTTTCCATGGGTCAACGTGACAAAATTGGTATAGGTTTTGAAAATAATTTTGTAAAGGAGGGATATGAGGGTTCTACCTCTAAAAGTGTGAAAAACAAGCTTTTAAAGAAAAAGTCATTCTGAGTGAGAAGAGACCAAGGAAGAGGCATTACATCCGTCATTACCGCCTAGCTCCCGGTCACATTAGGCCCTTCTGTTACAAACTTAAGGCCGATAAAAAATCTGGTAACTTAAACAAAGCCTCGTATGTGTGAGAAGATGTATGCACATCCCAACACACATCCAAATAATCTGAGACCTCTCGCAACCCAAAAAGGAAACCGTTAAACAAATGGGTAGTCAAACCAATTACCACCGCAATGTTGTCTACTCTTCCCTCAAGAGTACCGTCTCGGCTCTTGGTATTTTGATAGTGGGTGCTCTAGGCACATGACTGGAAACCAAGCAGTCCTTCTTGACTATGAAATAATAAATGGAGGGAAAGTAAATTTTGGTGGAGGAGCTCAAGGAAAGATTGTTGGGAAAGGAACCCTAGATGTCAAGGGTCTCCCAAAATTGCACAATGTGTACCATGTGGAAGGCTTGAAAGCCAACCTAATAAGCATCAGTCAACTGTGTGATGATGACCTATTTGTGAAGTTTGATAAGCACTTGTGTGAAGTGTTTGATAAGGATAATAAATGTGTGTTTACTGGTCCTAGATCTGCTGATAATTGTTACCAATTTGGTGACAATCTTTCTTGCCTAAGCTCAAAAACTAATGATGTCAATCTGTGGCACCAAAAATTAGGGCATGCTAGCTGTAGAACTCTGGAAGAACTTCAAAGGTTTGAAGCCATTAAAGACCTCCCTAAACTGAACTTCAAGAACCCCGATGTCTCGTGGTTCATGTCAAAAGGGGAAACAAACAAAAGCATCACATAAAAGGTCCAACAATGCTCCACAACTAGATGTTTGGAGATGATTCACACTGATTTAATGGGACCTATTGAAGTAGAAAGCTTTGGTAGGAAAAAGTATGCCTTTGTGTGTGTTGATGATTATTCTAGGTACACTTGGGTAATGTTCTTAAGAGAAAAGTCGAAACAATTGGAGAATTCAAGAATTGGTACAAAAGAGTTAGAAATCTTTATGGTCTTAAGACCGTGAGGATTAGGTCTCGACCATGGCACCGAATATGAGAATCAAATGTTCACCAATTTTTGCAATTCTAAGGGAATCACTCATGAGTTTTCGCACCAATCACCCCACAAAGAAATGGAATTGCCGAAAGAAAGAATAGAACCTTGCAAGAAATGGCTAGGGTCATGCTAAGTTCAAAGAACTTGTCCAAGAAATTTTGGGCGTGCTTTAAACACCGCTTGCCATATTGGCAATAGGGTGTTCCTAAGGATTGGTAGCACTGTCACCCCATATCAAATCCTCCTTGGGAAGAAACCAACCGTAAAATATTTTCATGTGTTTGGTTGTGTTTGTTATATTCTCAATGATAGAGAATACCGTCCAAGTTTGATTCAAAGAGTGACAAAGCAATTTTCATGGGCTATTCCACAAACAAGAGAGCTTACAGAGTTTTCAATCTCAAAACTAAGACCATTATGGAATCTCGCTAATGTTAAATTTGATGACTCACTTGATCTTAACCTCAAGACTGCCGAGGATGATGTTTCAGGTTGCTTGCCGGACTGGAAGGATGAAGAAACAAAGCCGAAAAAGCAAAA
This sequence comes from Adenophora triphylla var. japonica, assembly GCA_022495995.1. Taxonomy (NCBI): domain Eukaryota; kingdom Viridiplantae; phylum Streptophyta; class Magnoliopsida; order Asterales; family Campanulaceae; genus Adenophora; species Adenophora triphylla. The sequence goes on from JAFEMH010000071.1 coordinate 121,030, forward strand.
GAAACTTCCAAAGGCCGTTAAAAATGATGAACCCGACAAGGATGTAACCAAGGATGTGGACACATCTCGCTCCACATCTCGAACCCACATCCGCACCCACATCCACTCAAACTCCCGTAATCGAGGACAGTTCCTCCGATTCGATCAGATGATGCTCCGAAGGTAATGTGAATGGGTGTGTGGATAGGTCAAAAGATATCCCTTCTAAAATCCGAAAAACCACCCCACTTCACAAGTTGTGGGAGATGTGCATGCTCAAGTGAGAACTAGACAAAAGGACAAAGTTGATTATAGAAAGATGGCCGGTTTAAGGAGTTGCTCCTCAAGATACTCCCGTGTAAGCTTCGTTGTTTTGTTTCTAAAATTGAACCTAAGAATGTTACCGAAGCATTGAAAGATGCCGATCGGATTATGGCTATGCAAGATGAATTAATTCAATTTGAAAAGAATGAGGTATGGACTCTTGTTCCTAGACCCTCACATGGTAATGTAATAGGAACCAAATGGATTTTTAAGAACAAAACTGATGAGCAAGGTGTGATAACTAGAAATAAAGCTAGGTTAGTTGCTCAAGGTTATACTCAAATTGAGGGAATTGACTTTGAGGAGACATTTGCTCCTGTTGCAAGAATTGATTCCATTAGGCTTTTGTTAGCCATTGCTTGTTACCTCAAGATTACTCTTCATCAAATGGATGTCAAGAGTGCATTTTTAAATGGGATATTAAATGAGGAAGCCTATGTTGAACAACCTAAAGGCTTTGTGGACTCCAAATACCCTAATCATGTGTATAAACTGAAGAAAGCTCTGTATGGGCTAAAGCAAGCCCCTAGAGCTTGGTATGGTAGGTTGACTGACCATTTGCTTCAACTAGGATTCAAGAGAGGTGAGGTTGACAAAACTTTGTTTGTGAGGAGAAACAAGAAAGAGATTCTTGTGGCACAAATCTATGTAGATGACATTGTGTTTGGATCAAATTCTGATCCAATGCTAGCTGAATTTGTGGATAGCATGACTTCCACATTTGAGATGAGTATGGTAGGTGAGTTGAACTTTTTCTTAGGCTTACGCATTAAGCAATTCAAAGATGGCATGTTCATTTCACGGCCTAAGTATGCCAAGAATCTTGTGAAAAGTTTGAGCTTGAACCCTCTTCCCATCCAAGAACCCCAATGGGATCTTCCCAAAACCTACCTCATGATTCTGATGGTGAGAGTGGTGATCAAACCCTTTATAGAAGCATGATAGGAAGTTTGCTTTACCTCACCGCAAGTAGACCCGACATTATGTTCGCTGTGTGTCTATGTGCTAGATACCAAGCCAACCCTAAAGTGTCCCATCTTAAAGCATTGAAAAGGATCATTAGGTATGTGAGTGGGACTGTGAACCTAGGTCTACATTACTCTAAAGAAACAAACACAAATTTGGTTGGGTACACCGATTCGATTGGGCTGGAAATAGTGATGATAGAAAAAGTACCACTCGGTGGATGTTTCTACCTAGGTAATAACCTTGTGTCTTGGTATAGTAGGAAACAAAATTGTGTGTCCTTGTCCACCGCCGAGGCCGAATATGTTGCCCTTGGGAGTTGCCGCACACAATTACTTTGGATGAATCAAATGCTAAAAGATTATGGATTAAATAGCAAAGTTTTGATCGCTTTTGTGATAACAAAAGTGCCTTGGACATATCTAAAAATCCTGTTCAACATTCTAGAACAAAGCACATTGATATTAGACATCATTTCATTAGAGATCTTGTAGAACAAAAACCGTGTCCGGGAATTTGTTGGGACCGAAAATCAATTGGCCGATATATTTACAAAGGCATTAGATTTGGAGAGATTTTCCTCCTTGAGGAAGTCTCTTGGCTTGTGTGATATCTAAGGTTGTGAGACCAGATGTGTCTCACATCCTCTAACACATCTCGTAGATTAGTTTAACTGAAAAAAAAAAAAAAATTATAAAAAGAAAAATCCAAAAAATATCATGCATTAGCACGAAATTTCTCAAGTGTGGTCACTTGTGAGTCTTCATCTTTGACATTATTTTTGATCACTTAATTGTGAGTATTTCCTGTCCATGTAATCTTTTGATTACTTGGTATAACCTTCCTAGGTATCTCACAGTGGGTGCTAAAAGAAAAAAAATATATATATGTGAGAAACAGCTGCTTCACCCTTAGTATGAAGCCATACCATTGTGATCAAGTGTTTTTCATAAGAAAACTTGAAGTCAAACTTGATAAGATCATTGGGAAAAAGGGCTATCTTTGGGATCAAGTAAAGTGAAAGCTACTCACATTGCAAAAATTCCACAACAAAAAATTGGTGGATGCATCCTAGAGGCTGTGCAGATTGGATTACTGCTCATTGACTTTTTGTGATCTAAATGTGTCTCAATATGTGACTCACATCCTATGCCACATCCATAAACTGAGAATATTTCCTTCACTTGTGTGTTTGCATCATGCTAGGCATATTGCATTTTAGGACATATAGGAGCTTTGTAAATATGCTAGTTAATTAATTTTCTCTCTTAATTTACTCTTTGATTATATAGGTTTTTGATCTCCAATATCTTTCATGAAAAGAAAAGATGTGTATCAATCCTTGTTTGAAAAGGTTGAAAAATTCTTTTGGGATTCTATTTTAAATAAAGATATGCCGAAGCAATTTGTGTTTTCATAAAAATCTCACAAAATCTTGATTTAAAATTAATCCCCTATTTTCTTGAAAGGTGCTTGTGTGTGGTAACCTCAAAGGTTTTCTAGCCGTTGGAGGACTCTTAAGGATTTTGAGGTGTGATTACCTGTTTGGAAAAGGATTCCTAATTCTATTTGGAAAGGGGGAGCTGTGAGTATTTATTTTTCCTCACATCCGTCTCCTCCCTCATAATCCTTGTTAAAACCCTTTGTTCTTCCTTCCCGTTTGCACACAAATTCACACACTTTGCATTAATTTCTCATTATACTGTTCAACCAACCCCAAATCTCTCTGTTAAATGGCCGAGCATTCGAATATAAGAGAAGAAGACGTTCTTGACATTGTGCCGATTTCAATAGCAAGAAGAGAGGACTCCATTCTCCTAAATCCTGTAATCTCAAAATTTCTTGCTGATTTCTCTTCTCCATCACCCTCGTCTGAACCAACAATGGAAGCTTCTTCTCCCAAATCCCCTTCATTGGAAGCTGTGGATGTTTCAACTGAGGTAAACCCTAAGGCTCCATCCTCTCCTGATTCCACCATCGGATGTCGCCATTGCCGTAGAACCATCGTCAACTAAGAAGAGGAAGTTGTCTCAAGCTAAAGCCCCAAAGTCCGTTGCACCGCCGGCACTCGTCGCAATCTTCGTCGATCCGGTAGGGTTCGCAAGCCGTCGAGTCTCGACAAAGCTAAAAATCTAACGAAACCCGGCGGGAAACCTTCAACTCGCCATTGTTCTTGAAGAAATAGAAGAAGAAGAAGAGGTAATGGCTCCTCTTATTAGGACTAGGTCTAAATCGTCAATTCCCGTTATTGATCCTGTCCCAGCTTGTTGCTCCTTCCGAGGTTGCACCCCCGTTGATTCTCGTTGATGCTCCCCATGTTGAACCTCTAATCCCCGTTGATACCGTTCACCATGCAAAATCGTTGAACCAATTGCTCCTACTTCTCCCATAATTTCATCCGATCCCATTATCCCCAATACCGCTTCACCCCTAGGGATAATGTTTCTAGTCCCGTTGCCGAGCCCTCTGTTCCCTTGGTCTCTAGTCCCGTTGAGGACCTTATTTCCTTCAAGATGATGAACCCTTAGCTAAGATTTTAATAGATTTAAAGGGAAAGAAAAAGGTGGCCGAGACCGACCTAGAACCCTTTGAAGATGAATTTGACTCAAGTTCTCGAGAGTGATGACACCGCTCGTATGAGAACTTCAAGCTTGGAAGAGAAGAGCTTGATCAGAGAAAGAAGACAAGGAATTGGATTCCTCTCGATGCCGATAATACCGAGATTGAACCAATAAATGTTCCATTCCCCGTAAAGGATGTGGCTAAGGATGTGCCCACATCCAGACGCACATCTACTCGAAAGAAAGCCGAATTGGGTATGTCATCTTCTCTCTCTTGTCTCTAACCCCAAACCCTTTTCCAAAAAGTTTCGTCCAAAAAGGCTTCGATAGGTTTGAGTTAATTTCCTCTAAAGCCTTTGTTGTTGAGATGAAAAGGGATAGGGAAACTTTTGTTAAACTTGGAATGGACAAGTTTTTTGAGGAAAGAGGATTATTCTTGATCATGGACCATCCCCTTCCCTTCTATCCAAAATTGGTTTATGAGTTTTATGCCAATCTCGCCTAAGAATTTTGATAGAACTTACTCTCATTCCACTCGGTGTTTATGTTAGAGGAGTATTTGTTCACTTTACACCTTCGCTATCAATGATTTTCTTGGATTGAGTGATAATCTTGATGATATAGTTTCTATTGAGGAGGATGAACTGGTTTCGCTCTCACACATGGAAAGGTCACTTCCTCGGCCTCGTAAAGCCTAAGGATTTAGGTAGTGGTTCATTATCTTCCCTTTATTGTTTTCTCCACTCCATCCTTGCCGCCAATTTGTGTCCCTCCAATAACAAAACCTCTCGTTACTAGAATGCAAGCCTTGCTTCTGTATAGATTGGGACTTAAGAGGCACATTAATTTTGGGGAATTCATTTTTAGAAAAATTTGTGATTATGGAGAGTCTCCCTCAATGAAATGGTCTTTGCCTTACCCTTCTTTAATCTCCCAAATCATCATTGCTAATGGAGTGAAGACTGAAAGAGGAGAAGAAACAGTTGATAACTTTGCTCGTTTAAGGAGACCAAAACTCTTTTAGATCCTAAGCAAAGGTTTGTTGATCTTCCCGTGGTACATCTCCCGAAATTACTATGCCAGATGTGGATACATCTCGAACCCACACCGTAGCTCCATTTGATGTTCGATGAAGGATTTAGATGCTGAGATTGCCAGTGCTGAAGCTCAAGCTCAAGCCTCCACTACCCATGCCAACAACCTTAAAGCTCTTAAGGCTAATCTTCTCAAATGGCATGCTTCACTTTCTGCTCAAAAAGGGGGAGATGGTGCGCCGATGTCGCCGCCGCTTTTGGAGGAGATAAAGTTTGGAACACCGCCGTGTTCTGCTACTAGTTGGAGAGGCCGGGAACTTTAACTTAGGGGAGAAAAGTTTTTTGAATTGATGGTTTTTAAAGACAATTTTAAATTTCTGTTTTAAGTTGGTTAGTTTTTAAAACAATGGTTTGTAATAGCTTTAAGTAGGACATGGCTGAATGGTTTTTGCTTTTGCTTAATGAACTGCTAGTATTCTGTTCTAATTCTGTTTTGCAGTTTTTATGTGTGGATGTGTATACACATCTGGACACACATCCATTCAGGGGGAGTCATGCTCTTTTTATATTCTGTGGTCATAATATTATGTTTGTTATAAATCTTTGGTTTTGACCAGAAAGTCCAAAATAGGGGGAGATTGAAAACGTGAGTTTTATGGGAACATAATTATGTTTCCTTGTTTAATTTGTCTTCTATTATGGTAAGAAGATTTTGAGACTTTCATGGAGATTTATAAGTATCTTACTTTTATTAAGAGATTGTATTTATGTAAATATCTTTTATTTATGTACATAGTTTTATATTAGGACTAACCTACTAATATTTGATTTCCTTGTGAGTGTGTTATATGTTTTCATATAGGAAAAAGGAATCTCACAAAGGAAGAGGTCGATTGCATGAAGATCTTCTCCAAGGTGCTCTATAAATACAAGGCATTCAGCACAAAGAGAAGTTACACAATTTACGAGAGAAAATCACATTCTTCATAGTCATTCGACATTGTTGTTTTAGGTTGTGAGCTTACATCCGTAACTCACATCTAGGTTTTCATAAAGTTCTCTTGTTTTACTTCTGATTGAATAAGTCCTACTTGGGAAAGGGGAGTTGTTCATATCATAGAAGGTGATTAGAACTTGTTTAGTATTTTCATATTTTAGTCTTTCACTTATTTGTTTTTGTAAGAAACATAAGTTTTTATAGTGAAAGGTTTTTGGGCGTAAGCCTAGTTTGCTGATCACACAGATCAGTAAGCGTATATAACTCTTGAGTTATTGCATTTTATTTACTTTTATTTACTTTATTCCGCTGCATTATCTGTGGATGTGTGGACAGTTGTGAGACACATCTGTACTCACATCCTTTGCCTATTGCGTGATCCAAGTTTCCTAGCTACACGAAACTTTCAAAGGTGATGGCTACCATGGAAATAACTCCAAGCGACGACAGATCCATCAGCTCCCCAATCACCTTCGTGCAAGTCGCAGCCCTGGACAAGGTCAGGGGTATGGTTGGAAGTTTCATGTGGCTTACGTCCGAAGAGCTCATGGAAGGCATCTCCACCTGACTTGATTTCGATTTCTACACTCTTCTTTCCTGTTAAACCCATTTCTCAGTTGAACCAATTCAATATGAATGGCAATGTGTGAGTACCTTTGTTGAGACCTTGCTATTTATAGACCATGATTCAATTTTTTTTCTTTTTCAAGACTCAAGGTACTATCTCATGATTTACTATTCCAATGTCATTTGTTGCTACCGTCACGCCCCAAAGCCCCATCATCAATCTATAAAATCCATAAAACTTTTATCAATACCCTTTTAGGAATTCATACTCATAGCACAACACGCTAACGTCAATAATATCATTAACAAAACATTTAAGTCTTCTAAATAATACTCGCTTTATCTCGGAATAAGTGTCACACTTGACAAGTCAATGTTTTTAAGCTTTTCATTATGATTCCTAAATTTCTCCTTTTTTTCATATTTGTCATTTGTCTACATTTCATTTCATTCGGTTGTCACTGTCAATATGTAAATTTGAAACTAAAATAAAAGTATGACATTTATTCTGAAAATGAGGAAGTAATGAAATAATAAGAATATACATATCACTTCCGGTGGCAGATCCAGAACATTTTGTAACGGGATGCACAAATATAATATAAAGCTTTGTATGAAGAAAAAAAATGCTTTTTATATGGGATTTGAACCTACAACCACCCGATCAAAATGGAAACATTTTAGCCACTAAACTACACAAAATTTATTTAAGGGGGTTTCACTTCCACCCCTTTAAACAACCTTGTGTCTGCCCCTTATCACTTCAATCACTTTCAATGCAAGCCGCTCCACAACCGTGACAACTAAATTAATAAAGAATTACTTCAGTAGCAGTATAAATACATTTAAAATTACTTCAGTATAAATACATTTAATGAACACTTTAACTATCATTTTAACTTAACAATATCCATAAATGGAGCTTTATCATGCATATATTTTTTATTGAACCAAAAAGGAGCTTTATCTTAATAAGTTATTAAAGAGAAGGGTTATCATGAACAAGGACTAAAGCCGACTTTAATGATATTATAAAGATCATAGATAAATGAGCGACCAGATTTTAAGCTAAATTAAAGAGAGGTATGTGATCATCAAATACGTATTAAAGAAAGCTTAGACTTGAATGTTATTATTAAGATCATAAATAAAGGACGAATGAGGTTATTAAATTTAATATATGTTAAAATGTCATGTGATCATCCAATAAAGCTTATACTTGAATCTAATTATTAAGATAATAAATACTCCTTCGCCCCAGCTTAATTGAGACTTATTTTCTTTTTGATCCGTCCCAGCTCAATTGAGATTGCCCAAAATGGAAGAAAATCATTACTATTTTCCCCACTCACTCTCTCTCCTATTTTACTTTTACACTCACAACTCCAATCAAATTACTATTCCTTCCACTCATTTTCTCTCCTATTTAATTTTTTATATTCACAACATTTTCTTCCACTTTTTCTCTCTTACTTTTCCTTAATCTGTGTACCCAAAAATTTGGTATCAATTGAGCTGTGACGTAGGGAGTAAATGACTACCGAGAGTTTCATTCTATTTCAAGCAATTTTAAATAAATGACTAAAAGAGTATAAAATTTTTTAACTGCTCTTATTAAATAATTCCAATAGTCATGATTCCAAGACTATTCTTTTGTTATTCTTATTGAAAAAGACACTCCTTTAAGAGAAAAAAAAACACTGCTAACAACACGATTGATCATGTACATTAACTATTGCAAAAAAAATGCTAGATAAATACCCTTTTTAGTCCTTAAATTATTTAAGTTTTTACCTTTACGTTATTAAATAAATATTTTTTTCCATTTCATCGTTGACCTTTATTACTTTTGATTATTTCATCCTTCTGTTGTTAAGGTGTCGTTAAATGGGGGATAAAGACTACTCCCTCCGTCCCGCTTTAAGGTTCTGAGTTTGACTTTGCACGGAGATTAAGAAATGAATAAATTTTCAATAAAGAAAAATTATTAAAGTGGGTAGAAATTAGAGGAGAGAGAATGTAAAAGTTAAATGTGTGGTAGGGAATATGAGAGAGAATATAAAAGTTAAATGTGTGGTAGAGAATAGGAAAGAGAATGTAAAATATTTAATAGGAGAGAGAATGAGTGGGAGGAATAGTAAGTTAATGAGGGTATATTTGTCCAAAATACTTGCCATTTATGGAAAGAAGTAAAGTAAGAACCTTAATTTGGGACAAACTAAAAAGGAAAGTAAGAACCTTAAATCGGGACATAGAGAGTATTTTGTTATTCTTGTTGAAAAAGACACTGCTTTAAAGAGGAAAAAAAAAAAACACTGCTGACAACACGATTGATCATATACATTAACTATTGCTAAAAAATGCGAGATAAGTACCTTTTTATTAGTCTTTAAACTATTTAAGTTTTTACGTTTACGTCATTAAATAAATAATTTTTTCCATTTCATCCTTGACCTTTAATTATGAAATCATCACGCTTTATCCCCGGCACAAACAGACGTTAGAAAAACTATCTGAATTGGCCTTGTACATGTCACGTGATGAATAATAATGTTATTTCAATGTGTCAACTATATGTTAAACCTCTCAAGGTATCCCATCATTAACACTTTACACCCTTGCTTAAAAAAATTCCTATTTTTAATATAAAATTAAATTATTAAATAAAAATAGTAATACATTAATAATTATCTACAATACTTTTTTTCATTTTCATTTAAAGATACTATTAACAAAATTCCAAACACAACAATACAATTATTATTTCATAATAAGTTTTATTGATATATTAATAATAAAAAAATTAATGTCACATATATAGCATACTTATCTTTTAAATTTTCATTTTAACTCTTATTTTTTCTTTAACTTATCATTCTACTTGAAGATTATTATTTTTTACTTATCATATTATGGGTTTTTTTACTTCTTATATATTGCATTTATTTGGTATAACCGTGTCTAAGTTACATTTTATAGTTTTTTCTATTTATAATTTTAGTATTCTTTAATTTTTTGTTATTGAAAACTATAGGATTTATAATAATAAATAGTGTGTTACTTTATCATTTAATACTTTAGATATAAACAATAATAATTAATATTCAAATAAATGGTAAATAAAAGAAAAATTAAAAGTTAAAAGATAATGGTGCTATATAGAATTGACATTAATTATTTTAATTTTTATTATTATAATAATAAATCAATAAAACTAAAAATGAAAAAATAATTGTATTTTTGTGTTTGAAAATTTATTTAGTTTGTTTCATGAAAATAAAAATAATTATAGTAGATAATAATTAATGTATCATTATTTTTATTAATAATTAAATTTATGTATTAAAAATAAGGCAAATTTGAGCAAGGTTTAAAGTGAAATTTAGGGGATGCCTTTGAAGATTAAACATAATGGACACATTGAAATGACAAATGCGCATCAAGTGACATCTACATAACCAATTCTATTAATATTTCTAACATTTGTTGGTGTCGGGGATAAAGTGGAACAATTTCAAAATTAAAGTAGATCATATTAGAACATGAATTGTATAACATGTATTATTAATGAAAGTACTTAATAAAATAATGATCAATATTATAATATTTAATATAAAGTATAGGATATAATATAATGTGTAGAATTCCATAATATAAGACTACCATTAAATAATGGGCATAATGGTAATATCTTATATATTAATAGGTGTAGTTCCTAAATGAAGTGCCCTTTGGATTCCTTTATAAAGGCCTTTCCATCAGCCTATGAAACTACTAGTTTACATTCTCATTCATTCCAAAAATCTTTCTAAGTACTTGAAGACTAAAGAGAATGAGGGCACTCATCATTTAGAAGATCTACTCTTTCCTACTTTGAAGACTATCTTCATACTTCCTCCTTCTACTCAAGAACAAGACTAAGAACATAATCATGGAATCACAAGGTACACGCTTCCGTCTTCTTCTTCTTCTTCTTCTTCTTCTCTACTTAAATCTAGTTATGAGACGGTTCATGATTTAATGGATAATTTTGTTCCAACAATTGATATCAGATCATGCTCATATACTAGATTGAGTTTGAGTTTCTAGTAAAGCCTTGTGCTTTAATTTATTTCATGTTTAATCCTTGTGTGATTTCATTTGTTTTGTTCTTATACTTGATACTCATCTTGTGCAAGAGTATTATATTCATAACTTCATTCTATTTCTGATTTTTGGTTTTACTCAAAAAGTTTTCAACCCTTAATGTAAGATTATCCCATTTTTGAACATAGCCACCATCCTTGGATGCGTTGTGAGTTTGTTCATATGCATAGCCACGCATTTTTCAAATGTGTTGTGAGTATGCGGATCTACTTACTTTGGTTGAAAATTGAGTCACCATTAAATTAAGGACTTCATTCAATTTCTGGAAATAATGGTAAAATCAAGTTTTAAGAGGCACAATGGTTCATACAAGATTACCCCATTTACATAGCCAACATTATGTGTTTGGAGTGTGTAAATCTAGGTCTACTTGTTTGAATCATGTAAATCGAATTGCAAATTAATCCCATTTACATAGCCAACATTTTATAATGCATTGAGTATGGAAATTTGGACCATAATTGTTCATAAAAGGGTGTAAAAAATAGTGACTTTTTGTCAAATCTGGGCAGTGGGCAGCTTGGGCGGTCGCCCACCTTGATCTGAGCGGCCGCCCATATGTACAGCGACTTGGCCTTCAAACGTAAATCTCACCTAGGCGGTCGCCCACCTTGACCTGCGCGGCCACCCATGTGTACAGAAGCTTCAATACTTATAGAACTGCAGCTTGGGCGGTCGCCCACCTTGACCTGCGCGGCCGCCCATGTGTGTTGAAGCTTCAATGTTTGTAGAACTGCAAAATTTTGTGATAATTTGTTAGTAAATTATAGTATCTGGACACCAGTCGCGCTTCGGCGGTTCTTAGAGTTATCAAACTTTATGAATGGACGGGTAGAACAAAAGAATACTATCTTTTAATAATAAATTTCATTTGTTTCTTTACCCTTTAAATTTTCAGAAATTACCTTAAAGCCTTACATTTCCGATTAATTATATCCCAAAGAAATTACCTTAATAAATTTCATTTGTTTCTTTACCCTTTACATTCATGGGGTAATAATTGAACTAAACTTTTGTTCATTTTAAATGCTGTGAACCATCCCAAAGAAAGGCGGGAGTTTAAAGTGAATTGTTTATATTCTTTATTACCGGAGAACAAGTACCGTAAACTTTAGGACACTTTTTGTACTTGATCCGGCCCAAAGGAAGGCAAGTATTTAAAGTGTGTTGTTTAAGCTATTTGTTTACTCTAAGATAAATCAAATTGTGAGTCAATACACTATCCAAAGATTAGTCTTGATGTCATATTGATTATCTTTTATTTTGACGGAATTCATTTTGATATAATTAATCATTGTGTAGTTTCTTATATATGTTTTGTTTCATTCTTTTGTTCTCTTCATTCAGATTTGATCAGTGCTTCATCTGTTACTACTGCCTTAAACTCAATTCCTTTGCTAACTGGGACAAACTTTAAAACTTGGAAAAACAAGATAACTATAGTCTTAGGCTGTTTGGACCTTGACCTCGCATTAAGAGAACAAGCTTCTGCCCCTCTAACTGATAAAAGCACTGCGGAAGACCGCTTAAGTTCAGAGAGGTGGAAGCGTTCTAATCGCGTCAGCCTAAGCATAATAAAGAATGCAGTCCCGGAGACATTTCTGAACAGTGTCTCCGAGGATGATGGTGCTAAAGGTTTTCTAGATGCCTAGAAGAATGCTTTGCAAAAAGCTAAAAGTCAGAAACAAGTGCTACCTTAAGGAAGCTTGTTTTCATGAGGTATAAGAGCACCGAAAACCTAAGGGAATACATAATGGAAATGTTTCACCTATCAACGAAATTAAAAGCACTCAAGTTGGACTTGTCGGAAGACTTGCTTGTGCATTTGGATTTAATTTCTCTTCCTCCACAATTTGGTCATTTTGAAACGACCTACAATTGTCAAAAGGACAAGTAGAATATTAATGAATTAATTTCACATGTCACGGAGAAAGAAGATAGGTTGAAACACACCAAATCCGAAAGTGCACATTATGCATCTACCTCTTCTCGTGGGATTAAGAGAAAAGGTAAGGAGATTGCGGTTGCAACAAAGAAGCCTGAGGGATCATCAAATGATCAAAAGGTTAAGAAATGCTTCTTTTGCAAGGACCTCACTCACATGAAGCCCGACTGCCCTAAGTATCGCCAATGGCGAATTAAGAAAGGTATGTCATTTAGCTTTGTTTGTACTGAAGCTAATTTAGTTTCAATTCCTTCGTATACATGGTGGTTAGACTCCGGTGCAACTACTCACATAAGTTCATGTATGCAGGGTTGCCTGAACTACCGAACGCCCAATGAAGGTGAAAGATTTATCTACATGGGAGCTGGAAAACCGGTAGAGGTGGAAGGCATAGGGACTTATAGATTATCCTTAAGTACTGGATACTTTTTAGTTTTGAACAATGTATTTATTATTCCGTCTTTTAGACGGAATTTAATTTCTGTCACTACATTGGATCGGGAAGGTTATTCCTGTATCTTCGGTAATAATAGATGCAATTTATATTTTGATTCAAAGCTTTTTGGTACTAGTTCTTTGTCTTATATTGATAATCTAAATTTACTTGACACAGTCAATTCATTAAATGAGTCCCATAATAATGAAACTAACTCTCGAGGCATAAAACGAAAGTTTTCAAGTAAAAACTCTTATACCTTGTGGCATAGGCGTTTGGGTCATATCTCAAAAAGGAGAATTGACAAGCTTGTGTCCGAGGGAATATACATAAGCTTGATACTCCGGAAAATAACTTTTGTATTGAATGCCTTAAGGAAAAATTTACAAATAGTGCAAACAAAAATGAATCCTTGAGAGCTACAAAAGTCTTGGAACTAATTCATATAGACATATGTGGACCGTTTCCTACCCCTTCATGGAACGGACAAACATATTTCATTACGTTCATAGATGACTTCTATCGTTATGGATACATTTATTTATTTCATGAAAAGTCTCAATCATTGGATGTTTTCAAGTCTTTTAAAGCCGAAGTTGAAAATCAACTTGAAAAGACTATTAAGAACGTTAGATCCGATCGTGGTGGTGAATACTACGGTCGGAATGACAGTTTGGGAGAACAACGTCCGGGTCCTTTTGCTCGCTATTTAGAAGAGTGTGTGGTATTGTCCCTCACTACACCATGCCGGGGACACCTGGTGTAGTCGAGAAACGTAATAGAACCCTTAAGGATATGGTAAGAAGTATGGTTTCTTGTACTTCCTTACCTCACTCAATATGGGGCGACGCTTTGAAAACCGCAACCTACTTACTTAATAGAGCTCCTTGATCGGTTGTTAACCTAACAGTTTATTTAATATCCGCAAGCGCACGGGCTATTGCAATATAGCGGGTGCAAGTACGGGTCGATCCCACAGAGACAGGGTTTACTTAGGAATTATTTTTGTCTTTATTGAAATTATAGAAAAGATTGGGGGAGATAAAGTTTGATTTGGGAAATAGAATGAACATAAACAGAAAATACTTTAATAAAACTTTATAAAACGAAGCATTCTCGGGATTGGAAATCATACACATAGTTTTGTTCATCAAATTGTCATTGTCTTAGAAATATAGGTTTTCATAAAAATCAAGGATGGTATGTTAAGCCTACACTACTTCGGGTTAAGACAGTAGCGTTTGTATTCTTCACTAATTATGTCCTAACTGTTTGAGATTTTCGTTTATGTTACTCCCGCCCTGTCACAAACGGGCATTCCGGCTTATCTCTAGCTGACCATAATTAGTAAGAATCCACTAAGAACGAGAGTCAACATACTTTCCATTAAAGGAACATCCCTAGGTCGTTGAACTACTTTCGTGATCAATGGAACCTAGTTTCTTTATATGGTTCTGTCAATCGAGATTCTCCGCTAGGTCCTTCTCTCAATTAACTGAATCATAAAAGTTGGACGTCTCCAAAATGTAAGACATTTAGGGATTAATATAAAGAAATTGTTTAGATGAAGATACAAGACAAGACTTTTTCATTTTAAGATGATGAACATTTATGCTTTGAGTTTCCAACCCCAAGAACAAGGGGGATTTACTCACTAGCCATCTAAAACCTATAAGCAATTAAAATAGAGAATAGAGTAAGAGAAACTTATGATGAAATAGAAGACAAATGGCTGGAAATAATGCTTCACTTTATTGCTCTTCTTCCAAAGTAACTTCAAGAACAAAATGTAGACTTTGATCTTAAAAATGATCTTTGGAAATCAATATGACAAGTATTTATCTCTAATTTCTTACAATCTCTGATGAATATACTATAAAATTTCAGTAACTTTCTATATATCTAAGACTGAGTACAAAAGGTCTTTTTATAAGGGGGAGGGAACTCTTCAAGAAGGTGCCTCCAAAAGGTGGCTTTTAATCTGCAGTCACGACCTTGCACGGCCGTGTCAAGGGATTTGTACGGCCGTGCACCCTTGGTGTGAGCACCCCAACCCGGGACCTAACGCGTGTTCCGAGCTTGAGAAGCCCAAACTAAGAAATCCCATCTTAGATTTTCAAAAACTTTTATTTCACATTTAAAATAAAACCACTACTCAAACTTCCAATTTAAAATCAACTGATAATAGCTCCACTTGGAGAAAATTCCACAATGACTTCGATAAACCATAATCTAATAAATTACATCGTAAACCCCAAAATAACTTTGTTTACAAAAGAGTTTATATACAACTTTTCAAAAGAGTAATACTTAATAAATACTCCCAGACAACCAACTCCTATACTTAACCTGACAAGTCCCAAAAGCAACAGTCCACAATTTTATCCCCGGCCTCACTGGTTCAGGTCACCTGTCTCAGCACAATCTAAAACAGTAAAAGGGAAGGGGTGAGAATAAATCTCAATAAGCTATTATGAATGCAGCAGGATGCCAAACAAGATGCAACACATAGCATGGTATCACGTAACACATTATGAAAGCGGTAAACACCTTACGTTACCTCATTTTACCTTTCCCGTCTGAACAATAAGTCGTACAACATGGGAGTAAAACTCTGCTCTTTGGTGAATTGCCCCCATGCACCTTCACCACTTATAGGACTCATACCCCAGAGATCCATATAAGAAAATAGGATACTTATATGACCCTTATTCAGAGTATCATATAATATCAGCGCTACTGTAAAGCTTTTGGCTTCATACAGAGCATTCCATCTAATCACCAAATCGCAGCGGTCTGTAAGGCTTCTGGCTCAATACAGCTGCTAGCACACCCACTCTGTGGCCACAGAGGGGACGGTCCCAGGTATGATGAACCTTCAATCACTTATAGAACAAATAATCCATTTAATACACTATGCATAATCCATCAATGAATATGAATTCAAGTAAGGTATCCATATAGCCAAATAATCCACACTTGGGATGCAGCATAACAATGTACCTATTAATCCCCACTCGGGATACAATAATATCAACATGCCAGATAATCCACAATTGGGATACAACATAACAATATGCCAAATAATCCACACTGGGAATACAGTACAACAATGTAATACATATACGTTCTCAACTAACGTAATAGTGTAACTTATAGTTTCTACACTATTCAAATTAATCACCAAGGGTATGGGAGCAAGTAAGGCCACTATGTATCATAAACCATTCCTACATAATCATTAAACAACCTCGGATAACTTTAATAAAAGTTCAAGATCTACTTCCCAAGTTTGAACCACTTTGGTGAAGTTACAATTCAAGCTTATCAACCATTTCCCGAACAATATTTAAACTACTTCCACAATTCCATTTTGACCAAATAAGACTTCATTGTGTAGCCCAAGCATTCTACTTTAATCTAAGTTAAAGAGGGTTCAATTATGGTCTAGGTTGAATAGGTTTAAACAGCTCCAAAAACAGTTCAATGTCACCAGGCCAGGGCACGACTCGTGCCCCTTTGGCCTTCCCCAGATTCAAGCGTCCCCTAAAGCACGACTCGTTACCTCCTCATGGCACGACTCGTGCCTGAGGGCACGACTCGTGCCAATTCACACTTAAGTTACTCAGAACGATTTGGCTCTCATTTCACGAATCGTACCCACGAGTTGGCCATGGGCACGACTCGTGCCAAGGGGCACGACTCGTGCCACGGCCAGATTCAGGTATCACAGCAGCCTTAAATCACTAAGTCAAGAAAACCCAAAAATCCAACTTAGGCTTCCTCTAAATTGTGAACATAAGTTTATTTGTCAACCTTCCTAATGTCATTACAAACCATTTAAACCCCAAAGTACCATTAACCTAGGCTACTCACACTTGGATTTCCTACTCATTTAACCATCACATTTTACACTTATTTTCTTAATCTAATTCCACCCATTCTCTTAAATTCTTTATCACTTCTATGAACAACAACTTTATCCTAGGTCATTACTCCATTTCTCAACCCAAGAGAGTGTCATAACATTTCAAACCACAATTATAACCACAACATTAACATCAAATCATTCATGATCATTTAATAGGAGGAAGGTCCTAATAATTCACTTTCTAACTCTAGTAACTTGGCCAAACCCACATTAAACACTTACACTTATACCATTAATATCCCCAATTTCTCTATACCACTCTTCTTTCAACTTAGATCACCAATTTACAACTTAAGATCAATTCCAACTCAAATAACATTATTCAAAATACCAAAAATCATCTTCTTTCAACAAGAGATTAATTAACACATAAAGTGAGCAATATTTAGAAGGAAGTCATAATAACTTACCTTAGAATTTTAGGATGAAATGAGGATCTTCTTAGCTTAATAAACTCCCCTAGATGCACCAATCACAAAAGTACACTTTGATTGAAAAATGGAGAAGAAATGAGCTTGCTAGTAACTTGGAAAGAGGGATTCTAGAGAGAAGCTTCCATGGATGGAAATGAAGGAGGATGAAGAAGGAAAATGATTAGGGGAAAGTAAGGAGGATGGAGAGGTATGGGAGAAGTATGGTGACCATTGACTAAGGGAGTAAGGTTGAGGGAATTAAGGGGAGGAAGTATGCCCCCCCCATACTTCCTAATTTTCTTTCTTTCTTTCTTTTTAAAATCACTCTCCCAACCCATAACATTTTATTTGTTCATTTTATTATCACTCCACCCTATTACTTTATTTTACTTTCAATTATTTTAATTCAACCAAATACTTTAACTTACTTTCATTTTATCCCAAGACTTTAAAATTATCTCCTAACCATCTCAACTTAACCTAAATATTAAAGGCATAGAATAAGCACATAAAGTTAACATTAATATTAAAAGTCATATAATATGATACTAAAATAGTGCCTAGGGTTAGGGTCGTTACATTCACTCCCCCTTAAAGAAAATTCGTCCCGAATTTTAAAAAGATCTATCTTAAGTATCTAATAGTAAAGGTTACTTCCCACACATTTCAAATTACAACTTTCAATTAGTTTTCTCAATGGCATGATTCTTCCATACATCTCACAACCCGAATACTCTAGAATTTAATCCCGGAATTGCGATTCTAGTAACTCTCAACGTTTTCCCCACATAAGTCAAGTCCGCCTAATAATCATTAATTGGAGAAATCCATACTTACAAAGGATCATCCCAAACAAATTTTCCATACCAGGCTTTATACAGTACCCATTCAACGCTAAACTAAAAACTATTATTATATGCAAACTTGCTAAGGTTAATTAACTTCTCAACTTGAAAGGAAGTCCATCACACAACCTATTCTTCAAGAATCTAGATAGTCTTCTAATCTCTTCCTTTCAAGTAACTAAATTCTTCAAACTCTTAGGATCAGTAACAACTCTCAAAGGGAGCTTCAAAAAAAAATAAAGTTCCTACTTAAATAACGCAACACAATTGCAGCCACTTCCGAGTAGAGGATAAGAAAATTTCACTTATCTAAGTTAACTTCCTCAAAGCATACGCTATCACTTTCCCATTTCCCATAATATCACAACCAAATCTTCCTCTAATACACACTTAAAATTTCACAAAGTCCTCACATCCACTAGGTAAGGTAAGGATCGAATCTATAGTCTATCTATTCTCCATCTCTATCAATATGATTCATCATTATTACGTCCCACGCCATTTATACATCCTCTAGGGTTAACTAAAATTTCAATTCTCAAGAACTCCTTAAAAATTCCTTCGATAGCATCTGCCAACCCAAAGATCACGAACTCAATCCTCGCAAGATCCGTGGTAACCTTCAAGCTTAAGACTATATAACTCAAAAATGTAAAATTTTTGCGAGCCAACTCACATTTGCTAAACTTCTCAAACTATGAATTCCCACTAAAGGTAATTAACACAACTCACAAATTATCTTCATGATTCTCTCGTAACTTTAAATAACCAAGGAGGTCATCAATCATAACTACCATAAGGCCGTTAAGACAAGGGTTTAAAATTCTGATTATCATACTTGGGATCAACACATGAGATACCTTGATGGAAACACAATTACCATCTACTCACAACTAGCACGTAAAATTTCTGGAAAGACTTCTTATGCAAGTCTAACACATACCAAATATCCTTCACACCTTTAACCAAAAACTCCACCTTTAGTGCCTATATATAACAAAATTCCGCATAAAAGTTTATCGATATCAAATATCAAGATAAGCAAATTAGGCATAGAAAAGGAGACTCACTTATTATGATAGTCCACCAATACACAACAACTTCTTAACCATCCAGGTCAAGTATATCTCATAATTACACATCGGTAATCATACCAAATCAACTGGCAATACATGCCCAGCTATAACCACATCACCATCGTAGTAAACCAAAGAAGATTCGAGGTATTCTCTCATAAGAGCAGAATCCTCTAACAATAAAACAAAATCTCAAGCAATGTATGCCACATAGAAGCAAAATGTGATGCCAAACATAAATGATATGAAACAGGATTTATAAAATGTGACCCCTAACTTCTGAGACAGGGAATATACCTCTAGTGACCGCTGAGGAATCTATCTCTCCTGAACCCGAAACACATACTCGACCATAGACCTTCTCTTTCGGTTCCCCTTCGTTATCTCTTTTGGTACCACCTCTTTGTCGTCCACCCGGCTGACCACTGCTTGAAGCTCGTCCCCGCTGCAACCATGGGCAATTTCTCCTAAAGTGTCCCATTGCTCCACAATTAATACACTTGCCTTGCTTACTCCAACACCGATCTCCGGTATGTCCAACCTTCTTGCAAAATTTACAAATCATCCCATACTGTTTGGATATTGGCCTAGACGAAGAAGCTACAACAAGTTCCCCTCTCACACTTCCTGAAGTTAAAGCCCTTGGCTATCCTCTAATGATTTTGGATCCTTGTCCTAGATACTTTGGTTTATTTCTAATCCCACCTTCCGATTTTCCACTATTTTCCTCAATGCTATTCTCAATCTTATATGCTCTATCTATGGATGTCTGATAATTGGTGAAGCTATCAATCAATAATTTCTTCCTAAACTCAATCCTCAAACCTTTTACAAACCTATGAACTCTTCTCGCTTCATGCGATACCAAATGAGGGCAACACCTAGCTAATTCCTCAAACCAGACTGAGTACTGATTCACCGTCATGTTCCCTTGTTTTAGTCCTAAGAATTCAATCTCCTTCTTATCCCTTGTAACCATTGAAATGAAATAATCCTCGAACTGCTGGGTGAAATTATCCCAAGTCTAGGGCGTATGATCCCGCTCCCAATTTCCTTTCAAAATCTGCCACCACTGATCAGCTGGACCTTCAAGTTTGAAAACGGCATACCTAACTTTCTCTTCGTTGGGACTTTCCATAACCTCAAAAATCTTGTTCATTTCCTCTAACCATTTTTCTGCCTTTAACGGATCTGGATATCCATTAAAACTCGGTGGATTCATCTTCACAAACCTTTCCCATCCATCACTTTGACACCCCTCAGGTTGATTCGAAACTGATCCTCTAGTCTCCATATTCTGTACAAACATCCTGAATAATTTCATCATCTCTTCATTCTGAATTCCACCTATACCCATATTTCCTTCATTTTCTAGAACCTTTCGCTGATCATCATTGCTTGCGGCCATTAGAATGAACTCCTGCATTAAACACTCGGCGTCAATTATCACACATTCCCCCTTAGTTTAGACATCTACCGTTGACCTCTAAACTAAGCTCTGATACCAACTGTGAGCACCCCAACCCGGGACCTAACGCGTGTTCCGAGCTTGAGAAGCCCAAACTAAGAAATCCCATCTTAGATTTTCAAAAACTTTTATTTCACATTTAAAAGAAAACCACTACTCAAACTTCCAATTTAAAATCAACTGATAATAGCTCCACTTGGAGAAAATTCCACAATGACTTCGATAAACCATAATCTAATAAATTACATCGTAAACCCTAAAATAACTTCGTTTACAAAAGAGTTTATATACAACTTTTCAAAAGAGTAATACTTAATAAATACTCCCAGACAACCAACTCCTATACTTAACCTGACAAGTCCCAAAAGCAACAGTCCACAATTTTATCCCCGGCCTCACTGGTTCAGGTCACCTGTCTCAGCACAATCTAAAACAGTAAAAGAGAAGGGGTGAGAATAAATCTCAATAAGCTATTATGAATGCAGCAAGATGCCAAACAAGATGCAACACATAGCATGGTATCACGTAACACATTATGAAAGCGGTAAACACCTTACGTTACCTCATTTTACCTTTCCCGTCTGAACAATAAGTCGTACAACATGAGAGTAAAACTTCGCTCTTTGGTGAATTGCCCCCATGCACCTTCACCACTTATAGGACTCATACCCCAGAGATCCATATAAGAAAATACGATACTTATATGACCCTTATTAAGAGTATCATATAATATCATCGCTACTGTAAATCTTTTGGCTTCATACAGAGCATTCAACCTAATCACCAAATCGCAGCGGTCTGTAAGGCTTCTGGCTCAATACAGCTGCTAGCACACCTACTCTGTGGCCAAAGAGGGGACGGTCCTAGGTATGATGAACCTTCAATCACTTATATAACAAATCCATAATTGATTGAATTCCATTATACCCCCGATTATCAACACGTTCAAGCACATAATAGATACTTGAAATAAAATCCACAAAAGGGATAAGAACATAACAACATGGTAATGTATACTCATGTTAAATCAATACTATAGTGTAACATTCATTTAATACACTATGCATAATCCATCAATGAATATGAATTCAAGTAAGGTATCCATATAGCCAAATAATCCACACTTGGGATGCAGCATAACAATGTACCAATTAATCCCCACTCGGGATACAATAATATCAACATGCCAGATAATCCACAATTGGGATACAACATAACAATATGCCAAATAATCCACACTGGGAATACAGTACAACAATGTAATACATATACGTTCTCAACTAACGTAATAGTGTAACTTATAGTTTCTACACTATTCAAATTAATCACCAAGGGTATGGGAGCAAGTAAGGCCACTATGTATCATAAACCATTCCTACATAATCATTAAACAACCTCGGATAACTTTAATAAAAGTTCAAGATCTACTTCCCAAGTTTGAACCACTTTGGTGAAGTTACAATTCAAGCTTATCAACCATTTCCCGAACAATATTTAAACTACTTCCACAATTCCATTTTGACCAAATAAGACTTCATTGTGTAGCCCAAGCATTCTACTTTAATCTAAGTTAAAGAGGGTTCAATTATGGTCTAGGTTGAATAGGTTTAAACAGCTCCAAAAACAGTTCAATGTCACTAGGCCAGGGCACGACTCGTGCCCCGGCCAGATTCAAGTATCACAGCAGCCTTAAATCACTAAGTCAAGAAAACCCAAAAATCCAACTTAGGCTTCCTCTAAATTGTGAACATAAGATTATTTGTCAACCTTCCTAATGTCATTACAAACCATTTAAACCCCAAAGTACCATTAACCTAGGCTACTCACACTTGGATTTCCTACTCATTTAACCATCACATTTTACACTTATTTTCTTAATCGAATTCCACCCATTCTCTTACATTCTTTATCACTTCTATGAACAACAACTTTATCCTAGGTCATGTTGGAAATAGATAACGGAAAGTTAAGTTTTAACTTAACGTTGATCTAGTTTTCTAACGGAAGTTCGTTATTTGTTAACGAAACTAGTTACAAAATGTATTCTACATTTGTTATAGATTATTAAACTCATTTAATGTCTCAAAACCATTTAGGGTGAATGAGAATTAATGACAATGGTCTTTTTGTAACTTAACGAGAGTTAATTAAAGGGTGTTTAGTTTTGTTTGATGTGCTCGGCCGAGCAGAGTCCTTGACTCGGCCGAGCAGAGCACATAAATTGGCCAAAGTCTCTGGACAAGTTTGCTCGGGCGAGGCTTATGCCTGCTCGGCCGAGCAGTGTGATTTGCACGGCCGTGCAAGTCTCTTGACTCGGGCGTGCAGCCTGGTGCTCGACCGTGCGAGTTCCTTGACTCGGCCGAGCAGATCCTGAACAGGCACTATTTCAAACAGAAAGTTGTGTCTCTTCGTGGGAAAAGACACAAACCCCTTGACTCTCTATATATACCTTCCCCTCCGAATTTCAATTTACATATACTGTATTTCTACCCTTCCTACCCTCTAGTAAGATAGATTAACATACCCAAATCATTGCATATTGTTGCATTCAATCCTTCAAAGTCCAAAGTTCATAAATGAGTGTTGTTCGTTAGAGTAATTGATTTGGAGTGCTCCTATCTTTTACTTGTAAGTCGTTTTATCTTACTAGAAGATTGCCATATAAATCGTAAGCACTTGTGCGGGGCAATAACTTCTTACGGAGATTGTATTAAATACAAGACTCGACTTGATTTCTTTTGTTTCCAATCTCAGTTATCTTTTTCTGTTAAGATTCTAGTTAAGTTCTTGAGAAGGCTACACAATTGTCCAACAATCGTAAGAAGTTATTTGCGCTTCTTCAAGATCTTCAAGAGATGGCAAATGAGAAAGACGTCTCCTCATCCAGTCAAGGGAATGTTACGCCTCCTTCTCAAGGTGACGCTAACCATGTTGCACCCGCTACTACACCATCTCACTCGGTTCATGGTAAGAAACCTCCTTCTGGTGAAACCTCAAGGGTTGCACCTCTTAATGATCTCCCTCCGTCTCATGTGTTCGTACATGCGGAAAGACCGAGTATTCTTACCGGGATGAACTTTAAGAGTTGGCAACAGAAAATGTTGGTCTATTTGACAACATTAAAATTGGTGCATTTTCTTTGGGAATATCCACCATTGATATCCGACGAGGATGAATCCAAAGCAAAGAATGATTTGGATACATGGAATCATATCGATTTCTTGTGTCGCAATTATATTCTTAATGGCTTGGATTATGCACAATACAAAGTGTGTTGTGGCATAAAGACCGCGAGAGAACTTTGGGACTTTCTCGAGATGCACAATACTATGTGTATTGTGACTAAAAGACCGCAAGTGAACTTGGTGGAACGAAGTACCGGAAACAAGAGAAAGAACATCGGGAAAGTGAAGAGGACCGCCGAGAAGGTTAAAGGTAGTTGTTTTAATTGCGGCAAACCCGGGCATATGGCTAGGGAATGTCGACATCCTAGAATCAACAACCAAGGTGGAAACCCTCTTCAAGCCAATGTGAATGAAGATAGAAATGTTCCATTGAACTTCGAGCAACTTAGTCTATCGGGATAAGTTTTAAACTGACCAAATGTGGTTATTGTGTTAGTAAAGGGTACCTTGTTGAAGGACTCCTTAACTTGAATTGTAAATGTTTTATCCGCCTAAGTGCGAAGAATAAAATTTTAAATTTTATTTACTTGGTTTGAAGTGTTCCAATTGTTATGACGTGTTCAATTAGGTCGTGTAAATTTAAATTCACTAAGTCGACGAGTTAATTTAAAATTACTACCTAAGATGAAGTTTGATTCGTAAATCAATTGTGATTTCTTTTGTAGAAATCAGTTCAAACCAGAGATAGTAAATAGATAGTTCATTACTTCTATTTATGATTGCATTTGATAATGCAAAGTTCATCTTTTGGAAAAGTAAAAGTAAAACCTTAAAGTTTTAAGTAAACAATAAGGTTTGTGATTCATCTTAATTAACAATTAAGAATTTCGTAGTGATAGAGGTGGTTAGTATGTAGTACCGTTTGAAAAATAATTGTTGGGACGCTAACACTTATTTATCAAACGAATGCTTCTTACACACTCAAATCAATTGAATCACAGAAAAAGGAAAGATAGAACTTTTAAAGGAGATGGTGAACTCCTTATTGATAAGTTCCATCTTATGTGGGTATACCTAGCAAAGATAGAAATATCTAAACCTAAGGAGGTTAAGATAGGATCCAAAACCATGGATTACGTTTCCATTGGCAATACGGTATTCTTCGAAATCAAATGATTGAAGAGACCAAGGTTGAAGAGACCTCACTTGAACATAGTTATGACTATGTTGTCAGGAGATAACATGGTTATTACAATTAAATGACTTCACATAAAAGGAAAGTATTAAATATGAATTAGGATATTCATAAAATATTTGATATGTGGAGGTACACCTCAAGTGTGGGGGTACAAGCTAAATACATAAGTGCTATTGATATGAACTTCTAGTATTAACAGAAACTGTTAAATTGTTAACAGTTAAAAGAATGGATCCTTAGAAAGGAAATATTCAATGATGACGAATTATGAAATATTCATAAGCCGTTTTATAAATACCTCAAATGTGGGGGTATTTGGCTAAAGTAGAAATACTTAAGCAAGACACGTTATATTCTTTGAGAATATATTTCCTTGAAATGATAGGAAATTTATAGAAACTATGGTGGTCTTCTTAATAAGAAGAAGAACCAAGATGTAGTTGGAGGACAAAAGTTACTAATTCTTTGGTTCTAAATTCTCTAAGATGGAAAATAAATTGAAACTGTTAAATAATTGATAACAGTTAATAATGCATCATATTCTATTTTGGAAGATGGTTGATCTTCCTATGCGAATCGTTGGGTTGCAAAAACTAGATGTGCCAAAGATGAAACCTTTAAATATTTGACTACAAAACGGTCGATCTGAAGTAGAAGATGAAGGACCTAGACGTAGTAAAAGGGCAAGAGTGGAAAAGTCTTTTGGTCTTGATTTTCTATCATTTATGTTGGAAAACGAACCAGCAACTGTTATGGAAAGCGTTATCTGGTCCGGATAGTTCGTTCTGGAAAGAGGCTATTAACAGTAAGACAAAATCCATAATGCTAGGGAATTGGTAGATCTCCCTCCAAGTTGCAAACCATTAGGTTGCAATTAGATTCTTAAAAGAAAGTATAAAGCCTATGGATCTGTTGATAAGTATAAAGCCAGGCTAGTTGTCAAAAGGACATTATGATTCATGCAAGATTATCCCAATTGACACAACAGAGCGTTCTATGTCGCACAACCGTGTTGGATCTACTTGTGTATTCATATGGACTAAAACAAGCAACTAACTAGTGGCATGAGAAGTTCGATAGAACTATGTTATCAAATGGATTCAAGATTAATGAATGTGACAAATGTGTCTACATTAAAGGAACATCTGAATCATTTGATACCAAAGACATGTCAAAGAAGAACTTTGACATGAAAGATATGGAATTAGCCGATGTCATATTAGAAATAAAGATTTCTAGAACATCAGAAGGAATAGTCCTATCAAAATCCCATTATCTTGAAAAAGTACTTCGAAAGTTCAAATAGATTCTTGAGAGGTGTACTCTAGTAAGGTAGAATCTTGAGAGGTAAACTCTGTAAAGTAGATTCCTGAAAGGTAGACTCTAAGGAGGTCAAACCACTTAGAGATACTGAATACTTGGGAAGTCGAAATAGTACAGAGATAATAACCACTTGAAGAAACTGACCGATAGAAGAATTTGATCACTCGAAGGGACTGATCATTCTAGATAGACTCAAGGTCTAATTGTAATTGTAATCAATCACCAGAATAGTATAATCATAGTACTTGGTGTACTTGAAGATATACTTATGATTAAAGATTACAATTCCTATGTAAGTTGAATGGTCTTGGAAGATATTCCTTTGTGGAATAAGTTTGTGTCTACATAACCTAAGGCATTGTGACGACAATGAGAAATAGGAAAAGGTGTAGAACATCATGGTAAGTCTAGACGTATTCGTCGTAGACACAATACCATTAGACAGTTGATCAAGAATGGCGTTATCACTATTGATTATGTGAATCATGTGATAACTTAGCGGATCCATTTACCAAAGGTATAAATCGAGATCAACTGTATAAACTGTTAAGGGGAATGGGTTTAAAACCCACAACAAAAGAACTTATAGCGGACACTCAACCTTGAGAAATGGAGATCTCAGGCCCTTGGTTCAATGAGACAACCAAGTTATAAGTTCTAGTAGAGTTACTTGGAAACAACAACTCGGTTTATTAACCTGGAGATGTTGAATACTCATTCCCAGAACATCCAAGTACTAGCACATGCAGCAGTGGTAAGGATAAGTTGAGAAAACTTTTAATGATTTCTATACCTACGGGTGGAGTAGTGCATGATACTCCTTATAGTGAGAATCACCTATATAAGCGAGAGGTAATTAGGCCGCCTCTAATTGAACGCTGATGAATGAGATACGGTCCAGGGCCAAAATGGACAAAATGTGAGAACAACAATTGTTAGAGCTGTTATTATGTGAGTATTATTGTCTTGGTATACACCCGACAGTCACTGGTTCAAAGCGACTCGCTACCAAATGGCTAGTATATCCGATAATATTTCACTAGGGAGGATTCAAGGCCACAAGCTATCTATCCCGATGTAATAATAGTTCGCCGGAACTTTGGACGAATTTGCATACATGCATTAATTGTCATTCATGTGGGGGATTGTTGGAAATAGATAACAGAAAGTTAAGTTTTAACTTAACGTTGATCTAGTTTTCTAACGAAAGTTCGTTATTTGTTAACGAAACTAGTTACAAAATGTATTCTACATTTGTTGTAGATTATTAAACTCATTTAATGTCTCAAAACCATTTAGGGTGAATGAGAATTAATGACAATGGTCTTTTTTGTAACTTAACGAGAGTTAATTAAAGGGTGTTTAGTTTTGTTTGATGTGCTCGACCGAGCAGAGTCCTTGACTCGGCCGAGCAGAGCACATAAATTGGCCAAAGTCTCTGGACAAGTTTGCTCGTGCGAGGCTTATGCCTGCTCGGCCGAGCAGTGTGATTTGCACGGCCGTGCAAGTCTCTTTTCTCGGGCGTGCAGCCTGGTGCTCGACCGTGCGAGTTCCTTGACTCGGCCGAGCAGATCCTGAACAGGCACTATTTCAAACAGAAAGTTGTGTCTCTTCGTGGGAAAAGACACAAACCCCTTGACTTGTTCGTGGGATGATGTTGCTCTCTTTCTTCTTCTTCTTCTTCTTGGATTGTTTGGCTTGATTGGCCCTCCTTTTGGTTCATAGAATTAGGAAAGATCCAAGTTTGAACTTGATAAGTTCGGGCAACGGGGAGGATGGGGCTAGGCAAAACAATGTAGGGCGTTTTACCGGGCCTTACCAACCAATTTTACTCCCCACGTCCTCTATCCGAGATCATTTGCATCGTTCGTAGGGTTGGAATATCCAACTTCGTTGAACCCGAAACTGCAATCTCATTATCGGGCATCACACGATGAAAATGCTTAGCAAACAAGGTAATAATACCACCAATATGAATCTCCCCATTGAAAGTTGGAGAGACAATGTCACTGAACAACTCGATCAAGAAATGACACAAATTAACCCTCCTATGAGCCCTTACCAAAGACCATAACATGAATAGCTCCTTCTTGTTTACCGTACCCTTATCCTCTCTTGCAAAAACAGTACACACGTAGAACCTATGCATAAGCCGAAGAACGGGATGGATGATAGACGAGGCTTTCGCGGTTCTCGACTTGAAGGATGGAATTCCGATAATTTGCTCCCAAAATACATTCTCCCTAAACTCGATGGGAAAATCGATTTCAAAATTTGTGTAAGCTGGCCAACCCAAAATTCTGTTTATGTTGAAGGAAGTGAGGTGAAACTCCTCTCCACCAAGCCGAAAATACAAGTGTATCAACTGATATGGCTCCCCCGTATCTCCATAAATTTCTATCGTAAATTCCTTCCTCATGGTGCACAAAAATTCCAAAGTGATTCTTTCATAAGTTTTCTCATGCAATTCGAGAAAACCGCCACAACCAAACCCTGCGTGAAACCATCTCACATTTGAATAGACATCTAAGGCTTTGAGGGCAGGAATATCTGGGAATTGGGTTGGCCTAATCCTTTTTTGATGAAGGGCGGTAAACCTAGCCACTTCGGAAGGCTCTCTAAACTCAATACCCAAATCATTGAGTGTTGGGTTCAGATTAGGGGTAGGAGATGATTCCTTTTGGGACCTCTTCGAAACCCCATCAGTAGCTTTTCCCTTTCCCTTTCTTCCTTCCATGAAAATATTGTAGAAAAAATGCTCAAAACCCAGCTAAGTAAAAAGAAAGTAGATTACCCGGAGAAATTGATGTTGAAAGGCTTGAAATCCTTGTTAAACAGCCACAAGACACCCAAAAGCTCCTTCCTTGCACCTCAATTCGGAGTAATCCCTTCGAATTTATGAAATGGGTGTTTTTGAATTTTTGAAATTGGGGTTCTAGGAGGGTTTTGGGGTGATTTTAATGGGGGAGAGATGTTTGACTGGTGGATTTGAGGAGGATTGAGGGTTGTATTGTGGGTTAAAATGGTGGTGAAGTGAGTTTTTAACGTAGGTGGGGCGGAGGTATAGATGGAGAATTGAAGAAGATGAAGTGAATGAGGGAGGAGGGAGAGAGGCACGTCTTTTTGACTGAACGACGTAACTCCCCAGGCGATATGCACGGCCGTGTCAAGGGATTTGCACGGCCGCTCCCTTCTGCTGAGTCAACTCTTCCTGACTCGATATGAACTGGATGGCCGCTTCAATGTCTGATGCATGGCCGTGCTAACCAATATTCACCACTTTTAATTTTTTTTCTTTTTCTTTTATATTTTTTGTATACCTATAAAACAAAATTAGCACAATAATAATAACGAAATAAAATAAAATATAAAGTAAAATAAAATAAAGTAAAACAAAAATAATTCATCGGTTACCATCCCGATGATGCTTGTTTTAGGTCCTTAGCTTGACCCCTTTCCGGTAGTAGGAGATGTGTGATATTTAGTTGGCCTTTTGTCATTGACAATTTGCCAATGCATCCCTTCCGAAGTAATTAGTATCTTTTGCGGTAGACATTTATTCCATCCTAACTTCTTGGGTAGAACAAGTGACCTATAGTCTTTGCACTTTCGAAAATTCGAAGTGACTTCCTTCTTTGTTCTTTTTGACTTTTCCACTGCATTGTTAGTTTCGGGACATGTAGAAATATCTATAGCATCAATATTATCATTGCAAATCAAAGGTTCAATATTTATGGGATCATTTTCTATTCCTTCCTTTGATTGCGATCCCTCACCCATCTCATATTCTTCACTTGGGGTGTAGGTCTCAAAATAGGAATCCTCGAGATCTGATCTATGCATACTGAATTCGACTTTTTCTTTCCCCACATTTAGGGAAAATGAGCGATTTTTCACATCTATAATAGCACTCGCAGTGGCAAGAAATGTCCTTCCTAGAATGATGGAAATTTGATGGTCTTCCGCCATATCTAGGATCACAAGTCGACAGGGATGATCAAATTCCCTACCCGACATGGCATGTTTTCCATAATACCAACAGGGTATTGAACGGAACGGTCTGTCAATTGGAGAGTTATGGTTGTGGTTTTGAGTTCCCCTATACCAAGTCTCTCACTAACCGATAATGGCATTGTACTTACGCTAGCTCCTAAGTCAAGGACAGCGTTATCAATGTTTATTCTGTCAACACAACAAGGAATTGTAAATGTACCCGGATCCTTTAATTTTGGAGGATTTTTATTTTGCAAGGCAGCGCTCACTTCCTCCGCCAACATAACATTTTCATTTTCTTCTAGTCTTTCTTTTTCAAAAATTAATTTTTTCGAAGGTTTAACGGCTAAAGGCATATCTTCATGCTTTTTGAAATATGGAATGTTGACATTAATGGCATCTAGATTTTCAAGGAATTCATCATAATCCTTGTCTTCTTTCCTAGGGGATTCCGTCCCCGAACTAGTCTCAATCTTCGGAGGGATTGGACTATAATCAATATTTCTAGGGCATTCATTTATCTTTTCTTGCTCATCCCTAGTTTTTACCACGTTAACATGCTCATTTGGCCTTTGAGGTTGACCGGGAAGACTCCCTTGTGGCCTACTCGTTGGGATAGCCTGTTGAGCTTGTTGAGTTTCTAGCATCTTATTATGCGCTGCTAAGTTATCAAACCTAGCATTTAGAAGTTTAAAGCATTCCCTAAATTCATTATTGACCTTTTCTTGGGAATTTTTATTTTCCACTACGAAATTCATTATAAGATCCAATTTTGATTTAGGGGGGAAGGTACTTGCATTGTTATTGAAATTCTTAGATGCAAATCCCGGGGGTTGTGCAGATGGCTACGGGTTTAGAACGTTGTTATTCTTATAGGAGAAGTTGGGGTGATTCCTCCACTCGGGATTGTATGTATTAGAATACATCCCCCCTTTCTGTCTAAAAGAATTTACAAAGTTCACTTGATCATTAGAGGTAATGTCAAGTAACCCGCAGTTATCCGTACTATGTGAGTTAGACCCACATAGTTCACATAACACATTTACATTGGCCACGGGACTGACATTAAGATTTTCAAATTTTTTCAAAAGCATGTCAACCTTAAAAGAAAGAAGAGTAATTGCATCAACATTATACTTACCAGGCGTACCTTGTTGTTGCTCTCTCTCATTTGACCATTGGTAATGGTTCAATGCAATATTCTCGATAAGGTCATATGCCTCATCGACTCCCTTGTTCGTCAATGCTCCTCCTTCAGCGGCATCAATGGTCTCTCTTGTCTTGAATATGAGACCGTTGTAGAAGGTGTGAACAATCAACCACTTTTCGAGCCCGTGGTGGGGGCACATTCTGAGAAATTTCTTGAACCGCTCCCATGCATCATACAAAGTTTTACTATCTGTTTGATAGAAGTTAGTGATCTTTGTGCGTATTTGGGCAGTTTTGCTTGGTGGGAAAAATCGACCAAGGAATGCTTCTTGAATTTGGTCCCATATTGTCAATGAATTTTGGGGGACCGAATTCAACCATTACTTCGCCTTATCCTTAAGAGAGAAAGGAAAAAGGCGCATCCGAATCGCTTTCGGGGTAACATTTTGAATACGTGTGGTATCACAATATTCAAGGAATGTTTGGATGTGGAGATGAGGATCTTCGAAAGCGGTGCCGCTATATTGGTTATTCATAACCATATGCAAAAGTTGCGGCTTTATCTCAAAGTGTGCCGCTCTGGCATTCAGCACAACGATAGGGGATCTAGTTCCAGTGGTACTTGGATTTACAAAGTCCCGTAGGGTCCTAGCTGGCGTTTGTGGATCTCCTTCCGCCATATGTTTTCTTAAAGTCTCTTTAAATTTTCTTAGTCTTTCGTGAAAGCTTCGTTCGAATTCCGGATCAAAATTGTCAAAGAATGTCCGAGCCCGTTTCATACACTATAAGAAAAACACTTAAAGAGAGATTAAACGTAACAATTTATCGAAAGTAAAGACAAAACGAAAACAAAAAATTTAAAACAAAAATTATGTAGTAAAGACAAAAACTTAAAGTAAACCGTTGTCCCCGGCAACGGCGCCAAAAACTTGTTCGGTTGTTAACCTAACGATTTATTTAATATCTGCAAGCGCACGGGCTATTGCAATATAGCGGGTGCAAGTACGGGTCGATCCCACAGAGACAAGGTTTACTTAGGAATTATTTTTGTCTTTATTGAAATTATAGAAAAGATTGGGGGAAGATAAAGTTTGATTTTGGAAATAGAAAGAACATAAACAGAAAATACTTTAATAAAACTTTATAAAATGAAGCAATCTCGGGATTGAAAATCATACACATAGTTTTGTTCATCAAATTGTCATTGTCTTAGAAATATAGGTTTTCATAAAAATCAAGGATGGTATGTTTAGCCTACACTACTTCGGGTTAAGACAGTAGCGTTTGTATTCTTCACTAATTATGTCCTAACTGTTTGAGATTTCCGTTTATGTTACTCCCGCCCTGTCACAAACGGGCATTCCGGCTTATCTCTAGCTGACCATAATTAGTAAGAATCCACTAAGAACGAGAGTCTACATACTTTTCATTAAAGGAACATCCCTAGGTCGTTGAACTACTTTCGTGATCAATGGAACCTAGTTTCTTTATATGGTTTCGTCAATCGAGATTCTCCGCTAGGTCCTTCTCTCAATTGACTGAATCATACAAGTTAGACGTCTCCAAAATGTAAGACATTTAGGGATTAATATAAAGAAATTGTTTAGATGAAGATAGAAGACAAGACTTTTTCATTTTAAGATGATGAACATTTATGCTTTGAGTTTCCAACCCCAAGAACAAGGGGGATTTATTCACTAGCCATCTAAAACATATAAGCAATTAAAATAGAGAATAGAGTAAGAGAAACTTATGATGAAATAGAAGACAAATGGCTGGAAATAATGCTTCACTTTATTGCTCTACTTTCAAAGTAACTTAAAGAACAAAATGTAGACTTTGATCTTCAAATGATCTTTGGAAATCAATATGACAAGTATTTATCTCTAATTTCTAACAATCTCTGATGAATATACTATGTAATTTCAGTAATTTTCTATATATCTAAGACTGAGTACAAGAGGTCTTTTTATAAGGGGGAGGAAACTCTTCAAGAAGGTGCCTCCAAAAGGTGCCTTTTAATCTGCAGTCACGACCTTGCACGGCTGTGTCAAGGGATTTGTACGGCCGTGCACCCTTGGCGCCAGATTTGATTTTGAAATTGTACATCTTGCACGGGTGCTCCAATAAATGCTGCACGGCCGCTCTGAGGTCAACACGGCCAAGTCAATTTCCAAGACTCGGCCACTCCATGTTTTGGGGCCAAAAATGGCCTGTCATGGCCTAAGTGCACGGCCGCTCCTCCATTGGCTGCACGGCCGCTCCACCTGGATTTGGCTTTGTGTGTTTGATTTGTTTGGTGCTCCTCTATGCCCTTTGTCTCAAAGTATCCAAGCATCCTTTTGATCATAAAAAGACTCTAAAACCTGTCTAAAATGCATGAAATATACCAAAAGGCGTAAAATCTAATAAATATGAAAAAGTAACTAAAAAGTACTTAAAATGAAATGAAAATGATGATTTATCTAAGTAAAAGTATATAAAAACTTAGGATAAATGACTAAATAATAGTCACTTACCAAACTCCCCCACACTTAAGCTTTTGCTTGTCCCCAAGCAAATTTAGGATGAAAACACGGAGAGGGAGAAAAGAAAAGAAAAGCAAGAATGATCCCTCAGAAATAAAGTAGCAAGCCCTAAATGCCTTTTGGATAATGCCTTCATCTTTCTAGTCATATTTTGTATACCTTTAAAAATTATTTAGAAAGAAGCACTTTGGGGATATTTCAAAGAGATAATTTGTAAGACAATAACCTAATATACCATATATAGAATTTGATAAAGTAAAACATGCTAGAAGGATAAATCTTTGATCAATTACTTGGTAAAAGAGAAGCTTTCACTCTTTAGAGTGATTTTTGAGAAAAATGATTTTATTGCTTTAAAATGTACAAAGGGAAGTATAAACATTTATTCACAAACTAGAAGTTCCCGAAGATTTGTATTGCATTTTTGAATCACAAGGGCAAAAAATGGATGATGATAGTGGAAAATCTCATCAAAGTTTCAACAATTTTATCTTATTTTTGCACGTGTTACATTTTTGCAAAAAACCTTAGTTATTTTTTATCCTTTCAAGTAGGAGACATTGTGGCTGCGAACCCCATGTTCCTAATACTTAGATCAAGAATACTTTGGATATTACTTCCATTTGGCAAGGAAGCATCGTCGCAGCGAACGCCGTGCCCCGAATTACTTAGGAAGTAATAGGTTTCTTTTTGCTTTTTAAGATTTGGTGACTAAGTCACTCTTTTAGCTATAAGATAAAAAATGCCTAAACTTGATTAGATTAGTGGAAATGAAAAGATGGAATTTTGATGAAGAGGTGTGATTCAAGGGATGCAAAACAAAGGATGCTTCTAATAAGGGAATAAGCATTTAATAAAATTTAAAATGTACAATTTTAAAGAAATATTTTCAAGATTTTGCATAAGAATAACCAAGTGTAGATTGATAAAGATTTCTTCTAATCAAATGTCTTTTCTTGATAAAACCCTATATTTTGCTATACTAACTTATGAGGCTTTTAATTTATCTCCTAAAAATATCCCTATATTTTTCTTATTAATTTCTAAGTTTATAGAAAATATAAGAGGAAAGACAAAGGCATTTTCTTTGGACAAATAGCAAGCATAAGAAATAATGATATGGATCATCATAGGGATTATTATTTTTTATATATATACTATACATGCATAAAATGAAAATGCAACTAAGTTAAGAAAAAGAAAAAAATTACACTAGAAAGCAAGTAAATCTAGACTAAAAAGCAAGTAATTTTAAACTAGAAAGCAAAATAAAATAAAGATAGATATACCCCCCCCCCACACTTGAAATGAACATTGTCCTCAATGTTTCAAGGAACAATGTCAAATCCGGGAGGGTAAAGAGAAACTTACTAAGACGTTGGTGGTTGACGAAAGTTGTCCCAATTGTTGACCCCATTGTTGAAGATTGTGTTTACTTGCCTTTGAATCGTATTCACACGATCTTGTATATCATTCCGGAAGTAATGGAATTCATTGTTGAAAGTGTCGAACCGAGTCATTATTTGGTTATTTTGAAGCTCGATCCGATCAAACCTGTCATTAAAATCCGATGGCAATTGGGGTGGGTTGGGATGATGTTGCTCTCTTTCTTCTTATTCTTCTTCTTCTTCTTCTTGGTTTGCTTGGCTTGATTGGCCCTCCTCTTGGTTCATAGAATTAGGAAAGATCCAAGTTTGAACTTGATAAGTTCGGGCAACGGGGAGGATGGGGCTAGGTAAAACAATGTAGGGCGTTTTACCGGGCCTTACCAACCAATTGTACTCCCCACGTCCTCTATCCGAGATCATTTGAATCGTTCGTAGGGTTGGAATATCCAACTTCGTTGAACCCGAAACTACAATCTCATTATCGGGCATCACACGATGAAAATGCTTAGCAAACAAGGTAATAATACCACCAATATGAATCTCCCCATTGAAAGTTGGAGAGACAATGTCACTGAACAACTCGATCAAGAAATGACTCAAATTAACCCTCCTATGAGCCCTTACCAAAGACCATAACAAGAATAGCTCCTTCTTGTTTACCGTACCCTTATCCTCTCTTGCAAAAACAGTACACTCATAGAACCTATGCATAAGCCGAAGAACGGGATGGATGATAGACGAGGCTTTTGCGGTTCTCGACTTGAAGGATGGAATTCCGATAATTTGCTCCCAAAATACATTCTCCCTAAACTCGATGGGAAAATCGGTTTCATAATTTGTGTAAGCTGGCCAACCCAAAATTCTGTTTATGTCGAAGGAAGTGAGGTGAAACTCCTCTCCACCAAGCCAAAAATACAAGTGTATCAACTGATATGGATCCCCCGTATCTCCACAAATTTCTATCGTAAATTCCTTCCTCATGGTGCACAAAAAGTCCAAAGTGATTCTTTCATAAGTTTTCTCATGCAATTCGAGAAAACCGCCACAACCAAACCCTGCATGAAACCTTCTCACATTTGAATAGACATCTAAGGCTTTGAGGGCAGGAATATCTGGGAATTGGGTTGGCCTAATCCTTTTTTGACGAAGGTCGATAAACCTAGCCACTTCGGAAGGCTCTCTAAACTCAATACCCAAATCATTGAGTGTTGGGTTCAGATTAGGGGTAGGAGATGATTCCTTTCGGGACCTCTTCGAAACCCTATCAGTAGCTTTTCCCTTTCCCTTTCTTCCTTCCATGAAAATTTTGTAGAAAAAATACTCAAAACCCAGCTAGAGTAAAAAGAAAGTAGATTACTCGGAGAAATTGATGTTGAAAGGCTTGAAATCCTTGTTGAACAGCCACAAGACACCCAAAAGCTCCTTCCTTGTACCTCAATTCGAAGTAATCCCTTTGAATTTATGAAATGGGTGTTTTTGAATTTTTGAAATTGGGGTTCTAGGAGGGTTTTGGGATGATTTTAAAGGGGGAGAGATGTTTAACTGGTGGATTTGAGGAGGATTGAGGGTTGTATTGTGGGTTAAAATGGTGGAGAAGTGGGTTTTTAAAGTAGGTGGGGCGGAGGTATAGATGGAGAATTGAAGAAGATGAAGTGAATGAGGGAGGAGGGAGAGAGGCACATCTTTTTTACTGAATGACGCAACTCCCCAGGCGATATGCACGGCCGTGTCAAGGGATTTACACGGCCGCTCCCTTCTGCTGAGTCAACTCTTCCTGACTCGATATGAACTGCACGGCCACTCCCTTCTCTTATATTTTTTGTGTACCTATAAAACAAAATTAGCACAATAATAATAACGAAATAAATAAAATATAAAGTAAAACAAAAATAATTCATCGGTTACCATCCCGATGATGCTTGTTTTAGGTCCTTAGCTTGACCCCTTTCCGATAGTAGGAGATGTGTGATATTTAGTTGGCCGTTTGTCATTGAAAATTTGCCAATGCATCCCTTCCGGAGTAATTAGTATCTTTTGCGGTAGACATTTCTTCCATCCCGACTTCTTGGGTAGAACAAGTGACCTATAGTCTTTGCACTTTCAAAAATTCGAAGTGACTTCCTTCTTTGTTCTTTTTGACTTTTCCACTACATTGTTAGTTTCGGGACATGCAGAAATATCTATAGCATCAATATTATCATTGCAAATGAAAGGTTCAATATTTATGGGATCATTTTCTATTCCTTCCTTTGATTGCGATCCCTCACCCATCTCATATTCTTCACTTGGGGTGTAGGTCTCAAAATAGGGATCCTCGAGATCTGATCTATGCATACTGAATTTGACTTTTTGTTTCCCCACATTTAGGGAAAAGGTGCCATTTTTCACATCAATAATAGCCCCCGCATTGGCAAGAAATGGCCTTCCTAGAATGACGGGAATTTGATGGTCTTCCGCCATATCTAGGATCACAAAGTCGACAGGGATGATCAATTTCCCTACCCGACATGGCATGTTTTCCATAATACCAACAGGGTATTGAACGGAACGGTCTACCAATTGGAGAGTTAAGGTTGTGGGTTTGAGTTCCCTATACCAAGTCTCTCACTAACCGATAATGGCATTATACTTATGCTAGCTCCTAAGTCAAGGACAGCGTTATCAATGTTTATTCTGCCAACACAACAAGGAATTGTAAATGTACCCGGATCCTTTAATTTTGGAGGATTTTTATTTTGCAAGACAACGCTCACTTCCTCCGCCAACATAACATTTTCATTTTCTTCTAGCCTTTCTTTTTCAAAAATTAATTTTTTCGAAGGTTTAACGGCTAAAGGCATATCTTCATGCTTTTTGAAATATGAAATGTTGACATTAATGGCATCTAGGT
The DNA here is from genome assembly GCA_022495995.1 of Adenophora triphylla var. japonica. Lineage (NCBI taxonomy): Eukaryota > Viridiplantae > Streptophyta > Magnoliopsida > Asterales > Campanulaceae > Adenophora > Adenophora triphylla. The sequence goes on from JAFEMH010000071.1 coordinate 159,312, forward strand.
TTTCAAGGAATTCATCATAATCCTTGTCTTCTTTCCTAGGGGATTCCGTCCCCGAACTAGTCTCAATCATCGGAGGGATTGGACTATAATCAATATTTCTAGGGCATTCATTTTGTTAGTGTTATGCCCTAGGCCTATGATTGATAGACTTATGTGTTGACATTATTTATTATTATTTGAGATGTTTATCATTTGATTATTATATGTTTTGTATATTTGTTTATAATAATCTCCGTCCCTAATTATTAAAAGAATAATTAGTATAATTGTCAATGGATAATCATACGATGATTATATGCATAGAGATGCACATTGAAATTATGGGTACTTGTTAGAGAACAAGTGACTGGACTTGACCCGTATGAGATTTATGTCATGGTCAAATGTCATAATTAAATCTCATAAGGTTACTTCATTTAGTCCCTAGACCTGAGATTATCATGACCTTACATATGATGAAAGTCATGTTTGATTTTAGTCAAACGGTATCTTAACACGATATCTATATCGGCTATCTTTGGCATGATCGAATTCATGATGGGAAGGATGATAAGTCAAGATGGAATTTGTCCCTCGGAAGAGAGATGCTTTGCTTGGGCCCCTCGATGAGTGATAATGATGAAAGTGTATGGCCATACCCCAATACGATTAGATTATCATTATACTCAAGAATCGAGAAAGCATTGAACAAAGACAAGTTGACGAGGACCATGACTTGTGTTCAATATAACATCGCGAGATAAAGGGAGAAATGGAAGTGCACCGTTGGAAATGTGAACTCTTACGTTACATTATTTGGGTAGACATAATGGCTTGCTAGAGTCCGCTTATGTCTTATGAGAGTCGATATGATCGAACTCATTGCCAACATAATGTAATCCTATTGGGTCACACACAACTAGAATGAATTGATTAAACCATTGGAAGAATGATTGAGAAAACTCCTCACTGGGCTTGTAAGGCCGTGCGACAACAAAGCCATGTGTCAGGTCCGGTCGTGCGACACAACAAGCCACTGAGGCGGTTTGACAGAATCCTTTCCTAATTTGATTAGGATTCATATTCTATACTAATGTACTATAAATATGAACGTCTGTCAACCCTAAAAAGCAAGCCAAAATTCTCAATAGAAATTCACAAACATATTCTCAATATTATTCTAAGGGTTTATAGGATCTAGCAATCTTCAAGAAATTTCTCTTGAATTCATTCAAAGGTGTGGATACCGAAAGAGGGTCTTCGCTCGTTCATCGATCAAGACCTAGAGTTCAAGAAAGTTGAAGAACGAAGTTTGTGATTTGAAATCACATAATCAAATCGTTCGATAGCTCAAGAACGGAAAGCGTTCAAGGTTGGTTACATCTATCTCATAGTTTTTCAAGTTAATTATATAGAACAGATCCTAGGGCTTCTTGGGTTTTATGTTATTTTATGCTTAATTCCGCTGCGCATGGACCCGTAAAACCCAACAATGGTATCAGAGCCCCGTTCGTATGATTAAGTTTGAATTAACATGCTAGAAAAGTAATATAAAATCGTTTATATGTTCTTTTGCATGTTTTGTATGAGATAGATTAATTGTTTTTGAAACAATATGCTTAATTCGTGTTCTAATGATATTGAATTAAATTTGTTAAAAGTCGTTTGCATGATTTAATTGCTCTATGATTTAGAATTGATTGAATTCTGGAAATCTGGAAAACAGTCATCCTGTGTCGCGCGACAGAACTAGCTTCTGTCATGCGAAAGAACTTGCTTCTGTCACGCGACACTTCTAGCCCAATCTGGGCAGTATCAGTTTGATGAACAATTTGGTTAATCTATGAATGTGTTTGCAATCTGATATGTTTATGTGTTAATCTGGATGCTATAAAATTGAGTCTATAGGGCCATGCTAGATTAATTCATTATTTATGCATGCTTAGTTGATTAAAATATGATTTTAATAATTATTGCGATGCATGTTTTACTTGTTCTTACGTGCTAAGAAATTTTATGTTTAGTTGAAACATTGCATTATAGTTTCCTATTATGTTTAGATTTAGACATTAAAATTTTGGATTTTATGATTGTTTATGGAAACAAGTCATAATTACGCAAAATTTAAAAGAAAACTGATTGTTTATAAAAGGTACTGATTATGTTACCAAATCAGAGCTGATTTTTGATTGAGCATGTCTAGGATAGTTCTATCTAAGGAAGAGTTGGTACTTAAATAGTCCTTGTGGCTCACATATCTTCCTGGGAACTTACCTGGTGCACGATTATGACTATCTTTGCTGATATGCTTATAATCTACCTTAAAGAACCTTCATTAACTTTTAAGTTCTTTATGCCAATTCATGATTAAAACACTTGAGACCATTCGGATAGTTTTGGGTGGGCTTGCCATAGCTAGGTGCTTTGATTCTATTCGAATGCGAGCAAGATGAGGAAATGGTGGTTCCTATACGTTTAAAGTGAATGAACTTAATTGGGTCATAAAAATGGTTTTGGACTCAAGGCATAAGATGAGATTAAAATATACCTAGACATATGATGTCTTGAATAAATCTCATAAAAGATCTAAGAGTCATATATGTGATATGATTGATGTTTTCTACCTAATTAATTTAATTTTGAGCGGTTTGCCATAGCAAACTTGAAATTGAATTAAAGTTGGATCTTAGCCCATTAAATGTATATTATGCTTATTTGCATTTGAAGGTGTATAATTTAGTGGGAGCATTTTATATAAATGCATTATACTTCTCATATGATATGTTTACTTATATGAGTTCATATTTTATGTGTATCCTTTTTGTAGAATAAATGGCATCAAACAATAATCACTTTTCACTGCGATCTGTCCTTGAGAAGGAAAAGTTGGAAGAGAATGGTACAAACTATATGGATTGGATCCGTAGTTTGAGAATTGTTCTCAAGCAAGAGAAAAAACTGTACGTTCTCAAGGAACCTATTCCACCTGAACCTGCTGCCAATTCTACTAGGGCAATAAGGGATCAATATCTGAAGCACAAGCGTGACTCTACAGATGTTGGTTGCCTTATGCTCTCCGCCATGTGCAAGAACCTTCAGAAGGATCTTGAGCACTTGGGGACAGTTGACTTAAACAATCGACTGATGGAAATGTTCCAAGTACAAGCTAGGCAAGAAAGGTACAACACAGTTACGATCTTGACCTCATGCAAGATGAGTGAAGGACAAGCTGTTGGTCCCATGCTCTTAAGTTGAAGGGCAACATTGAGCATCTTGAAAGGCTCGGTTTTCCAATTAGCCAAGAGTTGGCTACCGACATAATATTGAATTCATTACCCAAAAGTTTTAGTAATTTCATAATGCACTATAACATGGGTGGAATGAATAAAAACCTTTCCGAGTTAGTTCAAATGTTGAACACTGCGGAAACCAATATTATCGAGAAGAAAACCGACCAAGTGCTGATGGTTAACAAGGGGAAGGGTTTCAAGGGTAAAGGAAAAGCAAAGGTTGCTAATCCTAAGGCAAAAGTTGCCAAACCCAAAGAGGCTTCCAAGCCTAAAGAGGCTAAGCCCAAGTCCCAAGAGGACGCAGTCTGCTTCCATTGCAATGAGATTGGACATTGGAGGAGAAACTGCGCAAAATACAAGGAAGCACTGAAGAAGAGCAAAGGAGTTGCTTCGACTTCAGGTAACTTTGTTATAGATATATTCCTACCTACTTCTAGTTCTTGGGTATTGGATACCGGATGTGGAACTCACATTTGCTTAAATGTGCAGGGTCTAATGAACAGAAGGATACTTAAGGAAGGTGAAGTGGACCTACGTGTGGGGAATGGAGCAAGAGTTACTGCATTAGCCGTAGGAACTTATGAAGTTACATTACCTAGTGGACTAATACTTGTTTTGAACAATTGTTATTACGTTCCAGCTTTAAGTAGGAATATTATTTTGATTTCATGTTTGGATAATGAAGGTTTTAATTTTCTTATATGTGATAAGAAATTTTCCATTTACAAGAGTGATATGCATTATTGTACAGCTGTTTCATTCAATGGCCCTAATATTCTTGATGTTGAAAATCGCGATAATGATGTCTATAACATTAACAAGAGATCTAAACCCAATGATGTAAACCACACATACTTATGGCATTGTCATCTTGGCCATATAAACGAGAAACGGATTTCTAAACTCAACAAAGATGGATTTTTAGGCTCACATGATTATGAATCTTACGAGACATGCGAATCTTGTTTACTTGGCAAGATGACCAAGGACCCATTTACCAAAACCAGTGAAAGGGCGGGCGACTTATTAGGACTCATACATACCAATGTATGTGGGCCTATGAGTAGCGATGCTAGGGGAGGATTTCGGTACTTCATAACATTCACTGATGATTATAGTAGATTTGGATATGTTTATCTAATGAAACATAAAAGTGAATCGTTTGAGATATTTCGAATATTTCAAAATGAGGTGCAAAATTAACTTGGCAAAACTATTAAGTTACTTCGATCTGATCGAGGTGGTGAATATTTGAGCCAAGAATTTGACAGTCATCTTAAGAGTTGTGGAATCGTTTCAGAACTCTCTCCACCCGGAACACCACAATGAAATGGTGTGTCTGAGAGGAGGAATAGAACTTTGTTGGACATGGTTCGTTCTATAATGAGTCAAGTTGAGCTTCCTTTATCCTTTTGGGGACATGCACTAGAAACTGCTGCTTTCACTTTAAACAGAGTTCCTACCAAATCGTTTCAAAAGACCCCATATGAGATGTGGCATGGAAGAAAACCTAGTTTGTCTTTCATGAAGATTTAGGGTTGCGATGCATATGTCAAGAAGTTAACTTCTGACAAGCTAGCACCTAAGTCTGATAAATGTGTTTTCGTGGGATATCCTAAGGAAACCAAAGGATACTATTTCTACAACCGAAACGAGAACAAAGTGTTTGTTGCTTGAAATGGTACTTTCTTAGAAAAGGAGTTTCTTCGAAAAGAAACCAGTGGGAGTAAAATAGATCTCGAAGAAATTCAAGAACCCGAAAACAACATTGAACCAATGGTAGAGACTGAACCAAGTTCACAAAGAGTTGTGGAACCGATTCAAGATGCACAAGTTCTTCGCCGAAGTGGTAGGTCACAATCCGAACCCGAGAGATATGGATTTCTCATTACGGAAAGTGATGAAGTGGAGTTAATCGAAAACGATGAACCTACTTGCTATCAAGAGGCGATGTCCGCTTCTGATTCGGAAAAATGGCAAGAGGCCATGAAGTCCGAATTACATTCCATGGCTGATAATCAAGTTTGGAACTTGATTGATCCTCCCGAAGGTGTAAAAACCATAGGGTGCAAATGGGTCTTCAAGAAGAAGACCGACATGGATGGGAAGGTGCACACCTATAAGGCTAGGCTTGTAGCTAAGGGATATAGACAGATTCATGGCATCGACTATGATGAAACCTTTTCGCCTGTAGCTATGATTAAGTCTATTAGAATTTTAATTGCCATAGCCGCATATTATGACTATGAGATATGGCAAATGGATGTCAAAACAGCTTTCCTTAATGGGAAGTTACTTGAGGATGTATACATGATACAACCTGAAGGTTTTGTCGACCCGTAAAATTCTAACAAGGTGTGTAAGTTGCAGAAATCTATTTATGGATTGAAGCAAGCTTCTAGGAGTTGGAATCTACGTTTTGATGAAGCAATCAAGGAGTTTGGCTTTATCAAAAATGAAGATGAACCTTGTGTATACAAGAAAATTAGTGGGAGCGTAGCATTATTTTTGGTGTTATATGTCGACGATATCTTACTCATTGGAAATGACATTCCTGCACTACAAACTGTCAAGTCTTGGTTAGGAAAGTGCTTTTCAATGAAAGATATGGGCAAAGCCGCATATATCCTTGGTATCAAGATCTATAGAGATAGATCCAAGAGGATGATTGGTTTAAGTCAAAGCACTTACATTGACAAGGTCCTTAGAAGATTCCAAATGGAAAATTCTAAAAGAGGAAACTTGCCAATGTTACATGGTATATCTCTTAGCAAGAATCAAAGTCCTAAGACTAATGATGAGCGAAAGAGAATGAATGATATTCCATATGCTTCGGCAATTGGGTCTATCATGTATGCTATGTTATGTACTAGACCCGATGTCTCGTGTGCTCTAAGCATGACGAGTGGGTACCAATCGGATCCCAGCGAACCACATTGGATAGCAGTCAAGAATATCCTTAAGTACATACGAAGAACAAAGTATGTATTCTTGGTCTTTGGAGGAATGGAAGAAGATCTTGTAGTTAAAGGCTACACAGATGCTAGCTTCCAAATCGACAAAGATGATTTCAGATCGCAGTCTGGATTTTTGTTTACGCTTAATGGAGGCACTGTGAGTTGGAAAAGTTCCAAGCAAAGTACCGTCGCTGATTCTATAACGGAAGCTGAGTACATAGCGGCATCCGATGCAGCTAAGGAAGCAGTTTGGATCATGAAGTTCATTAGTGATTTGGAAGTCGTTCCAAGCATCAGAGATCCTATTGAACTTTACTGTGACAACAATGGTGCCATTGCACAAGCAAAGGAACCAAGGTCACACCAGAGATCCAAACATATACTTCAAAGTTTCCACATTATCCGTGAGATATGTGAAAGGGAAGACGTAAAGATATGCAGAGTAGACACTGATGACAACATGGCAGACCCATTAACTAAGGCTCTTCCGCAAGCTAAGCATGATGGTCATGTTAGGTCCATGGGTATTCGATACATGGTAGATTGGGCCTAGTACAAGTGGGAGACTGTTAGTGTTATGCCCTAGGCCTATGATTCATAGACTTATGTGTTAACATTATTTATTATTATATGAGATTTTTATCATTTAATTATTATATGTTTTGTATATTTGTTTATAATAATCTCCGTCCCTAATTATTAAGAGAATAATTAGTATAATTGTCAATGGATAATCATACGATGATTATATGCATAGAGATGCACATTGAAATTATGGGTACTTGTTAGAGAACAAGTGACTGGACTTGACCCGTATGAGATTTATGTCATGGTCAAATGTCATAATTAAATCTCATAAGGTTACTTCATTTAGTCCCTAGACCTGAGATTATCATGACCTTACATATGATGAAAGTCATGTTTGATTTTAGTCAAACGGTATCTTAACACGATATCTATAAAGGCTATCTTTGGCATGATCGGATTCATGATGGGAAGGATGATAAGTCAAGATGGAATTTGTCCCTCGGAAGAGAGATGTTTTGCTTGGGCCCCTTGATGAGTGATAATGATGAAAGTGTATGGCCATACCCCAATATGATTGGATTATCATTATACTCAAGAATCGAGAAAGCATTGAACAAAGACAAGTTGACGAGGACCATGACTTGTGTTCAATATAGCATGGCGAGACAAAGGGAGAAATGGAAGTGCACCGTTGGAAACGTGAACTCTTACGCTACATTATTTGGGTAGACATAATGGCTTGCTAGAGTCCGCTTATGTCTTATGAGAATCGATTAAACCATTGGAAGAATGATTGAGAAAACTCCTCACTGGATTGTAAGGCCGTGCGACAGAACATGCCATGTGCTGTGTCTGGTCGTGCGACACAACAAGCCACTGAGGCGGTTTGACAGAATCCTTTCCTAATTTGATTAGGATTCATATTCTATACTAATGTACTATAAATATGAACGTCTGTCAACCCTAAAAAGCTAGCCAAAATTCTCAATAGAAATTCACAAACATATTCTCAATATTATTCCAAGGGTTTATAGGATCTAGCAATCTTCAAGAAATTGTTCTTGAATTCATTCAAAAGTGTGGATTTCGAAAGAGGGTCTTCGCTCGTTCATCGATCAAGACCTAGAGTTCAAGCAAATTGAAGAACAAAGTTTGTGATTTGAAATCACATAATCAAATCGTTCGATAGCTCAAGAACGGAAAGCGTTCAAGGTTGGTTACATCTATCTCATAGTTTTTCAAGTTAATTATATAGAACGGATCCTAGGGCTTCTTGGGTTTTATGTTATTTTATGCTTAATTCCGCTGCGCATGGACCCGTAAAACCCAACAGTGGTATCAGATCCCCGTTCGTATGATTAAGTTTGAATTAACATGCTAGAAAAGTAATATAAAATCGTTTATATGTTCTTTTGCATGTTTTGTATGCGATAGATTAATTGTTTTTGAAATAATATGCTTAATTCGTGTTCTAATGATATTGAATTAAATCTGTTAAAAGTCGTTTGCATGATTTAATTGCTCTATGATTTAGAATTGATTGAATTCTGGAAATCTGGAAAACAGTCATCCTGTGTCGCGCGACAGAACTAGCTTCTGTCATGCGACAGAACTTGCTTCTGTCACGCGACACTTCTAGCCCAATCTGGGCAGTATCAGTTTGATGAACAATTTGGTTAATCTATGAATGTGTTTGCAATCTGATATGTTTATGTGTTAATCTGGATGCTATAAAATTGAGTCTATAGGGCCATGCTAGATTAATTCATTATTTATGCATGCTTAGTTGATTAAAATATGATTTTAATAATTATTGCGATGCATGTTTTACTTGTTCTTACGTGCTAAGAAATTTTATGTTTAGTTGAAATATTGCATTATAGTTTCCTATTATGTTTAGATTTAGACATTAAAATTTTGGATTTTATGATTGTTTATGGAAACAAGTCATAATTACGCGAAATTTAAAAGAAAACTGATTTTTTATAAAAGGTAGTGATTATGTTGCCAAATCAGAGCTGATTTCTGATTGTGCATGTCTAGGATAGTTCTATCTAAGGAAGAGTTGGTACTTAAATAGTCCTTGTGGCTCACATATCTTCCTGGGAACTTACCTGGTGCACGATTATGACTATCTTAGCTGATATGCTTATAATCTACCTTAAAGAACCTTCATTTAACTTTTAAGTTCTTTATGCCAATTCATGATTAAAACACTTGAGACCATTCAGATAGTTTTGGGTGGGCTTTCCATAGCAAGGTGCTTTGATTCTATTCGAATGCGAGCAAGATGAGGAAATGGTGGTTCCTATACGTTTAAAGTGAATGAACTTAATTGGGTCATCAAAATGGTTTTGGACTCAAGGCACAAGATGAGATTAAAATATACCTAGACATATGATGTCTTGAATAAATCTCATAAAAGATCTAAGAGTCATATATGTGATATGATTGATGTTTTCTACCTAATTAATTTAATTTTGAGCGGTTTGCCATAGCAAACTTGAAATTGAATTAAAGTTGGATCTTAGCCCATTAAATGTATATTATGCTTATTTGCATTTGAAGGTGTATAATTTAGTGGGAGCATTTTATATAAATGCATTATACTTCTCATATGATATGTTTACTTATATGTGTTCATATTTTATGTGTATCTTTTTGTAGAATAAATGGCATCAAACAATAATCACTTTTCACTGCGATCTGTCCTTGAGAAGGAAAAGTTGGAAGAGAATGGTACAAACTATATGGATTGGATCCGTAGTTTGAGAATTGTTCTCAAGCAAGAGAAAAAACTGTACGTTCTCTGTTCCACCTGAACCTGCTGCCAATTCTACTAGGGCAATAAGGGATCAATATCTGAAGCACAAGCGTGACTCTACAGATGTTGGTTGCCTTATGCTCTCCGCCATGTGCAAGAACCTTCAGAAGGATCTTGAGCACTTGGGGACAGTTGACTTAAACAATCGACTGATGGAAATGTTCCAAGTACAAGCTAGGCAAGAAAGGTACAACACAGTTACGATCTTGACCTCATGCAAGATGAGTGAAGGACAAGCTGTTGGTCCCATGCTCTTAAGTTGAAGGGCCACATTGAGCATCTTGAAAGGCTCGGTTTTCCAATTAGCCAAGAGTTGGCTACCGACATAATATTGAATTCATTACCCAAAAGTTTTAGTAATTTCATAATGCACTATAACATGGGTGGAATGAATAAAAACCTTTCCGAGTTAGTTCAAATGTTGAACACTGCGGAAACCAATATTATCGAGAAGAAAACCGACCAAGTGCTGATGGTTAACAAGGGGAAGGGTTTCAAGGGTAAAGTAAATGCAAAGGTTGCTAATCCTAAGGCAAAAGTTTCCAAACCCAAAGAGGCTTCCAAGCCTAAAGAGGCTAAGCCCAAGTCCCAAGAGGACGCAGTCTGCTTCCATTGCAATGAGATTGGACATTGGAGGAGAAACTGTGCAAAATACAAGGAAGCACTGAAGAAGAGCAAAGGAGTTGCTTCGACTTCAGGTAACTTTGTTATAGATATATTCCTACCTACTTCTAGTTCTTGGGTATTGGATACCGGATGTGGAACTCACATTTGCTTAAATGTGCAGGGTCTAAAGAACAGAAGGATGCTTAAGGAAGGTGAAGTGGACCTACGTGTGGGGAATGGAGCAAGAGTTACTGCATTAGCCGTAGGAACTTATGAAGTTACTTTACTTAGTGGACTAATACTTGTTTTGAACAATTGTTATTACGTTCCAGCTTTAAGTAGGAATATTATTTTGATTTCATGTTTGGATAATGAAGGTTTTAATTTTCTTATATGTGATAAGAAATTTTCCATTTACAAGAGTGATATGCATTATTGTACTGTTGTTTCATTCAATGGCCCTTATATTCTTGATGTTGAAAATCGCGATAATGATGTCTATAACATTAACAAGAGATCTAAACCCAATGATGTAAACCACACTTACTTATGGCATTGTCATCTTGGCCATATAAACGAGAAACGCATTTCTAAACTCCACAAAGATGGATTTTTAGACTCACATGATTATGAATCTTATGAGACGTGCGAATCTTGTTTACTTGGCAAGATGACCAAGGACCCATTTACCAAAACCGGTGAAAGGGCGGGCGACTTATTAGGACTCATACATACCGATGTATGTGGGCCTATGAGTAGCGATGCTAGGGGAGGATTTCGGTACTTCATAACAATTACTGATGATTATAGTAGATTTGGATATGTTTATCTAATGAATAATAAAAGTGAATTGTTTGAGATATTTCGAATATTTCAAAATGAGGTGCAAAATCAACTTGGCAAAACTATTAAGGTACTTCGATGTGATCGAGGTGGTGAATATTTGAGCCAAGAATTTGACAGTCATCTTAAGAGTTGTGGAATCGTTTCAGAACTCTCTCCACCCGGAACACCACAATGAAATGGTGTGTCTGAGAGGAGGAATAGAACTTTGTTGGACATGGTTCGTTCTATAATGAGTCAAGTTGAGCTTCCTTTATCCTTTTGGGGACATGCACTAGAAACTGCTGCTTTTACTATAAACAGAGTTCCGACCAAATCGTTTCAAAAGACCCCATATGAGATGTGGCATGGAAGAAAACCTAGTTTGTCTTTCATGAAGATTTAGGGTTGCGATGCATATGTCAAGAAGTTAACTTCTGACAAGCTAGCACCTAAGTCTGATAAATGTGTTTTCGTGGGATATCCTAAGGAAACCAAATGATACTATTTCTACAACCGAAACGAGAACAAAGTGTTTGTTGCTCGAAATGGTACTTTCTTAGAAAAGGAGTTTCTTCGAAAAGAAACCAGTGGGAGTAAAATAGATCTCGAAGAAATTCAAGAAACCAAACACAACATTGAACCAATGGTAGAGACTGAACCAAGTTCACAAAGAGTTGTGGAACCGGTTCAAGATGCACAAGTTCTTCGCCGACGTGGTAGGTCACAATCCGAACCCGAGAGATATGGATTTCTCATTACGGAAAGTGATGAAGTGGAGTTAATCGAAAACGATGAACCTACTTGCTATCAAGAGGCGATGTCCGCTTCTGATTTGGAAAAATGGCAAGAGGCCATGAAGTCCGAATTACATTCCATGGCTGATAATCAAGTTTGGAACTTGATTGATCCTCCCGAAGGTGTAAAAACCATAGGGTGCAAATGGGTCTTCAAGAAGAAGACCGACATGGATGGGAAGGTGCACACCTATAAGGCTAGGCTTGTAGCTAAGGGATATAGACAGATTCATGGCATCGACTATGATGAAACCTTTTCGCCTGTAGCTTTGATTAAGTCTATTAGAATTTTAATTGCCATAGCCGCATATTATGACTATGAGATATGGCAAATGGATGTCAAAACAGCTTTCCTTAATGGGAAGTTACTTGAGGATGTATACATGATACAACCTGAAGGTTTTGTCATCGTAAAATTCTAACAAGGTGTGTAAGTTGCGTAATCCATTTATGGATTGAAGCAAGCTTCTAGGAGTTGGAATCTACGTTTTGATGAAGCAATCAAGGAGTTTGGCTTTATCAAAAACGAAGATGAACCTTGTGTATACAAGAAAATTAGTGGGAGCGTAGCATTATTTTTGGTGTTATATGTCGACGATATCTTACTCATTGGAAATGACATTCCTGCACTACAAACTGTCAAGTCTTGGTTAGGAAAGTGCTTTTCAATGAAAGATATGGGCGAAGCCGCATATATCCTTGGTATCAAGATCTATAGAGATAGATCCAAGAGGATGATTGGTTTAAGTCAAAGAACTTACATTGACAAGGTCCTTAGAAGATTCCAAATGGAAAATTCTAAAAGAGGAAACTTGCCAATGTTACATGGTATATCTCTTAGCAAGAATCAATGTCCTAAGACTAATGATGAGCGAAAGAGAATGAATGATATTCCATATGCTTCGGCAATTGGGTCTATCATGTATGCTATGTTATGTACTAGACCCGATGTCTCGTGTGCTCTAAGCATGACGAGTGGGTACCAATCGGATCCCGGCGAACCACATTGGATAGCAGTCAAGAATATCCTTAAGTACTTATGAAGAACTAAGGATGTATTCTTGGTGTTTGGAGGTATGGAAGAAGATCTTGTAGTTAAAGGCTACACAGATGCTAGCTTCCAAACCGACAAAGATGATTTCAGATCGCTGTCTGGATTTTTGTTTACGCTTAATGGAGGCACTGTGAGTTGGAAAAGTTCCAAGCAAAGTACCGTCGCTGATTCTATAACGGAAGCTGAGTATATAGCGGCATCCGATGCAGCTAAGGAAGCAGTTTGGATCAAGAAGTTCATTAGTGATTTGGAAGTCGTTCCAAGCATCAGAGATCCTATTGAACTTTACTGTGACAACAATGGTGCCATTGCACAAGCAAAGGAACCAAGGTCACAACAGAGATCCAAACATATACTTCAACGTTTCCACATTATCCGTGAGATATATGAAAGGGAAGACGTAAAGATATGCAGAGTAGACACTGATGACAACGTGGCAGACCCATTAACTAAGGCTCTTCCGCAAGCTAAGCATGATGGTCATGTTAGGTCCATGGGTATTCGATACATGGTAGATTGGGCCTAGTACAAGTGGGAGACTGTTAGTGTTATGCCCTAGGCCTATGATTCATAGACTTATGTGTTGACATTATTTATTATTATATGAGATTTTTATCATTTGATTATTATATGTTTTGTATATTTGTTTATAATAATCTCCGTCCCTAATTATTAAGAGAATAATTAGTATAATTGTCAATGGATAATCATACGATGATTATATGCATAGAGATGCACATTGAAATTATGGGTACTTGTTAGAGAACAAGTGACTGAACTTGACCCATATGAGATTTATGTCATGGTCAAATGTCATAATTAAATCTCATAAGGTTGCTTCATTTAGTCCCTAGACCTGAGATTATCATGACCTTACATATGATGAAAGTCATGTTTGATTTTAGTCAAACGGTATCTTAACACGATATCTATAAAGGCTATCTTTGGTATGATCGGATTCATGATGGGAAGGATGATAAGTCAAGATGGAATTTGTCCCTCGGAAGAGAGATGTTTTGCTTGGGCCCCTCGATGAGTGATAATGATGAATGTGTATGGCCATACCCCAATATGATTGGATTATCATTATACTCAAGAATAGAGAAAGCATTGAACAAAGACAAGTTGACGAGGACCATAACTTGTGTTCAATATAACATCGCGAGACAAAGGGAGAAATGGAAGTGCACCGTTGGAAACGTGAACTCTTAAGTTACATTATTTGGGTAGACATAATGGCTTGCTAGAGTCCACTTATGTCTTATGAGAATCAATATGATCGAACTTATTGCCAACATAATGTAATCCTATTGGGTCACACACAACTAGAATGAATTGATTAAACCATTGGAAGAATGATTGAGAAAACTCCTCACGGGCTTGTAAGGTCGTGCGACAGAACAGGCCATGTGCTGTGTCTGGTCGTGCGACACAACAAGCCACTGAGGCGGTTTGACAGAATCCTTTCCTAATTTGATTATGATTCATATTCTATACTAATGTACTATAAATATGAACGTCTGTCAACCCTAAAAAGCTAGCCGAAATTCTCAATAGAAATTCACAAACATATTCTCAATATTATTCCAAGGGTTTATAGGATCTAGCAATCTTCAAGAAATTGCTCTTGAATTCATTCATAGGTGTGGATACCGAAAGAGGGTCTTCGCTCGTTCATCGATCAAGACATAGAGTTCAAGCAAGTTGAAGAACGAAGTTTGTGATTTGAAATCACATAATCAAATCGTTCGATAGCTCAAGAACGGAAAGCGTTCAAGGTTGGTTATATCTATCTCATAGTTTTTCAAGTTAATTATATAGAACGGATCCTAGGGCTTCTTGGGTTTAATGTTATTTTATGCTTAATTCCGCTGCGCATGGACCCGTAAAACCCAACAGTGGTATCAGATCCCCGTTCGTATGATTAAGTTTGAATTAACATGCTAGAAAAGTAATATAAAATCGTTTATATGTTCTTTTGCATGTTTTGTATGCGATAGATTAATTGTTTTTGAAACAATATGCTTAATTCGTGTTCTAATGATATTGAATTAAATCTGTTAAAAGTCGTTTGCATGATTTAATTGCTCTATGATTTAGAATTGATTGAATTCTGGAAATCTGGAAAACAGTCATCCTGTGTCGCGCGACAGAACTAGCTTCTGTCATGCGACAGAACTTGCTTCTGTCACGCGACACTTCTAGCCCAATCTGGGCAGTATCAGTTTGATGAACAATTTGGTTAATCTATGAATGTGTTTGCAATCTGATATGTTTATGTGTTAATCTGGATGCTATAAAATTGAGTCTATAGGGCCATGCTAGATTAATTCATTATTTATGCATGCTTAGTTGATTAAAATATGATTTTAATAATTATTGCGATGCATGTTTTACTTGTTCTTACGTGCTAAGAAATTTTATGTTTAGTTGAAATATTGCATTATAGTTTCCTATTATGTTTAGATTTAGACATTAAAATTTTGGATTTTATGATTGTTTATGGAAACAAGTCATAATTACGCGAAATTTAAAAGAAAACTGATTGTTTATAAAAGGTAGTGATTATGTTGCCAAATCAGAGCTGATTTCTGATTGTGCATGTCTAGGATAGTTCTATCTAAGGAAGAGTTGGTACTTAAATAGTCCTTGTGGCTCACATATCTTCCTGGGAACTTACCTGGTGCACGATTATGACTATCTTAGCTGATATGCTTATAATCTACCTTAAAGAACCTTCATTTAACTTTTAAGTTCTTTATGCCAATTCATGATTAAAACACTTGAGACCATTCGGATAGTTTTGGGTGGGCTTTCCATAGCAAGGTGCTTTGATTCTATTCGAATGCGAGCAAGATGAGGAAATGGTGGTTCCTATACGTTTAAAGTGAATGAACTTAATTGGGTCATCAAAATGGTTTTGGACTCAAGGCACAAGATGAGATTAAAATATACCTAGACATATGATGTCTTGAATAAATCTCATAAAAGATCTAAGAGTCATATATGTGATATGATTGATGTTTTCTACCTAATTAATTTAATTTTGAGCGGTTTGCCATAGCAAACTTGAAATTGAATTAAAGTTGGATCTTAGCCCATTAAATGTATATTATGCTTATTTGCATTTGAAGGTGTATAATTTAGTGGGAGCATTTTATATAAATGCATTATACTTCTCATATGATATGTTTACTTATATGTGTTCATATTTTATGTGTATCTTTTTGTAGAATAAATGGCATCAAACAATAATCACTTTTCACTGCGATCTGTCCTTGGGAAGGAAAAGTTGGAAGAGAATGGTACAAACTATATGGATTGGATCCGTAGTTTGAGAATTGTTCTCAAGCAAGAGAAAAAACTGTACGTTCTCTATTCCACCTGAACCTGCTGCCAATTCTACTAGGGCAATAAGGGATCAATATCTGAAGCACAAGCGTGACTCTACAGATGTTGGTTGCCTTATGCTCTCCGCCATGTGCAAGAACCTTCAGAAGGATCTTGAGCACTTGGGGACAGTTGACTTAAACAATCGACTGATGGAAATGTTCCAAGTACAAGCTAGGCAAGAAAGGTACAACACAGTTACGATCTTGACCTCATGCAAGATGAGTGAAGTACAAGCTGTTGGTCCCATGCTCTTAAGTTGAAGGGCCACATTGAGCATCTTGAAAGGCTTGGTTTTCCAATTAGCCAAGAGTTGGCTACCGACATAATATTGAATTCATTACCCAAAAGTTTTAGTAATTTCATAATGCACTATAACATGGGTGGAATGAATAAAAACCTTTCCGAGTTAGTTCAAATGTTGAACACTGCGGAAACCAATATCATCGAGAAGAAAACCGACCAAGTGCTGATGGTTAACAAGGGGAAGGGTTTCAAGGGTAAAGGAAATGCAAAGGTTGCTAATCCTAAGGCAAAAGTTGCCAAACCCAAAGAGGCTTCCAAGCCTAAAGAGGCTAAGCCCAAGTCCCAAGATGACGCAGTCTGCTTCCATTGCAATGAGATTGGACATTGGAGGAGAAACTGCGCAAAATACAAGGAAGCACTGAAGAAGAGCAAAGGAGTTGCTTCGACTTCAGGCAACTTTGTTATAGATATATTCCTACCTACTTCTAGTTCTTGGGTATTGGATACCGGATGTGGAACTCACATTTGCTTAAATGTGCAGGGTCTAAAGAACAGAAGGATGCTTAAGGAAGGTGAAGTGGACCTACGTGTGGGGAATGGAGCAAGAGTTACTACATTAGCCGTAGGAACTTATGAAGTTACTTTACCTAGTGGACTAATACTTGTTTTGAACAATTGTTATTACGTTCCAGCTTTAAGTAGGAATATTATTTTGATTTCATGTTTGGATAATGAAGGTTTTAATTTTCTTATATGTGATAAGAAATTTTCCATTTACAAGAGTGATATGCATTATTGTACTGCTGTTTCATTCAATGGCCCTTATATTCTTGATGTTGAAAATCGCGATAATGATGTCTATAACATTAACAAGAGATCTAAACCCAATGATGTAAACCACACTTACTTATGACATTGTCATCTTGGCCATATAAATGAGAAACGCATTTCTAAACTCCATAAAGATGGATTTTTAGACTCACATGATTATGAATCTTATGAGACATGCGAATCTTGTTTACTTGGCAAGATGACCAAGGACCCATTTACCAAAACCGGTGAAAGGGCGGGCGACTTATTAGGACTCATACATACCGATGTATGTGGGCCTATGAGTAGCGATGCTAGGGGAGGATTTCGGTACTTCATAACATTCACTGATGATTATAGTAGATTTGGATATGTTTATCTAATGAAACATAAAAGTGAATCGTTTGAGATATTTCGAATATTTCAAAATGAGGTGCAAAATCAACTTGGCAAAACTATTAAGGTACTTCGATCTGATCGAGGTGGTGAATATTTGAGCCAAGAATTTGACAGTCATCTTAAGAGTAGTGGAATCAAGCTTTAACTCTCTCCACCCGGAACACCACAATGAAATGGTGTGTCTGAGAGGAGGAATAGAACTTTGTTGGACATGGTTCGTTCTATAGTGAGTCAAGTTGAGCTTCCTTTATCCTTTTGGGGACATGCACTAGAAACTGCTGCTTTCACTATAAACAGAGTTCCGACCAAATCGTTTCAAAAGACCCCATATGAGATGTGGCATGGAAGAAAACCTAGTTTGTCTTTCATGAAGATTTAGGGTTGCGATGCATATGTCAAGAAGTTAACTTCTGACAAGCTAGCACCTAAGTCTGATAAATGTGTTTTCGTGGGATATCCTAAGGAAACCAAATGATACTATTTCTACAATCGAAACGAGAACAAAGAGTTTGTTGCTCGAAATGGTACTTTCTTAGAAAAGGAGTTTCTTCGAAAAGAAACCAGTGGGAGTAAAATAGATCTCGAAGAAATTCAAGAACCCGAACACAACATTGAACCAATGGTAGAGACTGAACCAAGTTCACAAAGAGTTGTGGAACCGGTTCAAGATGCACAAGTTCTTCGCCGACGTGGTACGTCACAATCCGAACCCGAGAGATATGGATTTCTCATTACGAAAAGTGATGAAGTGGAGTTAATCGAAAACGATGAACCTACTTGCTATCAAGAGGTGATGTCCGCTTCTGATTTGGAAAAATGGCAAGAGGCCATGAAGTCCGAATTACATTCCATGGCTGATAATCAAGTTTGGAACTTGATTGATCCTCCCAAAGGTGTAAAAACCATAGGGTGCGAATGGGTCTTCAAGAAGAAGACCGACATGGATGGGAAGGTGCACACCTATAAGGCTAGGCTTGTAGCTAAGGGATATAGACAGATTCATGGCATCGACTATGATGAAACCTTTTCGCCTGTAGCTATGATTAAGTCTATTAGAATTTTAATTGCCATAGCCGCATATTATGACTATGAGATATGGCAAATGGATGTCAAAATAGATTTCCTTAATGGGAAGTTACTTGAGGATGTATACATGATACAACCTGAAGGTTTTGTCAGTCCAGAAAATTCTAACAAGGTGTGTAAGTTGCAGAAATCCATTTATGGATTGAAGCAAGCTTCTAGGATTTGGAATCTACGTTTTGATGAAGCAATCAAGGAGTTTGGCTTTATCAAAAACGAAGATGAACCTTGTGTATACAAGAAAATTAGTGGGAGCGTAGCTTTATTTTTGGTGTTATATGTCGACGATATCTTACTCATTGGAAATGACATTCCTGCACTACAAACTGTCAAGTCTTGGTTAGGAAAGTGCTTTTCAATGAAAGATATGGGCGAAGCCGCATATATCCTTGGTATCAAGATCTATAGAGATAGATCCAAGAGGATGATTGGTTTAAGTCAAAGCACTTACATTGACAAGGTCCTTAGAAGATTCCAAATGGAAAATTCTAAAAGAGAAAACTTGCCAATGTTACATGGTATATCTCTTAGCAAGAATCAAAGTCCTAAGACTAATGATGAGTGATAAGTGACTATTATATAGTCATTTATCCTCATTTTTATATACTTTTTATAGCATAAAACATCATTTCTCATTTCATTTCTTATACTTTTTAGTTTCTTTTCCTTATTTTCTAGATTTTACGCTTTTGGTATATTTCTTGCCTTTTTAGACAGGTTTTAGGGTCATTTTATATATACAAAGGATACATGGACATTTTGGTCCAAAAAGATGAAGGGACACCAAGCAAATAAGCACTCCAAGTTGAAAACCAGTCAGAGCGGCCGTGCACTTGGCATTTTTCAGGCCACTTTTGGCCCTAAAATATGGAGTGGCCGTGTCTTGAAGAGGGAGCGCCCGTGTCATCAGGCGGAGCGGCCGTGCAGCTAAAGTAGGAGCGGCCGTGCGAGGTGTCAAGGCTTGAATTCAAATCTGGCGCCAAGGGTCACACGGCCGTGCAACTTCCTTGACACGGCCGTGCAAATCGTGACTGCTGATGTAAAGGCACCTTTTGGTTGCACCCGATTGAAGAGTTCCCTCCTTTTTATAAATAGGACCCTAGAGATCAGTCTTAAGTACGAATTATTAGAGAGAAATACTGATAGTTGATAGATAGAAAACACAAAATACTTGTGATATCAATTTCTAAGAAGATTTGAAGATCAAGTCATTACTTTGTTCTTGAAGTTACTTTGGAAGAAGATCAATAAAAGAAGCATTATTTCCAGCAATTGTTCATCATAAGTCTCTCTTACTCAATCTCTTATTTTAATTGTTTTTACTTTATAAATGGCTTGTGAGTAATCCCCCATATTCTTGGGGTTGGAAACTCAAAACATGCTTATTCATCATCTAAAAAATGATTAGTCTTGTCTTCTTTCTTCATCTAAAACAATTTCTTTATATTATTCGCTAAATGCCTTACTTATTGGCGATATCCAATTTGTATGATTCAGTCAATTGAGAGAAGTACCTAGCGGAGAATCTCAATTGACGGAACCATATAAAGAAACTAGGTTCATTGATCACGAGAGTAGTTCAATGGCCTAGGGATGTTCCTTTAATGGAAAGTATGTTGAACTTCCGCCCTTAATGGATTCTTACTAATTATGGTCAGCTAGAGATAAGCCGGAATGCCCGTTTGTGACAGGGCGGGATCAAACATAAACGGATTTCTCAAACAGTTAGAACATAATTAGTGAAGAATACAAACGCTATTGTCCTAGCCCGAAATAGTGTAGGCTTAACATACCATCCTTGCTTTTTATGAAAACCTTTTATTTCTAAGACAATGACAATTTGATGAATAAGATTATGTGTATGATTTCCAATCCCGAGAATGCTTCGTTTTATAAGAATTCAATTAAAGTATTTTCTGTCTATGCTCTCTATTATTCTAAAAACAAAATTTGATCTACCCCCCAATCCTTTTTATATTTTCTAAAGACAAAATTATACCAAAGTAAACCCTGTCTCTGTGGGATCGACTCGTACTTGCACCCGCTATATTACAATAGCCCGTGCGCTTGCGGATATAAAATAAACCGTTAGGTTTCGACCGAACAAGTTTTTGGCGCCGTTGCCGGGGACAACGGTTTACTTTTTATTTTTGTCTTTACTACAAATTTTTAGTTTTTGTTTTTACTATTTTGCTTTCCTATCCTATAATCATTGCGTTTAATTTCTCTTCAAGTGTTTTTCTTGTAGTTTATGAAACGGTCTCGGACATTTGTTGACAACTTTGATCCGGAACCCGAAAGAAGCTTTCACGAAAGATTAAGAAGATTTAGAGAAGCCCTACAAAAACACATGGACGGAGAACCGCAAACACCTGCTAGGACCCTACGGGACTTTGTTAACCCAAGTACCCCGGGAACTAGATCCCCTATAGTTGTGCCGAATGCCGGAGCGGCAAACTTCGAAATAAAGCCGCAACTATTGCATATGGTTATGAATAACCAATACAGCGGCACTGCCTTCGAAGACCCCCATCTACACATCCAAACATTTCTTGAATATTGTGATACTACACGTATTCAAGGTGTTACGGTAGAAGCAATTCGGATGCGCCTTTTTCCATTTTCTCTCAAGGATAAGGCGAAACAATGGTTGAATTCGGTCCCCCAGAATTCATTGACAACATGGGACCAGATTCAAGAAGCTTTCCTTGGTCGATTTTTCCCGCCAAGCAAGACTGCCCAGATACGAACAAAGATCACTAACTTCTCAAACAGATAGTGAAACTTTGTATGATGCATGGGAACGGTACAAGGAACTTCTCAGAATGTGCCCCCACCACGGGCTTGAAAAGTGGTTGATTGTTCACACCTTCTACAACGGTCTCATTTTTAAAACAAGAGAGACCATTGATGCCGCTGCAGGAGGAGCTTTGATGAACAAAGGAGTAGATGAGGCGTATGACCTCATTGAAAACATTGCATTGAACCATTACCAATGGTCAAACGAGAGGGAGCAACAACAAGGTACGCCCGGTAAATATAATGTTGATGCAGTTACTCTTCTCTCCTCTAAAGTTGACATGCTTTTGAAAAAGTTTGAAAATCTTAATGTCAATCCCATTGCTAGTGTAAATGTGTTATGCGAACTATGTGGGTCTAACTCACATAGTACGGATAATGCGAGTTGCTTGACGTTACTTCTAACGATCAAGTGAACTTCGTTAATTCTTTTGGGCAAAAAGGGGGGATGTATTCTAATACATACAATCCCGAGTGGAGGAATCACCCCAATTTTTCCTATAAGAATAACAACGTTCTTAACCCGCAATCATCTACACAGCCACCGGGTTTGCACCTAAGAATTTCAACAACAATGCAAGTACCTTTCCCCCTAAATCTAAATTAGATCTTATAATGGATTTCGTAGTGGAAAATAAAAATTCCCAAGAAAAGATCAATAATGAATTTAGGGAATGTTTTAAATTGTTAAATGCTAGGTTTGATAACTTGGCGGCGCATAATAAGATGCTAGAAACCCAACAAGCTCAACAGGCTACCCCATTGAATAGACCACAAGGGAGTCTTCCCGGTCAACCTCAAAGGCCAAATGAGCAAGTTAATGTGGTAGAAACTAGGGATGAGCAAGAAAAGAAGAATGAATGCCCTAGAAATAATCACAGTCCAATCCCTCCAATGATTGAGACTAGTTTGGGGACGGAATCCCCTAAAGAGGAAGGCAAGGATTATGATGAATTCCTTGATAACTTGGATGCCATTAATGTTAACATTCCTTATTTTAGGAAGGATGAAGATATGCCTTTAGCCGTTAAACCTTTAAAAAAATTAATAGAAGAAAAAGAAAGGCTAAAAGAAAATAAGAATGTTATGTTAGCGGAGGAGGTGAGCGCCGTCTTGCAAAATAAAGACCCTCCAAAATTAAAGGATCCAGGTACATTCACCATTCCTTGTTGCGTTGGCAGAATAAACATAGATAACGCTGTCCTTGACTTAGGAGCAAGCGTCAGTATAATGCCATTATCGGTTAGCGAGAAGCTTGGTATAGGGGAACTTAGACCCACAACCATAACTCTCCAATTGGCAGACCGATCCGTTCAATACCCCGTTGGTATTATGGAAAATTTGCCTTGTCGAGTAGGGAACTTAATCATCCCTGTCGACTTTGTTATTTTGGATATGGCGGAAGACCATTATATTCCCGTCATTTTAGGAAGGCCATTTCTTGCCATGCTGGGGGCAATCATAGATGTGAAAAATGGCACATTTTCCCTAAATATAGGGAAAGAAAGGGTCGAATTTAGTATGCATAGGCCAGTTCTCGAAGATCCCTATTTAGAGGCCTATACTCCTAGTGAAGAAGATTGGACCCCAATTGAAGAGACCTACACCCCTAGCGAAGAAAATTGGATTCCTAGTGAAGAAGATCTAAAGGGTGAGGAAACAAAATCGAAGGAAGAAATAAAAAATGATCCTATAAATAATGAACCTTTGATTTATAATGATATATTAGATATTTCTGCATGTCCTAAGACTAACAATGCAGTGAAAAAGTCAAAAAGAACAAAGACGGAGGTCGCTTCGAGTTTTCGAAAGTGCAAAGACTATAGGTCACTTGTTCTACCCAAGAAGTCGGGATGGAAGAAATGTCTACCGCAGAAGATACTCATTACCCGGAAGGATTGCAATGGCAAGTTGTCAATGACAAAAGGCCAACCAAGTATCATGCATCTCCTACTACCGGGAAGGGGTCAAGCTAAGGACCTAAAACAAGCATCATCGGGATGGTAACCGATGGATTATTTTTGTTTTATTTTCATTTTATTTTATTTTATTTTGTTTTATCATATTTGTTTGTGCTAACTTTATTTTATAGGGAAAAAGATTTAAAAAGTGGTGAAGTTCAGTTCGCACGGCCGTGCAGCTCTTCTTGGAGCGGCCGTGCAGTTCATATCGAGTTGGGATGTGTTGACTCGGTAAAGGGACACGGCCGTGCAAGTTCCTTAACACGGCCGTGCAAGACGTGCAGGGAGTTGCGTCGTTTCGATCAAAAAGACGCACCTTTCCCCCTCCTCCCTCATTTACTCCTTCTTCAATCCTTCTCCATCAAAACCTCCGCCCCATCTACCATAAATACCCATCTTCCTACCATTCTAACCCACATTACAACCCTCAATCATCCTCAAATCCATCACTCAACCATTTCTCCACCATCAAAATCAGTCCAAAAACCCTCCTAAAACCCCAATTCCGAAAATACCAAAACCCTTCACCCATTTCATAAAATTCGAAGGGATTGCTCAAGATTAAGGTTAAGGAGGAAGCTCTTGGACATTTCGGTGGCTGGGCATCAAAGATTTTGGGTTTATTCAGCGATTTCTTCGGGTAAGAACTCCTTCACCTCTCTTGTCTTTCAAATTTTCTGGTTGTGAGATAAATGGCTACCAAAGGGAAAGGAAAGGCTGCAGAGAGAGTAACAAAGAAGTCTCGAAAAGAGCAAGGTTCTTCCTCTAACTTGAATCCTACTCTCAACACTTTGGGGATTGATTTTAGAACTCCGAGGGAGACGGCACGTTTTGTTGCCTTGAGTTCAAAAAGGATTAGGCCAACCCAATTTCCTGATAGGCTTGCCTTGAGAGCATTAGGACTTTATGGGGACGCTCTTACCCTTTTTATGGGAATGAGGTCCGATGTCTTCCTTCAAAGACATGAGAAAACCTATGAGGTCCTTACCTTAGAATTTTTGAGTACTTTAAAGGTGAAAATTGTGGAGGAAAATTGTAGAGTGACGGGGGAGAGTTTTTAATCAATTCCATTTGGATTTTCGCTTGGGTGGTAGAGAGCTTCATTTGACCGGGGCTGAGATTAGTAGAATCTTGGGGTTATCTTTCCAAACGGAGTCTTTTCCCGACATGCCCATTGAATACAATGAGACTATTTTTTGGAATCAAATTACCGGCCTTCCATCCTATACTTCCCGAAGTGCCAAAGCTTCTTCTATCATTCACCCATCCATCCGCCTCATTCATAGGATGTTCGCTTGTACCCTCTTTGCTAGGGAAGATAAGGGAACCGTGAATAGAAAGGAGTTGTTTGTTTTATGGTGTTTTGTTTGGGAGCGAAGAAGGATGAACCTTTGTAATTTCTTCTTTGAGTTGATTGGTGACATTGTTTCTCCCACCTTTAATGGAGAAATTCATATGGGGGGTATAGTTACCCTTTTTGCCAAACACTTCAATTTTGAAATTCCAAATGAGTGGGTTGAAGTGAGAGGGTCAACAAACTGGATATTCCAACTCTTCGAACTATGCAACTCATTTCGGTGAGGGGAATAATGAGTATAATTGGTTAGTAGGAGCGGATAAAACGCCCTACATTGTACTCCCAAGTAATAATCTCCCCACCATCCGGATAAGAGAGCCCGAGACTTGGATATTCCCAAATGCTATTGGAGGAGGAGATCAAGAAGAAGAAGAAGAAGAGAATCAAGCCCCATTGCCACCCGACTTTTACCAAAGGTTCGATCAAATGTTTGCCCAACAAGGTCAATTGCTTGAGCAAAATGCTCAAATCCTTCAACAACTCGGCCAAATGGATGGTCGTATTCAATATGCTCAAGGAAGGATTGACGACATTTACAACTATGGGGCAAACTATTGGGACAACTTTCCACCACCACCACCACCATTTTAGTAAGTTTTTTCCTCTACCCTCCCGGGATTTGGCATTGTTCCTTGAAACATTGAGGACAATGTTCATTTCAAGTGTGGGGGGGTAAATCTATCCTTTTATTTTTCTAGTTATTTTTTCGCTTTCTAGTTTTTAAAATTTACTTGCTTTCTAGGATAGATTTAATCGCTTTCTAGTATAATTTTTTCTTTTTTAACTTAGTTGCATTTTTTTTTTTTCTCTTTTATGCTTGTATAATAGTATTTAAAAAAAAAAAAAAAAAAAAAAAAAAAAAAAAAAAAAAAAATCCCTATGATGATCAAAAATCATTATCATTATGCTTGCCAATTGCCTTAGTATAAATGCCTTTATCTTTCCTCTCATATTTTCTATACACTTAGAAATTTATAAAAAGGAAAAGTATAAGGGATCTTTTTAGGAAATAATTGAAAGCCTCATAAGTTAGTATAGCACAATATAGAATCTCATCAAGAAAAATGCATTTGATTAGAAAGGAATTCTTTTATGCTTGGTTATATATTTAAATTTTTGAATATATTCCTTTAAGTTTGTACATTTTTTATCTTTATTAGATATTTTATTCCCTTTTTAGAAGCACCTTTTTGTTTGCATCCCTTGAATCACACCCTTTCATAAATTCCATCTTTCCATTTTCAAATCAAGTCAAAAAAAAAGAAAAAATAAAAAAAACACTTTTATCTTATTAATAAAAAAGAGTGACAATGATCACCAAAAGCAAAAAGAAATTATCTCCTAAGTAACTCGGGGCACGGCGTTCGCTGCGACGATGCTTCCTTGCCAAAACGGGAATAATATCCAAAAGTATTTTTGATCTAAGTATTAGGAACATGGGGCTCGCGACCACAATGTCTCCTACTTGAAAGGATCAAAAATAACTTAGGACTTTTGCAAAAATATAACACGTGCAAAAATAAGATAAATTTGTTTGACTTTGACAAGATTTTTCCACTACCATCACCCGTTCTTCACCCTTGTGATTCAAGAATGTAATGCAAATCTTCGGAACTTCTAAATTGTGAATAAATGTCTATACCCTTTCTTGTACATCTTAAAGAAATAAAATTCATCTTTTCTAAAAAAATCACTCTAAAAAGTGATGGCTTTTTCTACCAAGAAAATTCTTCCTTCTAGCATGCTTTACTTGATCAAAATTCTATATATGCTATACTAGGTTATTGTCTTGCATCTTATCTCTTTTAAATGTCCCTAAAATATTTCTTCCTAAATAAATTTTTAAAGGTATTCAAAATATGAGTAGATAGATAAAAGGCATTATCTACAAGGCATTTAAGGGCTTGCTACTTTATTTCTGAGGGATCAAATCATATTTTTCTCCCTCCCCATATTTCATTATAAGTTTGCTTGGGGACAAGCAAAGGTTTAAGTGTGGGGGAGTTTGATAAGTGACTATTATATAGTCATTTATCCTCATTTTTATATACTTTTTATAGCATAAAACATCATTTCTCATTTCATTTCTTATACTTTTTAGTTTCTTTTCCTTATTTTCTAGATTTTACGCTTTTGGTATATTTCTTGCCTTTTTAGACAGGTTTTAGGGTCATTTTATATATACAAAGGATACATGGACATTTTGGTCCAAAAAGATGAAGGGACACCAAGCAAATAAGCACTCCAAGTTGAAAACCGGTCGGAGCGGCCGTGCGACGAGAGATGGAGCGGCCGTGCACTTGGCATTTTCGAGGCCACTTTTGGCCCTAAAATATGGAGTGGCCGTGTCTTGAAGAGGGAGCGCCCGTGTCATCGAGGCGGAGCGGCCGTGCGGCTAAAGTAGGAGCGGCCGTGCGAGGTGTCAATGCTTGAATTCAAATCGGGCGCCAAGGGTCACACGGCCGTGCAACTTCCTTGACACGGCCGTGCAAATCGTGACTGCTGATGTAAAGGCACCTTTTGGTTGCACCCGATTGAAGAGTTCCCTCCTTTTTATAAATAGGACCCTAGAGATCAGTCTTAAGTACGAATTATTAGAGAGAAATACTGATAGTTGATAGATAGAAAACACAAAATACTTGTGATATCAATTTCTAAGAAGATTTGAAGATCAAGTCATTACTTTGTTCTTGAAGTTACTTTGGAAGAAGATCAATAAAAGAAGCATTATTTCCAGCAATTGTTCATCATAAGTCTCTCTTACTCAATCTCTTATTTTAATTGTTTTTACTTTATAAATGGCTTGTGAGTAATCCCCCATATTCTTGGGGTTGGAAACTCAAAACATGCTTATTCATCATCTAAAAAATGATTAGTCTTGTCTTCTTTCTTCATCTAAAACAATTTCTTTATATTATTCGCTAAATGCCTTACTTATTGGCGATATCCAATTTGTATGATTCGATCAATTGAGAGAAGTACCTAGCGGAGAATCTCAATTGACGGAACCATATAAAGAAACTAGGTTCATTGATCACGAGAGTAGTTCAATGGCCTAGGGATGTTCCTTTAATGGAAAGTATGTTGAACTTCCGCCCTTAATGGATTCTTACTAATTATGGTCAGCTAGAGATAAGCCGGAATGCCCGTTTGTGACAGGCGGGATCAAACATAAACGGATTTCTCAAACAGTTAGAACATAATTAGTGAAGAATACAAACGCTATTGTCCTAGCCCGAAATAGTGTAGGCTTAACATACCATCCTTGCTTTTTATGAAAACCTTTTATTTCTAAGACAATGACAATTTGATGAATAAGATTATGTGTATGATTTCCAATCCCGAGAATGCTTCGTTTTATAAGAATTCAATTAAAGTATTTTCTGTCTATGCTCTCTATTATTCTAAAAACAAAATTTGATCTACCCCCCAATCCTTTTTATATTTTCTAAAGACAAAATTATACCAAAGTAAACCCTGTCTCTGTGGGATCGACTCGTACTTGCACCCGCTATATTACAATAGCCCGTGCGCTTGCGGATATAAAATAAACCGTTAGGTTTCGACCGAACAATGAGCGAAAGAGAATGAATGATATTCCATATGCTTCGGCAATTGGGTCTATCATGTATGCTATGTTATGTACTAGACCCGATGTCTCGTGTGCTCTAAGCATGACGAGTGGGTACCAATCGGATCCCGGTGAACCACATTGGATAGCAGTCAAGAATATCCTTAAGTACTTATGAAGAACTAAGGATGTATTCTTGGTCTTTGGATGAATGGAAGAAGATCTTGTAGTTAAAGGCTACACAGATGCTAGCTTCCAAACCGACAAAGATGATTTCAGATCGCAGTCTGGATTTTTGTTTACGCTTAATGGAGGCACTGTGAGTTGGAAAAGTTCCAAGCAACGTACCGTCGCTGATTCTATAACGGAAGCTGAGTACATAGCGGCATCCGATGCAGCTAAGGAAGCAGTTTGGATCAAGAAGTTCATTAGTGATTTGGAAGTCGTTCCAAGCATCAGAGATCCTATTGAACTTTACTGTGACAACAATGGTGCCATTGCACAAGCAAAGGAACCAAGGTCACACCAGAGATCCAAACATATACTTCAACGTTTCCACATTATCCGTGAGATATGTGAAAGGGAAGACGTAAAGATATGCAGAGTAGACACTGATGACAACGTGGCAGACCCATTAACTAAGGCTCTTCCGCAAGCTAAGCATGATGGTCATGTTAGGTCCATGGGTATTCGATACATGGTAGATTGGGCCTAGTACAAGTGGGAGACTGTTAGTGTTATGCCCTAGGCCTATGATTCATAGACTTATGTGTTGACATTATTTATTATTATATGAGATTTTTATCATTTGATTATTATATGTTTTGTATATTTGTCTATAATAATCTCCGTCCCTAATTATTAAGAGAATAATTAGTATAATTGTCAATGGATAATCATACGATGATTATATGCATAGAGATGCACATTGAAATTATGGGTACTTGTTAGAGAACAAGTGACTGAACTTGACCCGTATGAGATTTATGTCATGGTCAAATGTCATAATTAAATCTCATAAGGTTACTTCATTTAGTCCCTAGACCTGAGATTATCATGACCTTACATATGATGAAAGTCATGTTTGATTTTAGTCAAACGGTATCTTAACACGATATCTATAAAGGCTATCTTTGGCATGATCGGATTCATGATGGGAAGGATGATAAGTCAAGATGGAATTTGTCCCTCGGAAGAGAGATGTTTTGCTTGGGCCTCTCGATGAGTGATAATGATGAAAGTGTATGGCCATACCCCAATATGATTGGATTATCATTATACTCAAGAATAGAGAAAGCATTGAACAAAGACAAGTTGACGAGGACCATGACTTGTGTTCAATATAACATCGCGAGACAAAGGGAGAAATGGAAGTGCACCGTTGGAAATGTGAACTCTTACGTTACATTATTTGGGTAGACATAATGGCTTGCTAGAGTCCGCTTATGTCTTATGAGAATCGATATGATCGAACTCATTGCCAACATAATGTAATCCTATTGGGTCACACACAACTAGAATGAATTGATTAAACCATTGGAAGAATGATTGAGAAAACTCCTCACTGGGCTTGTAAGGCCGTGCGACAGAACATGCCATGTGCTGTGTCTGGTCGTGCGACACAACAAGCCACTGAGGCGGTTTGACAGAATCCTTTCCTAATTTGATTAGGATTCATATTCTATACTAATGTACTATAAATATGAACGTCTGTCAACCCTAAAAAGCTAGCCGAAATTCTCAATAGAAATTCACAAACATATTCTCAATATTATTCCAAGGGTTTATAGGATCTAGCAATCTTCAAGAAATTGTTCTTGAATTCATTCAAAAGTGTGGATTTCGAAAGAGGGTCTTCGCTCGTTCATCGATCAAGACCTAGAGTTCAAGCAAATTGAAGAACGAAGTTTGTGATTTGAAATCACATAATCAAATCGTTCGATAGCTCAAGAACGGAAAGCGTTCAAGGTTGGTTACATCTATCTCATAGTTTTTCAAGTTAATTATATAGAACGGATCCTAGGGCTTCTTGGGTTTTATGTTATTTTATGCTTAATTCCGCTGCGCATGGACCCGTAAAACCCAACACATTTATCTTTTCTTGCTCATCCCTAGTTTTTACCACGTTAACATGCTCATTTGGCCTTTGAGGTTGACCGGGAATACTCCCTTGTGGCCTACTCGTTGGGATAGCCTGTTGAGCTTGTTGAGTTTCTAGCATCTTATTATGCGCTGCTAAGTTATCAAACCTAGCATTTAGAAGTTTAAAGCATTCCCTAAATTCATTATTGACCTTTTCTTGGGAATTTTTATTTTCCACTACGAAATCCATTATAAGATCCAATTTTGATTTAGGGGGGAAGGTACTTGCATTGTTATTGAAATTCTTAGGTGCAAATCCCGGGGGTTGTGTAGATGGCTGCGGGTTTAGAACGTTGTTATTCTTATAGGAGAAGTTGGGGTGATTCCTCCACTCGGGATTGTATGTATTAGAATACATCCCTCCTTTCTGTCCAAAAGAATTTACGAAGTTCACTTGATCATTAGAGGTAATGTCAAGTAACTCGCAGTTATCCGTACTATGTGAGTTAGACCCACATAGTTCACATAACACATTTACATTGGCCACGGGATTGACATTAAGATTTTCAAATTTTTTCAAAAGCATGTCAACCTTAGAAGAGAGAAGAGTAACTGCATCAACATTATATTTATCAGGCGTACCTTGTTATTGCTCCCTCTCATTTGACCATTGGTAATGGTTCAATGCAATATTCTTGATAAGGTCATATGCCTCATCGACTCCCTTGTTCATCAATGCTCCTCCTTCAGCAGCATCAATGGTCTCTCTTGTCTTGAATATGAGACTGTTGTAGAAGGTGTGAACAATCAACCACTTTTCGAGCCCGTGGTGGGGGCACATTCTGAGAAATTCCTTGAACCGCTCCCATGCTTCATAAAAAGTTTCACTTTCTGTTTGATAGAAGTTAGTGACCTTTGTGCGTATTTGGGCAGTTTTGCTTGGTGGGAAAAATCGACCAAGGAATCCTTCTTGAATTTGGTCCCATGTTGTCAATGAATTTTGGGGGACCGAATTCAACTATTGCTTCGCCTTATCCTTAAGAGAGAAAGAAAAAAGGCGCATCCGAATCGCTTTCGGGGTAACATTTTAAATACGTGTGGTATCACAATATTCAAGGAATGTTTGGATGTGGAGATGAGGATCTTCGAAAGCGGTGCCGCTATATTGGTTATTCATAACCATATGCAAAATTTGCGGCTTTATCTCAAAGTGTGCCGCTCCGGCATTCGGCACAATGACAGGGGATCTAGTTCCCGGGGTACTTGGATTTACAAAGTCCCGTAGGGTCCTAGATGGCGTTTGTGGATCTCCTTCCGCCATATGTTTTCTTAAAGTCTCTTTAAATTTTCTTAGTCTTTCGTGAAAGATTCGTTCGGGTTTCGGATCAAAATTGTCAAAGAATGTCCGAGCCCGTTTCATACACTGTAAGAAAAACACTTAAAGAGAGATTAAACGTAACAATTTATCGAAAGTAAAGACAAAACGAAAACAAAAATTTTAAACAAAAAATATGTAGTAAAGACAAAAACTTAAAGTAAACCGTTGTCCCCGACAATGGCGCCAAAAACTTGTTCGGTTGTTAACCTAACGGTTTATTTAATATCCGCAAGTGCACGGGCTATTGCAATATAGCGGGTGCAAGTACGGGTCGATCCCACAGAGACAGGGTTTACTTAGGAATTATTTTTGTCTTTATTGAAATTATAGAAAAGATTGGGGGGAGATAAAGTTTGATTTTGGAAATAGAAAGAACATAAACAGAAAATACTTTAATAAAACTTTATAAAACGAAGCATTCTCGGGATTGAAAATCATACACATAGTTTTGTTCATCAAATTGTCATTGTCTTAGAAATATAGGTTTTCATAAAAATCAAGGATGGTATGTTAAGCCTACACTACTTCGGGTTAAGACAGTAGCGTTTGTATTTTTCACTAATTATGTCCTAACTGTTTGAGATTTCCATTTATGTTACTCCCGCCCTGTCACAAACGGGCATTCCGGCTTATCTCTAGCTGACCATAATTAGTAAGGATCCACTAAGAACGAGAGTCAACATACTTTCATTAAAGGAACATCCCTAGGCCGTTGAACTACTTTCGTGATCAATGGAACCTAGTTTTTTTATATGGTTCCTTCAATCGAGATTCTCCGCTAGGTCCTTCTCTCAATTGACTGAATCATACAAGTTGGACGTCTCCAAAATGTAAGACATTTAGAGATTAATATAAAGAAATTGTTTAGATGAAGATAGAAGACAAGACTTTTTCATTTTAAGATGATGAACATTTATGCTTTGAGTTTCCAACCCCAAGAACAAGGGGGATTTACTCACTAGCCATCTAAAACATATAAGCAATTAAAATAGAGAATAGAGTAAGAGAAACTTATGATGAAATAGAAGACAAATGGCTAGAAATAATGCTTCACTTTATTGCTCTTCTTCCAAAGTAACTTCAAGAACAAAATGTAGACTTTGATCTTCAAATGATCTTTGGAAATCAATATGACAAGTATTTATCTCTAATTTCTAACAATATCTGATGAATATACTATGAAATTTCAGTAATTTTCTATATATCTAAGACTGAGTACAAGAGGTCTTTTTATAAGGGGGAGGGAACTCTTCAAGAAGGTGCCTCCAAAAGGTGCCTTTTAATCTGCAGTCACGACCTTGCACGGCCGTGTCAAGGGATTTGCACGGCTGTGCACCCTTGGCGCCAGATTTGATTTTGAAATTGGACATCTTGCACGGCCGCTCCAATAAATGCTGCACGGCCGCTCTGAGGTCAACACGGCCAATTCAATTTCCAAGACTCGGCCACTCCATGTTTTGGGGCCAAAAATGGCCTGTCATGGCCTAAATGCACTGCCGCTCCTCCATTGGCTGTACGGTGGCTCCAACTGGATTTGGCTTTGTGTGTTTGATTTATTTGGTGCTCCTCTATGCCCTTTGTCTCAAGGTATCCAAGCATCCCTTTGATCATAAAAAGACTCTAAAACCTGTCTAAAATGCATGAAATATACCAAAAGGCGTAAAATCTAATAAATATGAAAAAGTAACTAAAAAGTACTTAAAATGAAATGAAAATGATGATTTATCTAAGTAAAAGTATATAAAAACTTAGGATAAATGACTATATAATAGTCACTTATCACTCCTTCAAAAGCTACTGACAAAACCCCTTATGAATTATGGACCGGTAAGAAACCGTCCCTTAATCATCTTCATGTTTGGGGTTGTCCAGCCGAAGCTAGGCCTTATAGACCTAACGAAGGAAAGCTGAACGCTAAGACCGTTAGTAGTTATTTTGTAGGGTATTCTCAAAGATCTATGGGATATAAATTCTATGACCCAAAAACTAGAACCTTTTTCGAGACGGGAAATGCTAAGTTCTTTGAGGATGTTGAATTTAGAGGGGAAAATTTAAATAGTAATTTTGAATTTGAAGAGTTAGAAGAGGGATTTGTTTCTATACCTCTTCCTATAGTTCCTATCGAAAATCAAGCACTTGTGCCTGAAATTCGACAAGAACATAATATTCAAAATGACGTTAATTCTCCTATTAATGAACAACATGAAAATGTTGATGAGGAAATTCAACATCAAGAAGAACCGGTGCCCTTAAGAAAATCTAATAGAGCAATAAGGAGTGCTATACCGGATTATTATGATGTGTATCTTGCCGAGAATGAGGAACCGTTAGGTCTAGTAGGAGATGAACCAATCACCTTCCATGAAGCCGTTAGTGGTCCGAATTCTCATAAGTGGATTGATGCCATAAATGAAGAGTTAAAATCTATGAAAGATAACGACGTTTGGGATCTTGTCCCATTACCTACAAATGTGAAACCCATCGGATGTAAATGGATCTTTAAGACCAAAAGGGATTCACAAGGTAATGTGGAAAGACATAAGGCTCGCCTTGTCGCTAAAGGATTTACTCAAAGGGAGGGCATTGATTACAAAGAAACATTTTCACCGGTATCCTCTAAAAAAGCTTTTAGGATCATTATGGCTTTAGTGGCACATTTTGACCTTGAGCTTCATCAAATAGATGTAAAGACATCTTTTCTCAATGGAGACATTGAGAAAACTATCTATATGAAGAACCCAAAAATGGTGACTGATTCGGATCAAACTAGTCATCTAGTTTGTAAACTTAAGAAATCCATTTATGGGCTCAAACAAGCATCTCGTCAATGGTACTTAAAATTTAACCAAGTTATTTTTTCATTTGGTTTTGAAATGAATCTTGGTGAAGATTGTGTGTGCCATAAGTTCTGTGAGAATAGATTTATATTTTTGGTCTTATATGTGGATGACATTTTACTTGCTAGTAATGATAAGGACCTTCTTAAGGAAACCAAGAAATTTCTCTCAAACAAATTTGAGATGAAAGATCTTGGAGAAGCTTCTTTTGTATTAGTAATCCAAATACATCGTGATCGCTCATGAGGTATGTTAGGATTATAAAAAAAAAGAGCCATATAGAGAAGGTATTACAAAGGTTTAGCATGAAAAATTGTAAACCACATGACACCCCAGTCTCTAAGGGAGATAAGTTCAGTTTAAAGCAATGTCCTAAAAATAATCTTGAATTCAAGTATATGGAAAATATCTCTTACGCATCGGCAGTAGGAAGCCTAATGTATGCACAAGTCTGTGCTCGCCCAGATCTTGCCTTTATTATTGACATGCTTGGGCGATATCAAAGCAATCCGGGAAGAGAACATTGGACCGCAGCCAAAAGAGTGATGAGATACTTGAAAAACACGAAGAACTACATGCTTACATATACAAAGTCGGATCATCTTGAGATCATTGGTTTTTCCGATTCCGACTTTGTTGGATGCCAAGATAGTCGCAAATCGACATCGGGTTATGTCTTCACTTTGGCCAGTGGAGCAATTTCTTGGAGAAGTGCCAAGCAAACATTAGTTACTACTTCCACCATGGAAGCCGAATTTGTTGCTTGCTACGAGGCATCCAATCAAGCTATATGGCTGTGAAAATTCATAGAAGGGCTGCGAATTGTCAAAGGTGTCGAAAGACCTCTCAAGCTTTATTGTGACAATCGGGCAGCAGTTTTGTACTCCAACAATAACAAGAGTTCATCTAGATCTAAACATATAGATATTAAGTTTCTTGTTGTAAGAGAAAGAGTACAAAATAAACAAATAGATATACAACTTATAGGGACAAACTCCATGTTAGCGGATCCATTTACTAAGGCATTATCTCCTTTAGTATTTCACGAGCATGTTGCTCATATGGGTGTAATGACTTTTGATAATACTTAATTCAGTGGGAGTTTGTGTTGTTTTCATTTATTTGTGTTATTTAATTTTATATTTGATCTCATCTGGTTAAGTAGGACTAGTTGGAGAATATATATATATGCATTCTTCATATATATTCATTAATATTCCATGCTACATATCTATACTTAATCTATGTCATTTAGTTGGATATATATATGTGATTAATGTGGGTTTAGTTGTGAATCAATTACAACGACTGCCCCTTTAGTCCTTATACTTATATGACTAATGGACGGGATTGGTTTCGAATGACAACAAAGTGCACATAAGAGTTGTCATTTATGTTATAAATATGATTGAAGGATTTTATTAAGTATAAATATATGTTATAATAATCAAAGTGGGAGATTGTTAGAACATGGATTGTATAACATGCATTATTAATGAAAGTACTTAATAAAATAATGATCAATATTATAATATTTAATATAAAGTATAGGATATAATATAATATGTAGAATTCGATAATATAAGACTACCATTAAATGATGGGCATAATGGTAATATCTTATATATCAATAGGTGTAGTCCCTAAATGAAGTGCCCCTTGGATTTCTTTATAAAGGTCTTTCCATCAGCCTATGAAACTACTAGTTTACATTCTCATTCATTCCAAAAATCTTCCTAAGTACTTGAAGACTAAAGAGAACTAGTATGCCACCCGTGCGTTAAACGCACGGAATTACACTTCTCCAATTAAAAGCAAACCAATCAATAATGTTTAAATTTTAACAAATATTAAAATATAATAGAGAAATGACATAAATAAAATATATATAGATAAACAAAATATTAAAAATCATTACAAATTTTGAAAAATTTCCTTGTACACAACATTTGTAGTTTCATTGGTGGCGTTTCCATCCTCATCACACATTAGTATCCTCAAACCTTGTCGATTTGTGACCCTAGACAATGCAACGTACAATTGACCATGACTAAATACGGGCCTCTTCAAGAAAATGCCAACATTGGAAAGAGATTGTCCCTGACTTTTATTGATTGTCATTGCATATGACACAACCAGGGGAAACTGACGTCTTTGTAACTTGAATGGCAAGCGTATATCTGACGGAGTTAATGACATTCTTGGGATTAAAACTTTATCTCCAACGTTACTTCCATTTAGAATCTTTGCCTCTAAAACATGATTTCCGAGTCTCGTAATGATTAATCTCGTTCCATTACACAAGCCTGCGTTGTGGTCAATGTTTCGCAACAACATGACTGGTGTACCAACCTTCAAATGGAGCTCGTGATTAGGCAATCCAGAACACTTAATAGTATTTAAAAACTCAGTCGAATGTAGGTCAGCAAAGAAACTGGAGTTACCCTCAGACTTGCATATAGAATCAGAACTTAAATAAGTCCTCAGTTCCGACTGGTTGTACGAGACCATATAGTCATTAATGTTCTCAACGACATCCAGTGTTGGAGCAAGAATAGCTCTTCCATGTAAATAATCAGGATCATTAAAATGATCAGTAAAATTGGGATATGTGCTTTCAACAATAGATTGAACCAAATCATCCGACCCATTAACAATCAGGTCATCAGGAATCGTAATTGTGGCTTCACCATCATTATCATTACCATATGTCCCATCTCCAATACTTAATATCCACTCTGAGAAAGTCTTCAATTCAAGTCCACTTTCATCATTTTCCATAGCTTGTAGTCGCATATTCTTGGTAAGCCTCAAAACTTTTACATGAGACCATAAAAATGATGAATTGATCGAGGCCATAACAACATCTTGTCTGCTACCTTTTGGAATAACCGGAAGTATCTCCTCAAAACTTTTACATGAGACCATAAAAATGATGAATTGATCGAGGCCATAACAACATCTTGTCTGCTACCTTTTGGAATAACCGGAAGTATCTGACGAAAGTCCCCACCCATAACCATTGTCTTTCCACCAAATGGTTGATTAAAGCTATCTGCATTTTTGAACCTCATTATGTCCCTCAAAGTTCTGTCAAGAGCTTCGAAACAATATCTATGGACCATAGGAGCTTCATCCCAAATTATAAGCTTAGTTCTAATCATAAGATCAGCAAGAGGTGTGCCTTGTTTTATATTACATGTTGAATCTTCATCCAAAGTTAAGGGGATTGCAAACCTGGAATGCGCAGTACGACCATTGGGAAGTAAGAGTGATGCTATACCACTTGATGCCACATTCAATACAATTTCGCCCTTAGATCGTAAACCATATGAAAGAATCCTCCACAAAAAAGTCTTTCCCGTTCCACCAGATCCATATAAAAAGAAAACTCCTCCAATATCATGATCAATGTTATTCATGATAATGTTATAAGCATGCCTCTGTTCATCTGTACATAATTCTAGTAATCTCTTGTGCTCAGCCCCCAGTGAATTTCTATCATAGCTCAGCTCCTCTAAAATCATTCGATTGTTGAAAATTGACGGATCAAAATCGCTTGGATAAGGCATCTCAGGAAAATCACGAAGACTTTTTCCTCTGCTGCGCAAGATCTTTTCAATCTCCAAGAGAGTTAAATTTTTCAGTTCTTCCTCGCTAAGTTCAAGTCCTTTTAAAAATCATACAAAAATATACGTATATCAATTACTTAATCATAAGTTATTAATTGAAATATGATGTGAATAACTAATAAAATTTTATCAGTAAGACTTTATTAAAATTAAACGCATTACCTTCATGATCTAAAAGACGTCTTTGATTGTAAAGAATGTCCTCTGACAAATATTCAAAGCAACTATGCCAAACATTTTCTGGGCATGAGTATGATCCTGATATCAATAACCGGACAAACATATATCTCAAGGAAGCAGCTATTGCCCATAGACTTGCCTCTTTAATTCCATCGACATACTCCTTATCATCATCAAGCAACCCCAAAGCATAACACGCTTCTCTAAAAGATTGGTATTGATCCTCACCAACTTTTCTAATCTCCTCAAAAGAAGTTGGACCTCGAGTATAATTTAGCAATGTTCTTAGATAATACAATTCACCTTGTCCAGGGGCAACGAAAAAAATTCGTCCAATCTTGAAGCCGCGAGTTCTCGGTTCCCACATTCTTTCATTTTGATTCCAAACGAATTTCGTAGGAAACTCAGCATAAGTTAGGTTCTTCGCTACATCTCCATATTTCTTGTTTGCTTCCATCCAAGCCGTAAACATACTTTCTCTTGAAGTTGGACGATTAACGACTTTATCAATTGCATCTTCATCATTAAAAATAATATTTTGTTCACCTGAAAGATGGAAAGACAATCTTTCAACCGAAGGATTTCTGTGATGAATTTCATATCCCAATAATCTCCAAGCAGCCTCACAAGGTGATATGAATCTGCAATCTAAGTAATTCTTAATCTCATCAACATGGGATTTGCTTCCGTCATCATTTGCAGTCTTACAAAAAGTTGCAGTAACTCGGTCTTGTCCTTTGCTCACATACTTACAAAGATATTTGATAGACCGAGATTGATTGCACCATTCAACATTGACATGAGCACCATATTTCATCAAGAACCATCGATTATGAGGGACTACATATCTGTTGTCCTGGTGAACTCCTTTCCCTTCTATCGTACGTCCATTATCCGGGCGCTTATAAACAGGATAACCATCTTCATCAATCACTGTTCTCTCATTGAACTTCTTTGGAAAATACTTGGTGCAATGACCCTTAACCATACAAGGCGAATTAGGTCTGGCTTTACCACAAGGACCATGCAACATTAATTCCTTCACAGCGTTATAGTAGTGCGGGTCCAGAGACTGATCTCGAATCTCAGCACATATTATTTTATCAATTCTATCGACAGCAGAACAATTAACATCATTTCCAAGCCATAAGATGATATGAACGTGTGGCAAACCACGTTTCTGGTACTCGATGGTGTAGACGACTGTAAAAATTAAGTTTGTAAAATTTAAGAATTAGGTAACATAACATCATCATTTTAAAAAAGTTGTGTTAAAAATAAAAAAAGAGAACTATTAATGTTTGACGGAATAAGTATTAATAACTAAAAAAAGAAAAGAAAAGGTAATGAAAAGATTTTCATACCTGCTATAACCGGACCAAAAATTTCTTTCTTTTGTAGATCATCCATCAATTCATCTAACTTCATTTTAAAAATTCTGCACATAAGATCAGCCCTATCTTCTGGGTGCAAGTCTTTTTCTTTTAGATAACGTTGACTCTCAGGCCATTTTGGATTACATGTAAATGTAATTAGCAGATTTGGATAACCAATCCATCTGCATATGGCCATGGCATCTTGATAATTTTGGATCATATACCTGGGACCACCAACGTAAGAAGATGGCAAGCATATTCTTTTGCCCCGACTTGAAGGGTCGCTCTCTCCTTTGGCAAGAGCTTCAGTTAAACCTTTATACATTTCACACCGAAGTTCCTTCTGATGTGTCCTGATAAAATTGAAACGTGTTGTTTCGACCATAGTCCATATATCAACCAAGTATTGTTGATACAATCTTTTAGATCTAAATAGATTATCAGATTCCGACTCTCGTTCATGCATCCTGTAAGCAAAATACTCTCTCATACTCAGTTTATAGCGCTTGCCGTTTGTTGATTTTGTTTGAACATTCTTCAAGAAAATATCTTCGCGATAACCATCTTGTCCGAATAAGAACAACAATGGATATTGCAATGCTAAATAAGAAGGATGAAGTTCTGTTATTCGTTGCAGCAAACCTGTTTCCGTCTCAATAACAATATCCCGCTCACCAATCGAATTATCAAAATCTCCGACCAACAATAATGCGACATCATCCTTTTGTGGTAGATCATAGCATCGGCCATCAGTTTTGCGCCTAGCAACCAATTTGAGCCTCAAATTGCTCTCATTTTTTTCATGCAATGAATCACGGATCATTCGAAATGATTTGACAAGAACATTATTCTCATCAAGAATATTCTTCAAATCAGTGACAATTTCCTCATGCAAATTGTGCCTCCTACTTTGTTCATTTCTATTTTATGACAATAAAAAATATAATTCAGAAAATAAAGTTGAAATAAAGAAGATCATGAAAAAAATTTAAAACTTGTAATCAAAGTTAATTTATTTACTTACCCGATGCAACTAATTCTGTTGTCAACTTCATGCTTCGTGTCATAAATATATAACTGAGCAAATTTTGGAGGCTTACCTTCAGTTGGTAGAAGACTACCAATATAATGGTAATTTTGACCATATAACTTGAAAACAGGTGGACTATTCCCCCTATTGATACCATGGTCAATCTTACCTCCCATGGAAGTAAAGGAGAACATCATATTATAGGATCGAATATTCGACTGAAATAATCTACTTTTTTCCGAGTTACCATATAATAAATCTTTAAATAACTGCGGGGGTTCAGGCACCGGAGGTAATTGAACTTTTCCATTCATACAACATCCAGAGTACTTTGGATCCAATGTTGTTTTATATCGTTTATTCAACCTCTCTCCAAACCAAAACATTGCATTGCAATGTCGACATTTGTTCGAAAGATCACCAAAGTCCATATATTCTGTATCAAAAATAAAGCAAGTCAAAATTTGATTAAAAAAATAAGAAAATTATTTGCATGAAAGAATATATATTTTAAAATTTACCATTTGTGAAATAAGAATTTTGATCCACGTTGATGTTGTTAAATAATATTGAAGGAACAAATGCGCCTAGATAGATGAATTAAGAATATTATTCAATAATAGACAAAAGGTAAAATAAATCCATTTAACATAAGAAAAAAATTTACTAAAAAATACTTTTTCGCTTTCGGGTTCTTTTTGAAGCACATTTAACTCCTGAACTTGAACCGGCTTCTTGTCCTATTGAATTGATTATGGTTGATTGATTTGAGCCCAATTCTGTATGAAAAAAATAAATATAAAAAAAAAAGATAAAAAATATTAAATCATCAAAAAAACAATAAATAAAATTAGAATTAGAATGGAGATAATTACCCAATATTCTGTTCATCTTGTTAGATGTTGGAGTAATAAATGATGTTTCTTCTTCATTTGTCAAGTCAATGATGGTTGACAAAGGTGACCCTTTAAAAAAA
This sequence comes from Adenophora triphylla var. japonica, assembly GCA_022495995.1. Taxonomy (NCBI): domain Eukaryota; kingdom Viridiplantae; phylum Streptophyta; class Magnoliopsida; order Asterales; family Campanulaceae; genus Adenophora; species Adenophora triphylla. The sequence continues at coordinate 201,276 of JAFEMH010000071.1, forward strand.
TGTACAAATTTCTTTTAAAATTAATATTTCTCACAACAAAAATATAAAAATCTAAATATAATAAATTGACAGAATTTCAATATAGTATAAAAAAAATACCATTTTCGGGCAATTTTCTGCTTTGTATTGATTTAGGTATAGAGCATATCTTTGATTGTTGTGAGTTAGAAACTGATACATGAGAAAGAAATTGAGTATTGAATCCATCAATCTCGTAAACATTTTTTCGTGTACTACTTTTGACCACATTTCCTGCCACCAAAAAAAAATCAATTAGAATTAATCAATTAAAATTATAACCATTTAGATAAAAAATAATTATTTTCGATATATTACCATTAGTTATATCAGATAATGGTATAACTCTAACAGCTTCATTGGCAGTTTTCTTTGATGCTTGCATCAACATATTTTGCTCCAGATTATTTTCTGCAAAAAAAATATTTCATGCAATTAAAGTACAAAAAAAATTATTAATATTATAAATTTAGAAAAATATCTTTATAAACAACATTTGTCATTTCAATAGTGGCGTTTCCATCCTCATCGCATATTAATATCATTCATAACATACATCATATTTTTTTTTTGAAAGAACCTCTATTTAAAAAAAAAATTGTGTTTATTTATATTTATAGGAGCCAATTTTAAGACAAAGCACTTCCATATAATTTTGTCCCAATAAGCCCATTTTAAAATGTAGCCCATTTATAAATATTACTTGAAAAAAAAAATAGGACAGATTAAATAAAAAAAAACAAAGCTTAAACCTATTTCTATTACCACAGCCGCATCCTCCATCTTCCCTCTGCGCCGTTTCTTCGCCCCTCTCTTAAAATCTCGAACGTTCTTTCTATCTCTCTCTCTCTACAAATCTCGAATCTTCACTCTCCCGATGGGTTTTCGAGATTATATGCTTGTTATACAAATTCGCCATTAAATTCTCCGTTCATGTTTTCCAAGATTCATACGGATCCCTAAAATCGAAGGAGCTTGTCATTTAATTCGTTCATATTTTTCCAAGATTCATACAGATCCCTAAAATCGAAGGAGCTTTGTCATTTAATTCCAAACATTTACCTCGGTAATTTCATTAGCCCTTTATATTTTGTTCAATTTTATGTAAAAATTTAAATTAATTGTATAGATCTATGGAAATTTTCGGACTTGTATGCATTTTTTCTTATATTAAGCATAATCAAGTAAAAAAGCAACAGATTCGAGCCTTATTTTGGATAATTACAATATTCCGGCTACACATTGATCTGAAAATAGAATTTAGTGTATAGATCTAACAATATGTGTTCATAGTAGCATTTTTTTATATATATATTAGGTCATAAATATCATAATAAACTAAGATTGACTCGGATAAGTGTTATATATTTATGGATTAATTTTTTATACTTGATAATATACCATTAGTTTCGTATATTATTAGATCTACTTTAGATCTACATTAGCATGTATGAACTCGTATATATATATCCGTACTTTTAGTCACTAATCCATGTTAATATATTATTTTATTTTTGATGTTTTATATATAGATCTAAATATTGTTATACGTAGTTTGGGTAATTTCAAGTTTCTTTAGATTCTGGATCCATTTCATTACAACATTAATATATATCCATATGTTTTGATCTTTTTATATGTTAATTATTTTGGTTTGATTTATGATCAATAGTCCATGATAACCATTATTTTCCTGGTTTAGTCCATCCACTTCAAAATAATTGTCCCATTTGACTATTTAAATGTTTTAGTTTTCTAATCTCTTCCCATAATATATTTAACAGGGTTTTTTTTAATTAAACATTAACAATACCCAAAAAAATGAGTTTGTTGTTGGTGTTTGAGGTGTTACATAAGTCCACTCCGTCCCATAAAGATAGCCCATTTCATTGTTTTACATTGTTTGTCCGCTATTTTCTTTCTATGTTTGCCTAGATGGGGTTTAACAATTCATCTATGATACCCCTGTTGGAAATAGATAACGGAAAGTTAAGATTTAACTTTGATCTAGTTTCTAACGAAAGTTCGTTATTTGTTAACGAGACTTGTTACAGATTATATTCTACATTTGTTGTAGATTATTATACTTATTTAATGTCTCTAAACCATTTAGGGTGAATGAGAATTAATGACAAATATTTTTGTAACTTAACGGAAGTTAAATAAAGGGTTAAAATTGATTTGAATTAGCCAAAACGTGCTTGGACTGATTGATCAAATCGCAACTGTTCGAAGAGGCAATTTTCTGGGCTTCAGCGCGGTCGCGCTCCAGCCTAGAGCGGCCGCGCTGAGTTAAGTAAAACATGGGGTTGATCTCGGCATAAGAGCGCGGTCGCGCTCAAGGCAAGAGCGGTCGCGCTCGTGCTCAGATTCTGAACAGTTTTGGCACCTCTTGGAGTGAACAGCCATGAACCCTTTAACTTTCTTTAAATTGTTTCCCTCCGAATTTCAATAATAACATACAGTCACTCTGAGCCTTTTACCCTCTAGAGAGATAGATTAACATACCCAAATCATTGCATATTGTTGCATTCAATCTTTCAAGTCCAAAGTTCTAAAACCTTTGTTGTTCGTTAGATTAGTTATATTGGAGTGCTCCTTATAACTAATAGTAAGTCGTTTTATCTTACTAGAGTTTTGTCATACAACCGTAAGCACCAGTGCGGGACAAATAACTCTTACGGAGATTGTATTAAATACAAGACTCGACTTGAATTCTTTTGTTTCCAATCTCCGTTATCTTTTTCTGTTAAGTTTCTAGTTAAGTTCTTGAGAAGCCTATAGCATTTGTCCAACAATCGTAAGAGTTATTTGACGCTTCTTCAAGATCTTCAAGATGGCAAACGAGAAAGACTCCACAGAATCAAGTCAAGGGAATGTTACGCCTCCTTCTCAAGGTGACGCTACGTTCAACAATGCCACACCGTCTCACCCGGTTCATGGTAAGAAACCTCCTTCACGTACAACCTCAAGGGTTGCACCTCTTAATGCTCTCCCTTCGTCTCATGTGTTCGTACATGCGGAAAGACCGGGTATTCTTACCGGGATGAACTTTAAGAGGTGGCAACAGGAAATGTTGGTCTATTTGACAACATTAAAATTGGTGCATTTTCTTTGGGAATATCCACCATTGATATTCGACGAGGATGAATCCAAAGCAAAGATTGATTTGGATACATGGAATCACAGCGATTTCTTGTGTCGCAATTATATTCTTAATGGCTTGGATTATGCACAATACAAAGTGTGTTGTGGCATAAAGACCGCGAGAGAACTTTGGGACTTTCTCGAGATGCACAATACTATGTGTATTGTGACTAAAAGACCGCAAGTGAACTTGGTGGAAAGAAGTACCGGAAACAAGAGAAAGAAAACCGGGAAAGTGAAGAGGACCGCCAAGAAGGTCAAAGGTAGTTGTTTTAATTGCGGCAAACCCGGGCATATGGCTAGGGAATGTCGACATCCTAGAATCAACAACCAAGATGGAAACCCTCTTCAAGCCAATGTGAATGAAGATAGAAATGTTCCATTGGACTTTGATCAACTTAGCCTAGGGGCATAAGATTGAATTGACCAAAAGTGATTGTTGTGTTAGTAAAGGGTACCTTGTTGAAGGACTCCTCAAATTGTAATTGTTTATCCGCCTAAGTGCGAAGAATAAAATTTCAGATTTTATTTACTTGGTTTGAAGTGTTCCAATTGTTATGGCGTGTTCATTTAGGTCGTGTAAATTTAAATTCACTAAGTCGACGAGTTAATTTAAAATTACTACCTAAAATGAAATTTGATTCGCAAAATCAATTGTGATTTCTTTTGTAGAAATCAGTTCAAACCAGAAATAGTAAATAGATAGTTATTTACTTCTATTAATGATTGCATTTGATAATGCAAAGTTCATTTTTTGGAAAAGTAAAAGGTAAAACCTTAAAGTTTTAAGTAAACAATAAGGTTTGTGATTCATCTTAATGAACAATTAAGAGTTTCGAAGTGATAGAGGTGGTTAGTATGTAGTACCGTTTGAAAAATAATTGTTGGGACGCTGACACTTATTTATCAAACGAAAGCTTCTTACACACTCAAATCAATTGAAAAAGGAAGATAGAACTTTTAAGGAGATGGTGAACTCCTTATTGATAAGTTCCGTCTTATGTGGGTATACCTAGCAAAGGTAGAAATATCTAAACCTAAAGAGGTTAAGATAGGACCCAAAACCATGGATTACGTTTCCATTGGATATGCAAACTAACAGTATTGCATATAGATTTGTGACGAACAAATTTGAAATGAAAAATGCAGTATTCTTCAAACGAGTTTCCTTATATGGAAAAATGGTTGAAGAGACCTCACTTAAACATAGATATGACTATGTCGTCGGTTCATCTCAAGGAGATGAAAGACATTGTAGATAACTTGGTTATTACAATTAAATGACTCCACATAAAAGAAAATATTAAATATGAATTAGGACATTCATAAAATATTTGATATGTGGAGGTACACCTCAAGTGTGGGGGTACAAGCTAAATACATAAGTTCTATTGATATGAACTTCTAGTATTAACAGAAACTGTTAAACTGTTAACAGTTAAAAGAATGGATCATCATATATGTGGAAGTTATTTGATGATAAAAACTCCTAACGAATTTGAAATATTCGTAAGCTGTTTTATAAATACCTAAACTGTGGGGGTATTCGGCTAAAGTAGAAATACTTAAGCAAGACATGTTATATTCTTTGAGAATATACTTCCTTGAAATGATAGGAAATGCATAAATTTTAATAAGAAAATTTATAGAAACGGTGGTGGTCTTCTTAATAAGAAGAAAAACCAAGATACAGTTGAAGGACAAATTCATCCTACTCTACTCGGAAGATGGTTGATCTTCCTTATGCAAACCGTTGGGTTGCAAAATCTAGATGTACCAAGGATGAAACCTTCAAATATTAGACTACAAACGGTCCATCTCAAGTGGAAGATGAAGGACCTAGACGTAGTAAAAGGGCAAGAGTGGAAAAGTCTTTTGGTCCTGATTTTCTATCATTTATGTTGGAAAACGAATCGGCAAGAATCGTTAAGGAAGCGTTATCTGGTCCGGATAATTCATTCTGGAAAGAGGCTATTAACAGTAAGATAAAAATTCATAATGCTTAATAATACTTGGGAATTGGTAGATCTCCCTCCAAGTTGCAAACCATTAGGTTGCAATTGGAGTCTTAAAAAGAAAGTATAAAGCCTATGGATCTGTTGATAAGTAGAAAGCCAGGATAGTTGTCAAAAGGACATTATGATTCATGCAAGATTATCCAAAATGACACAACAGAGCGTTCTATGTCGCACAACCGTGTTGGATCTACTTGTGTATTCATATGGACTAAACAAGCAACTAAACAGTGGCATAAGAAGTTCGATAGAACTATGTTATCAAATGGATTCAAGATTAATGAATGTGACAAATGTGTCTACATACATTAAAAGAACATCTGAATCATTTGTTAATAGTCTGTCCTTACGTGGATAACAATGGTAGTCATGAATTGATCATGAATACCAAAGACATGTTAAAGAAGAACTTTGACATGAAAGATATGGGATTAGCCGATGTTATATTAGAGATAAAGATCTCTAGAACATCTGAAGGATTAGTTCCTTCACAATTCCATTATCTTGAAAAGAAAGTACTTCGAAAGTTCAAATAGATTCTTGAGAGGTATTCTCTGTAAAGTAGATTCCTGAAAAATAGACTCTAAGGAGGTCAAACCACTTAGAGATACTAATTTTGGGAAGTCGAAACGGTACAGAGATAATAACCACTTGAAGAAACTGACCGATAGAAGAATTTGATCACTCGAAGGGACTGATCATTCTAGATAGACTAAAGGTCTAATTGTAATTATAATCAATCACCGGAATAGTATAATCATAAGTACTTGGTGTACTTAAAGATATACTTATGATTAACGATTACAATTCCTATAAGTTGAATGGTCTTGGAAGATATTCCTTTGTGGAATAAGTCTGTGTCTACATGACCTAAGGCATTGTGACGACAATGAGAAATAGGAAAAGGTGTAGAACATCATGGTAAGTCTAGACATAATGGTCTTAGACACACTACCATAATACAATTGATCTCAAAATGCGACTGTCACAACTAGCCATGTGAAGTCAAATTCGGATCCGTCTACCTAAGGGTAGTAATAGAGATCAACTGTATAAACTGTTAAGGGGAATGGGTTTAAAACTCACAACAAAAGAACTTATAGCGGACACTCAACCTTGAGAAATGGAGATCCCAGGCCCTTGGTTCAATGAGACAACCAAGTTATAAGTTCTAGTAGAGTTACTTGGAAACAACAACTCGGTTTATTAACCCGGAGATGTTGAATACTCATTCCCAGAACGTCCAAGTACTAGCACATGCAGCAGTGGTGAGGATAAGTTGAGAAAACTTTTAATGATTTCTATACCTACGGGTGGAGTAGTGCATGATACTCCTTATAGTGAGAATCACCTATATAAAGCGTGAGGTAATAAGGCCGCCTCTAAATGAACGCTTATGAATGAGATACGGTCCAGGGCCAAAATGGACAAAAACGTGAGAACAACAATTGTTAGAGCAATTATTATGTGAGTATTATTGTCTTGGTATACACCCGACAATCACTGGTTCAAAGCGACTCGCTACCAAATGGCTAGTATATCCGATAATATTTCACTAGGGAAGATTCAAGGCCACAAGCTATCTATCCCGATGTAATAATAGTTCACCGGAACTTTGGACGAAATTGCATTCATGCATTAATTGTCATTCATGTGGGGGATTGTTGGAAATAGATAACGGAAAGTTAAGATTTAACATTGATCTAGTTTCTAACGGAAGTTCGTTATTTGTTAACGAGACTTGTTACAGATTATATTCTACATTTGTTGTAGATTATTATACTTATTTAATGTCTCTAAACCATTTAGGGTGAATGAGAATTAATGACAAGTATTTTTGTAACTTAACGGAAGTTAAATAAAGGGTTAAAATTGATTTGAATTAGCCAAAACGTGCTTGGACTGATTGATCAAATCGCAACTGTTCGAAGAGGCAATTTTCTGGGCTTCAGCGCGGTCGCGCTCCAGCCTAGAGCGGCCGCGCTGAGTTAAGTAAAACATGGGGTTGATCTCGGCATAAGAGCGCGGTCGCGCTCAAGGCAAGAGCGGTCGCGCTCGTGCTCAGATTCTGAACAGTTTTGGCACCTCTTGGAGTGAACAGCCATGAACCCTTTAACTTTCTTTAAATAGTTTCCCTCCGAATTTCAATAATAACATACAGTCATTCTGAGCCTTTTACCCTCTAGAGAGATAGATTAACATACCCAAATCATTGCATATTGTTGCATTCAATCTTTCAAGTCCAAAGTTCTAAAACCTTTGTTGTTCGTTAGATTAGTTATATTGGAGTGCTCCTTATAACTAATAGTAAGTCGTTTTATCTTACTAGAGTTTTGTCATACAACCGTAAGCACCAGTGCGGGACAAATAACTCTTACGGAGATTGTATTAAATACAAGACTCGACTTGAATTCTTTTGTTTCCAATCTCCGTTATCTTTTTCTGTTAAGTTTCTAGTTAAGTTCTTGAGAAGCCTATAGCATTTGTCCAACAACCCCCACTTTGTAACCATTTTATACTTGAATTATGTATCCCTACAAAGACCAAGATGATATGTATGAAAGATGATATCCAGAATAACTCATTATAGCTATATCAAACAAAGTAATTGCATGAAGACATACTTTTATGAAAACTATATCGCATTAATAAAAGGACAAATATTTACTGTTTTTGTTTTTACTACTGGACATGAAAATTATCTATCGATTTGTAAATCTAACTAACTTCTGTTAATTATTGGTTCTAATGAGGTGTATAATGGTGAACCGAAGTTTGAAAGGAAGGTTTGAGTTTCTTAAAACTACTAATATGAATGATACACTGCTTCAAACTTTTTCCCCCATTAAACTACCTATAAACTTAAATGCATGGAGACACATTTCCTCTACCCTCCATAGTTCTTATATGTAGTAACAGGTCAATTGATTTAAAATCTTCCAAAACTTGCAAGATTCCTCAGAATCCTGAATCTTGCTACCCTCTTGGGTTTTGAGAATGATTTGACAAGGCAAATAATTTCTCCATTATGAATGGTGGTAGGGAGACAAAAATACCCACGGGTTGGACTTTTCGTCTGAAGGATAGAAATCCATCTTCTCACTAAATTGATTGTTTTTGTGAGTGTGTGTGGTGGGGAGGGGATAGGAGGAAGGTTGAAGGGTACATGCTACTGATGTTCATAGCCATATTGTTGGGCATTCATTCAAAGAGTTGCAGTTGATGTTCATATCCATATTGTTGGGCATTCATTCATATCATGGATAGACTAATATAGGTTGAAGGGTACATGCTACTGATGTTCATAGCCATATTGTTGGGCATTCATTCAGAGAAATAGAGAGTCTAAAAAATGGTAAGTGTTCATTTTATCAACAAAGGTATAAAGAATGAATAGACTATGTAGTTGAACTTCAGATAGATTTTCTAATTCATGTATTCAAATTTGTTCAGGAACATTTTTGAAACAGAGAAGAATATAACGACAGATGCTGTTATGGATATATAACAATAAGGCTGGAAAATATGCAATTGAGTTCAATGGTAAGTTCTCTTAGAACAAATGCTTTTTCTTGATTGAAGATGCATAATAAATACATACCTTTAGAAGCATCATCATCAGTCTTTCTCTTCTTCCCTATTGTTATTGATTTGGTGATCTTCATGTTTGAAGAAAAAAATAAAATTTATGTGTAGGCTGTTGTTAATGGAAGAAATACTAAGTCTATAAACAAAACACAATTACTCCATTTCTCATTTATATAATACACCACCTGTCTAACTTACAGCAGTAATTAAGTGTGTAGAATTCATAGAGTCATGTTGAGTTAAAAATACATATATATATTTATATATATATATACATTTATTATATATATACATATATATATTTATATATATATACATATATATATAATATTTATTTATAATATATATATATATATATAAATTTTAATGGGAATTATAAACTTTTTTTTATAGATTATTGATATCCCCCAATTTTTCTTTATATTGTGAAATTTATTATGAAGAAAAAGTATCAGCACATAACTGTTCTGGATTATAAACTTTTTTTAGATTTCAATCTTAATTTTTTATTTCTTTTTTTGCCCTAATTAAATTACAAAGTTTGATTCTTTTGTGCATTTTGCAGCCACAAAGACCCTTAATAGGGGTATATCTGAGTTTGTAGTCATGGCAGCCGATGCCGAGCCTCTTGAGATCCTCCTCCATTTACCCCTCCTCGCTGAGGATAAGGTATGACCAATTTAGATACTGCTGTTTGTTTTGCTAGTGATGTATTGAGATGTTGGGGATATTTCGTGTTTTAATTTGTGAATTGGTATGATAGTTTTTTGTAATTATCAAGTGAGGTTTTTTCTGTTTATTTTCATTGTGCTTTTTGTTTGTTGATCCTTAGGATTAAAGGTTTTGGTAATTGCAGAATTGCTTGTGTAGTTTGTGATTTTTTTCTTATTGTTGGTTGAGAACTCTTAACATTTTGTTATGCTGCTTTTTGTTTGTCGATGTCGGTTTTGACCGGTAATGTAATAAAAAGACTGGTCTTTTTATTTACTTTCCACCAAATTAAAGAAATAAAAGCAAATAAAGCAAGGTTTATTGTATGAATTTGGGATGATAGTGGTCAATCCACTTGGGTTTTATTAATATTTCAATGTGATTCTCGTATTAAGGTCTTTTATCTCCTTAAAAGATTGGTCTTTTTCTTTTTTGTACCAAAAAGGAAGGAAAAAAAGACATCCTAGACCCATGGAAAGATTTACCTTCTTGATGTGGCGGCAGAGGGTTCGGATGCTGCTTCATCATCTATATGCTTCTTTCTCGCACGAAATCTAGTAAGATCAGAATTTATAGCGTGAGAGGACATTATTGGCACTGAGAATTAAACAAACACAGTTAATTGCTTTCATGGAGACTTAGAAGTACTGACTGTGTAATAAAAAATAACAGAAACCAATATGATGAAAAGAAACACTATTATACAAAACGAATGCTTGTATAAATTTGCTTCTCTCCATAAAAATACTCTGATGCTATCACTTGACATAAATCCCCCTCTTTTTTATGTGTCGTCGTTAAAAAATTTAGACAATACATGCAGGTTGTTAGTTTATGGAAACAAGATAACTGATAACCAGTCCATAATTAGCCTCTAGTATCCATATCTGATGGGAACAGATTTCTAACTAAACAAAAAAGAAGTTTGGGGATCATAGTGCTTCTGTACCAGTGTGGTTACATAAATAAAGATGGTCCTCTTTCATATCAGCATTTTTTGGTAAATGGAATGCCCCTGAAGAAACGAAAGTGAGTTTATGTAACCAAAATGGATACCCCATTAACTGAAACGGGTCGGGGGATAGTTTTAACTCCCCAATGGAGCATGTCTATATGGATGTAATTGGCCCTATTGACTTTTTGATAAGCTTCCACTGCTTTGCATCCCAAAATTTTAAACACGAAGTTTATATACAAGTAAGAATCGATTTCTAGATTATGTTATATACAATGTAATTATGCTCTGTAATTTCTCAGCTTTCAAATGGATGACTGGTCCTACTGCCTTCAAATTTCTTTCCAACTTTTTTTTTTGAAAAAAATCAGATACATAGTCACAAGTTTACAGGCCAATATATGTGTTTGGATTTATAAATCCCCAACTGTCTCCTACTGCATCTAAGCTCCTACTCCATGTTGTTTCAGATTTTTTTAAGGTGATCAGGCTCGGTTTTTGGGGGATGAAATCAAATTGGATTTGAAGCATTTGAAGATGGGTACAGTTGCTATGGCGAGTGCTGGAGAAAATCTTAACGCTTCTCAGGTACTGATTTCGTGGGCCATTATTCTTTGAGATATCAACTAATTCTATTTTAAACTTCATTTTAACTGTGTTATTTATATTTATTATTTGAATATTAGTTAATGGCTCACTTTTATATTTATCACATTAAAGTAATCAAGTTTTGATCCATAACTAAAAAGTAAAGACACTATCCAATGCATTAGCACTGGATTAACACTACTAATTAAGATTTGGTTATAGACCAAACTGCCAAAGGATGGACTGTCTTCAAAATGGTTAAATACATAACTAAAAAGTAAAGTCATAAAATCCAACAAAAAACATTAAAGTAATCAAATTTTGATTACAGACCAAAATATCAAATAAAAAATGACTTAAAAGGGCCAAGTCCATCAATAAGAAAGATAAGTCTAAAGCATATTCCCAAGAAAATTAGTCTTTCTCAATCTTGATCTCCTTTCGAAACCTCAGTCCATCCTTTGAGCTAGAACCACCATCCAATGCATTAGCACTTGTTGCAGTGTCTTCTGTTGATGGTAACCTCCTTTTGGAACCAATGGAATTAGGAGTCACCTCCTCATTATCATTGACAGAGTCAGAAAGCTGGATTAGAGTCAATAGGACTTACGTGATTCAATAAGTTAAAAAGATTAAAATTAAAGAAAAAAGTTCAGGCTAATATCCTCTTCAGCCTCTTTCAATGCAGCCAAAACATCAGCTCTCTATTATGAAAATGTTACTCAATTCAATCGAGTGTCTTTGTTTATAATTTTTTTAAAGAAAAATATAAAGAGGACATACCTTTTTAACACGAATGCTTGAAGCCATGAACTTTTGAACCAAGCTTTCTTCTAGGCAAATCTTTCCAATAGAGTAAAGCTTATCTTCACCGGTCAAATTTTTCCCTTTTATACGAACCTTGAAAATAGCTAATCGTCCAACAATGGCCATTATTTCTTCCGGACAAATTGGTATTTCATAGTTTCTTTTCCCACTTGATGAAATCTATTAAAAAAATGAGAAGCCATAAGTTAATAGAAGAAATATGATATAGTTTATACTTTGTAATGAAATGAGAACTTAATAGAAATGACCTTTACATAGTGCTCCTTCAGCTATAGGGCAGATTTTCCAACCAAAGGTTCACAAGAATCATCCCATAACATGAACTTTGCTGTCTCATTCCCATACATGATATTAACCTTAAACATATATCTTGGGATTGGATTAGTTACAAACCTTTTACATGTACTATTACAATAATATCCACCTTCACGAGTTTCCACCTTTGTCTTACACATTCTACAACTTATGAAGTTCCAGCAGCCATCATGGAACACTTCAGAAATCTGTCCAATTAGCCAATAAAAGCCCTCCTAGAAAAATAATAATGAAGTATTAGTTTACTGATTAATATGAAGTATAAGTTTACTGATTATAGTTTTTTTTTTAGGAATTGTACGGAATAATATATACCTGTTTACATGACAATAAATCTGCAACAATAACAACATTAACTGAATCACTTTGAAGATCTTCGAAGTTAGAGAATCCACCGCCGGAAGTCATATCAGTAATCTGATATGAAGAACCAGACTGATCCACAAATGACCTATAGGGCAGTAGGCAATTTAAAAAAAAAATATGATTAGTTTATTAAATTAGTTTGACAGAAAAAAATGATTATTGCTTAAGAAAAAAAATGTAGTATACCTCTTAAGCTCATCTATCTCGGGTATATTACTGTCCACATGTATTTTTGTTGCATAAAATACATTTGAGATGGATACTTTCCCTAATTGATTACACATGATTTAATCAATATGTTACATAAAAAAGAATGTAAATATTAATATTTCCAGAGAGTATTAATAAGATTGTACCATTATAAAACTTAGATTTGCATAACTGGATCAAGACAAGCAAATGAGATCCATCACATGACTCGATATGTCTAAAAATTTCATCAGTCTATGCTGTTAGTTGTTTGTAGGAACACATTATTTTTATTAACTGATCATATTATTTTTTTTCCTTAACTGAGAAAGTTCTCTTTTCTTGGCTTTATGTGACCTCTGTTATTGGCTTTATATATAGCACTTAAAATTATGTCTCAGCTTCAGTATGGAATTAAGGATATTCTGTGAAGCAATAGGTGGGAATAGTATAATACCCCAACTTATTTAACCATGTCCAATACAAAAAAGTCTGGATTCAGTTTGTATCCCACAAAGTAAAAAGGCCAAAGCCTGAGCTCTGGAAATTCTGTCATTAAGTTTACTCCAAATGCAACAAATCACAGCAATTCCCTCCCCCCCCCATAGCACCTTACCCACCACTTAACAGAATGTCCTCTCCTTGCCTAAAACCTTTAACTACCAACTCAAGTGATGAAGTAATAGGAGCAGGAAAAAAGTGATAAAGCATAAAGCTGCCCACACTTTCCAAATAAAAGAAGACAATTGAAATGAAGGCAGGTTCAGAGATCGAATTAAATGAGACGAAAAAGGAAAACGACCAATCTCAAGTAAACATCCAAGAATTTACCCATATAGAATTGCACAATATGGCAATCTTATCAGCCTCTCAAATGACAGATCATTTTTGTGAAAAACAAAGCGAAAATCCCAAGAAATATTATTGTTCCCATCCTTATCTTAAACAGAGTCCTAGATTTTCAAGTAAACAGAGTCCTAGATTTTCAAGTAATAGAAGAAACTGTGACCCCTGTTATTGGCTTTATATATAACACTTAAAATTATGTCTCAGCTTCAGTATGGAATTAAGGATATTCTGTCATTGGCTTTATGTGAACCCTGTCATTGGCTTTATGTGACCCCTCAGTGAAATCCTATTCTCATTGCATGAGTCAGTTGAATATTACATAAAAAAGAATGTAAATATTAATATTTTTTTATAGTATTAATAAGATTGTACCATTATAAAACTTGGGTTTGCATAACTGGATCAAGACAACCAAAGGAGATCCACCACATGTCTCGATATGTCTAAAAATTTCATCAGCATATTGACCCCAAAGAGTACAGCTAATTGTGTTATTACTGCAAAAAGAATACAATCAAGAGAGATAAAGTAAAGTTTGAAACATAAATTGTGTCAAAATATGAAACAATAAGTACCTATTGTCTTCCAACTCAACTTCTATGAATTTTTCACCTGGACTTGTTCGATTATGGTGTAAGTGTCTCATGGTACCCTTTCTTATCACCCTCCCGACAACATCTAGAAGATAATGTTCACCAAAATTAATTTAAATTAGTTCAACAGTAGATTAATGTATAAATAACATATAAAATTAACAAAACATACCTATCAAACCACAGTCAATGTCATTCTGCAGTGATTGTATTTCTGGAATAGACCAAATCTTAAAGATCTGTTTGCTAAAATTTGTGCCTTTTACAGAATAAACATCTGTGCTATCCAAGAAAATTAACTTAAATTGATTTTCTGTGATACGAGTTTTTCCCCTATTTTCAATCACACTGATGTTTGCAATAAAGAAGATAGCACCCTCGTTAAGTTTTGGAACAAATTTGTTAATCAACATTTTGTTAATGGTTGCTTGTATTCTATCACCCTGAGAAGTGAAACATAAATAAAGGATTAAAATTCAAAATAACAAAGATATAAGAATTATGATTAGTTAATTGAAAGTATGAACTATTTACCTCTTCATCGACGAATATTAACTCCCAAGTGTGAGGAAGTTTGATTGTATTTTCTGGATCAATTTCATATTTCATGGCAACTCTCACCTTTATAAGTCAATCAGATCTTCCCTTTCGTAGGTTCTTAAAAAGAGTTGCAGGAGAAGACATTGCAATGGATATGAAAAGTACTGAGAAGTAAGCAAAAATGGCTGTGAAGAAGAAAATATGGCAGTGATTGCGCCATATTAAAAGACATGCAGGAACTGGAATAATTTTTGTATTCAATTCAATTGGAGTAAATACGTTTGTGACTCTTGGAATTTCAGACAGATGAACATTCATTTTTAAACTGTTTATTTGAAAAAATTAAATAGCACTGTTTTAAATTATATTTTGTATCTGTTGATTTATTTATTTATGAGATTGTTAAACATTACACATTCCCAAGTCCATTTAATCAATAAGCACGTTCCAAAGAATGACATTAATTAGTGTTTAATTTGTAATTGAAAAATCTGATGACTGATGACTGTTAATTTGCTTTAATTAAAGTTTCTATATTTATGACAAGTACTTTTGGCGCCAAATTTCCAGATTTAGAAACCGTGTTAAAAAACTTCAGCCATTATATAGTTATTGATAAGGGCACTCATCATTTAGAAGATCTACTATTTCCTACTTTGAAGACTATCTTCATACTTCCTCCTTCTACTCAAGAACAAGACTAAGAACATAATTATGGAATCACAAGGTACACGCTTCCGTCTTCTTCTTCGTCTTCTCTACTTAAATCTAGTTGTGAGACGGTTCATGATTTAATGGATAATTTTGTTCCAACAGACCACTTTTCTATTAGGGGTGTTTGTTGTAAACGGAAATCAGGTGTATACTTGAGGGTGATAAGTGAAATAGAAAAGAGGCAGGGAAAAAACAAATCAAAAGAACTAAAGGCACTTGAGGAAAGAAACATAAGAAAGTGTACAAAACTTAGAGGGGAAAAAAAAAAGAAAAACCAATTTAAGGAAAAACAAAAATGTGAAACTTGAACAAACTAGCTTTGGTTATGAGATTTTAAACATGTCTTCATTCTAAGTTCACCTTATTGAACCTATAAGTGTTAAACTACAAGAATCATATCTAGCATAACAGGACAGGAAGCTAAATGCTCATTTTGTTACTACTTCCTCCGTCTCAAAATGAATGTCCAAAAAAAAAAAAACAAATTTACTATGGATGATCAAAAGTAAATTTGAAAAAAAGAATTGGACATTCATTTTGGGACAGAGGGAGGGAGTAATAAAGATCCAAGGTTATTTGGAAGTCCATGTGACAGTCCCCCAAACAGTATTTGTTTGTAGACATCTCTGATCCAACAGTAAGGCGATACAAATCTAAGCAGCCATATTGAACTCTAGGTAATAAATTGTATCTACTCTCCTCTCTGCAACATTGCCTACAGATAAAGCAATCTCTATTGAACATTCAGGCTATCATTTATACTCTAATTCACCGATTGGGACCGGGTTTTGAGACAATAAAGTGCAGGGAGATGAAAGGATATTTCTTCAACCCTCAAAATTTTCATACAAAGATTTATATTATATTTGTATCTACTTTCCGAGAATTACTTCTTTGTTGCTTTAAAACACTTGACGCAGCACAGATAGATTCGTGTTTAGCCCACTAAACACAAGAATTCTTCAAGCGAAGAACCCTAAAACACAAAGAACTGGAATCCACCAGTAATAATCTGGAATCCACCGGGAATTAAGAGAAAACTCTTGAAATTAAATATCAAAAACTGCGTTTAACAATGCCCTAAAGATGTTTAAATACTTTCTTCAAAACCCTAAGACAAAATAGTAAACCAATGACAAAAATACCCCCGAACTTAAAGTCAAATAACACAAAAACAACAACAGAAACGGAAATAAGGAGCTAGGGCACGACGGCGAGGCGCTCGCCTGAAGAAGACTCAGGCGCCCGCTTGGGAGCCAGAAGCTCGTGGTGTTGCAATAACTTGGTGAGGCGCTCGCCTGGGGTTGATTGAGGCGCTCGCCTGGCCACCAGAAGGATCCCGCTTGTTTACACCACATGAGGCGGCCGCCTTGGCTGAATTGGGGAGCCCGCCTGGGTTGAAATCGTGTCCTCCATCAGAACAAAGTCCGAGGTAATCGTCTCCTACATCAACACTAATCGAGAGAAAAACTTCTGAATTGTTGAGATTTTATACCATTTTCAATGTACATATTTCTACTTTGCCAATTGATATCTCTCTCTTCATGGGATCAGTTCACTGCTCAATTTTTTCTCTATTAGTGTTGATCGAGGGCGACAGAGATATGAGGAATTGAAGGAATTAGCACGATGATTTCGAGGTTTGATTGAAGGTCTCTCTCCCTCCCTCTCTCTCTCTCTCTCTCTCTCTCTCTCTCTCTCTCTCTCTCTCTCTCTCTCTCTCTCTCTCTCTCTTCCTTATCTAATTTCTCCCTTGCTTCTTGCTTGGATGCACTTTTTCGGTGTTTGTTTATAAGACGAGTTGAACAAGTCGTTTTTGCAGTTGAAAGCCATTCAAGTATGTGTTCTCTCGGTCTCGATAGACTGTATATTATTGTTTTATCTTTCTAATTACAACTGTTTTTTTTTTAGATTCTCTCCAATTAAAGACAATATTTTTTGTTGAGATTTCTGGCCAAATGCTCGGAATGAAACCCCAGATAAGGCCACAAGGATGGTTTTTGTCAATTGTAATTATGTTCTACTTTGATTTTCATTTGAAAAAATCCTTATGGCAGTTCCCCTTCTTTTTTTGAGACAAAATGCATGAGAAGTAGAGTTTAGTCTTAAGATTAAAGAGGGCTAATGTTATTTTAATTGCGTTCAATAAGATTTGCAATCATTCAAAAATTGGTTTTTGGTTAGCGTAGTCTAATTGGAATAAGTTGTAGTGCCTTTTGGAGTAAAGAGATTTTGTGAATGGCAGACACATTAGCAATCCAAGGAATTCTCATTCATGTAATAGTGGTGAAGATTATACATTTGTGTGGGGGCCTTGTGGGTAAGCAGCATCTGGTAATCATCAAGTGGCTCTTAGCTGTGATTTGGGGGAATCTGTATCAATTTTCAATTTTTGTTCTCTAATAAGAAAATGAGAATAGGTTCATCGGGGTTAAAATATAGAATGAAAGAGAGATGAAAGAGAGAAGTTTTGGGGAAGAAAGAAAGCGATAAATTTTGGAAGAATGCAGAATAAAATACTCAATGTGGGTATTTATAATTAATTCATTAAACAAGATGATATAGGCATTGATTTTGGAAACAGAGAGTTAGGTGAAGAGACAACTCCATTAGCAATTTATATATTTTCTCTACAGTGAGGCGAGGGTGTACAATTAACTAATTCTCTTTCTATAAAGAGAAGTGGGGTTGCTTTGGTTTATAATTGTAATTTAGGAAGAAATACAACTTTTAAAATATGATTTTTCACATAAATATGTTTAGTAAATTATTTTAAATTGCAAATTAGTGTACTACCTCCGTCCCAAAATGAATGTACAAGTTTTCTCTTGATCAAGAGTAAATTTAAATATTCATTTTAGGATAGACGGAGGGAGTGTATTTGTTGGAAGTGAAAGGAACAATTGATGCCAAGGCATTTGGCAGATTGTAGCGATGCGTGAATTTTTAACATCTTTTGAGTCGCCACTTGTTATTTATTTAGAAAAACAATAAGAAAAACTTTTTTGATTTTAAAGAGATTTGAGGGTTCGGGGGTTAAGTTATGGAATGGGAAGGTCGAGGAGCACCCATTCCACCCAATCCGAAGATCGGTCTTGCCAATTGAGTATTATCAATCTTTTTAATAAATAAGAACAAGAAAACCCTAATCAATTTCTTGATTAGGAATGTCGGATTGTATGCTTCGAGATCGCCTTTATGGATTGAAGGGACTCTATGCTAATCCTTTTGATGGGATTACACTACTCTAAAAGCCAATAAAGGGGTTGAGAAGAACAATAAAAATATAGGAGTTTACCTTGTTTAGGGAGTATTTGATTTAGAACGTGTTTCTAAGATGTCTTCTTGGTCGAGAAGTGATTTGGGCAGAGTTTTGACTCAATATGAGAGTCAAATCTTGACGCGGACAGGGCTTCGCCTCAATCCTTGATTCGGGCTTTGATGTTTGTTGATCAACAAGGTTGATAAACAAATTTTAGATGATTTTAGGATGATTTTGAGGTGATTTTATAGGAATCTTTCAGGGAGAGAAACCAACAAAATTTGTGTTTTCGAAGCCCGAATCAAAGGACCAAAGCGAAGCTCCGTCCGCATCAAGATCCAAATCAAGGATCGAGGCGAAGCTCTGTCCGTATCAAGTTTCAACTCTAAACTTGAGTCGAAACTCTGTCCGAATCTCTTCTCAAAAAGGTAATCATCCTTTAAACTTTCGATTCTCTTCTCAACCCCTCTATTGATTTTAGAGTAGTGTAATCCCATCAAAAGGATTAGCCTAGAGTCCCTTCAGTCAATGGAGGCGATCTCGAAGCATACAATCCGACATTCCTAATCAAGAAATTGATTAGGGTTTATTTGTTCTTCTTTAATTATTTTATTAAAATGATTGAAAACCTCTCTTTTCTTTAGCAAGACCGATCTCCGGATCGGGTGGAATGGATGCTCCTTGACCTACCCATTCCATAACCTAAGCCCCGAACCCAAATCTCTTTCAAAATGGTTTTCCTATGTTTCCAAACGAATAATATAGGTGGCGACTCAAAAAGATGAAAAGATAGAAATTTTCCTCACAACGCTACAGTGGCGACTCTGCTGGGGACTTAAAATTAAGAGGATTAAACTTGCGTCAAAATTAAAAGAGAGGTTTTCAAAAAAAAAATTGTAAATTCGATTTTCTGCTCTCAGATGAGGCATATCTCGCACGAGATATCATATCTCGCGCGAGATATCGTCTCGGCAATCTGGTTGTTTTCTGGTTTTTCCCGTTCATCTCATAATCCAAGACGAGAGCCGAACATGCAAGGGGGATCCCAGAATTCATTATCTGGTTTTTCAAAAATTGGCATGGACGTTTGATTGAGGTGAGTTTCATCTTTGTTTTCTTGTCAATAGGGTATCTGTTTTCCCATTCAAAAATTCATGCAGTTGAATTTGCTTGTGGAACTGATTGCATGAACTTTTTTAGAACATAAATTTTGTTGTGGTTTTGAGGAAAGGAAACTTTTCTGTGGCCTCTGTAGCTGGAGTTGGTCCTTCATTCCAGGTTTATTTGCAAAGCTACTTTTCTTTTATGATTAGTGCTTGGGAAGTAAAAACTAGAGTCATGCCACCCTTTCTGACTGGAAACTAGGATTATAGTTGATCGTGACCTTAAGCTCCTAACAGGATGAGAAATCCAACTGTGGATATACTGATGTGGTGGATTTCATTATATGTAATTTCTCTATTTTTCTAGACATTTTATCCTTATTTTGATGTATTTAGTTTAGATTTGATATAATTTGGGATAATATGTTAAAGTAAGGTGCTAGAGAGAGTTATTGTAATCCGAGGGTATTTTAGATGTTTTATTTCATATCCGGATGTAATACTCTCGAGGAGCCAAAGTCAATTGTTGGGTCAAAATATATGTGGACTCAGAATTGCTTAATCCCAATCACATGGCTAGTTAGAGACCCCTAATTTAATTAGATTTTATTTTTGGATCTCTTGCTGATGCCTTCTCTGTTAGATCAGTAAGTCTTGCAGGTTACTATCCTGCTGGTGGGATCTGCCTGATAATTAGCAGAAGTTAACACTTTTCAGCAACATACTTCAGCAGATAGGTGACTTAAATTTGGGATGACTCCCTTCATTTGAAACAGACTCTCAGTCACAACGGTCACATCTCTATCTCTTTCATCGTACTTGTTTGCTAAAAGTAGTTACATTTTTCCTGCCAATACCATTCTGCCTGTTCTGACTTAAGAGCTACTTTTAGCTCTACTTTGTCCTTTGTCTGCGTGCTGCAAGTAACCGGTTGGGACAAAGGGGTTATTACCCGCCGAACAAAGCAGAAATGTCTTATTCAAATCTCCCGCATTAATTGCAAAAGATATGGCATTAAATGATCCTCACCTACCAACCATATTTCCTTTTTCCGAATCTACCCTTCAACGGCATCTTAGTTCTTCTCTCTCTTTCTCTCAAGTATATATATATATAAGACTTTGCTGCATTGAAGATGGTTGGTCGTTGCATTGAAGAAGAGTGTGCTTGAAGCATTCAAAGAAGCACAAGCCTTCAAGTCCAGAAAATCATTAGACATTATTAGGGACATACACTCGTGCACATCTCATTCAACCTTGTAAGCATTCTCCAACAAGACAATCATTAGAATGCATTGATTGAGAAAGCACACACACACCTAAGTGAGATAAGTCTAACTTGCCACTCAAAAACACCTGGTCAGTTCTTTATCTTTCGATCCATCAGTAGATCCTTTGTTTTCAACCCTTGTAACCGGCAAGGCCGCACTTGTAATAGACTAGGACCAACTGATAGTAAACTTCTCTCAAAATCCAAGATCTGACCAATCTTGGTAGAGGACGTAGCAGCATTCACGCTGTGAACCTCTCCAAATACTGTGTCCTTGTCTTTACTTTACTTACATCTTGCCAGACGTTCACCATTACAAATCAGAACAGTTCATCCTGTTGAATCATAAGTATT
Source organism: Adenophora triphylla var. japonica (assembly GCA_022495995.1). Lineage (NCBI taxonomy): Eukaryota > Viridiplantae > Streptophyta > Magnoliopsida > Asterales > Campanulaceae > Adenophora > Adenophora triphylla. The sequence goes on from JAFEMH010000071.1 coordinate 222,680, forward strand.
TCCCTAAACCAAACAAGTTGCACTGCATAAACGGTTTAAATAAAGGGGTTGAGAAGAACAATAAAAATATAGGAGTTTACCTTGTTTAGGGAGTATTTGATTTAGAACGTGTTTCTAAGATGTCTTCTTGGTCGAGAAGTGATCCGGGCAGAGTTTCAACTCAATATGAGAGTCAAATCTTGACGCGGACAGGGCTTCGCCTCAATCCTTGATTCGGGCTTTGATGTTTGTTGATCAACAAGGTTGATAAACAAATTTTAGATGATTTTAGGATGATTTTGAGGTGATTTTATAGGAATCTTTCAGGGAGAGAAACCAACAAAATATGTGTGTTGTGTGTTTTCGATCGTGGATCGGGGACCTCTCAATCTAAAACTGTTAGCTGAAATATTGAAAGTCATCAAGTATTTATAGGGGTTTAAGAGGTAAAGGTGGAGAGGTAAAACACTCCTAGGAAGGTTCCAGAACTCAGATATGATTGGAGAACCGGATTAGATGATGCTGATCAAGAAAAGAGTTTGAAACGGAGAAGGATTGTGATTCTGCACATCCTGTCGAGGGGTTGTCTCGCGCGATACACATATGTCTCGTGCGAGATAACTAGTCGGTTGACTATTTTGTCCTCTTCAGTTATTCCGTTAGTAAGTTAGGTCCAAAACTAACGAGGTTGGTTGGGAACTTAACGAAACATGACGAAACTAATATGCTTTCATCAAAACACAAAAGAGAGATGAAGAGTAGTGTAATCATGAATTATTGGTTCATAATGGGGTGTCTAGAGAGCCCCTCGGCGACAAGACTTATGGAAGAAGTCATGTCGTCGATAGAAAAGACATCATTCTGAACATTGTGATGGTCGTATCGCACGGCTGCCTACGTTTCTCTAAAAGAGAATCAGACCAAACGTAGTTCGACTCCAAAACACTAAAAAGGCTATTTTAGGTATTTTGAAAAGCATTTTTGAAAATCGAAGAGGGATTTTTTTTTGAAAAGGTAAAATCATACTGAGGAATCAAAGACTTGACCCAATTCTGAAGATACCTGTTTGTTGATGAAGTTGTTGAAGTGCGCCGCCCGAGGTTACTGATATTGCCGTTGTTGCCGAGGTCACGAACTTGGTTGTCATTGCCGAGGTTACGGACTTTGAAGTTTGCTGCGGTCGCAGATTTTGTAGACGTTGCCGAGGTCACGGACTTTGAGGTTTGCTGCGGTCGCAGACTTTATTGATGTTGCCGAGGTCACGGTCTTGAAGTTTGCTGCCGTCACAGACTTTGAAGTTGTTGCCGAGGTCACGGACATGAAGTTGCTGCCATCACAAACTTTGTTGGTGTTGCCGAGGTCACGGACTTGATGTTGCTGCCGTCGCAGACTTTGAAGTTGTTGTCGAGGTCACGGACTTGAAGTTTGCTGCCGTCACAGACTTTGAAGTTGTTGCCGAGGTCACGGACTTGAAGTTTGCTGCCGTCACAGACTTTGCTGGTGTTGCCGAGGTCACGGACTTGAAGTTTGCTGCCGTCACAGACTTTGTTGATGTTGCCGAGGTCACGGACTTGAAGTTGCTGCCGTCACAGACTTTGCTGATGTTGTCGAGGTCATGGACTTGAAGCTTGCTGCTGTCACAGACTTTGTTGATGTTGGTTGAGGTGGAGGTTCTGTCGGCTCCTATAATGCAAGGATATATGCATGATGGTCTCACGTCTGTCAGCACATAAAGATTCCAAGTAGTTTTTTCCAGATTTTAGTTGTTTAACTAGACTTACGTGGTGGTGCTCATGTCTGTTCGTGCAAATGGCCTGTTGGTCATTTTGGTGGTGAGTTTATGTAAGAGTATATGGTATATGGATATGTAGGGACATATGTAGGGATTTATGTTTGAGATGGGAGAATTGTATGAGTGAACTCGTGTTTGACAAGTTGGGACCAAATCAGGTTCATGCAGAATCTGTTGCTTGTCAGCGAGACTGTACTGTTTCTTCATTGTTGTAGATTCTTGATGAGTAACCTTGTGTGAACACATCTATGCTTGTTGCGAATCTTCATTCTTAATTTTCCCTTGAGTCGTGTCTCTAGGAGGTAAACGACTACAAATCTGTCGACTGTCGTAATGGCTTTATGTCCAACGCCCTTTGGTGTCTTAAGCCCCAAGTTGCTTGCAATTAGTAGATGACTTTGTGAACAGGCTTGTGAGTCTGCTCTCTTGACTTGAAGATGATCGAAGAAGTCTCTCCTTGTTGATTTGATTTGAAGAGGGTCGAATGATGTTCGATGAAGAAGGTTGAAGAATAGTCTCCCTTTCTCCTTGACTTTTTTTTCTTAGTGACGCACCCTAGTTTTTGCCTAGACAGCCCTTTCAGGTTTTCAATCTAGAGGGCATCTCTTTTGCGTCTATTTATTTTCTCTATTTTTTTTTTGTGCTCTAACTTTTGTCTAGGCCGCTATTTACGAGTTTTCAACCTAGCGAGCTATATTTTTTTTTGAAAAGTATGTGTACTCGAAGAGGACTTAGTTGAAAGAATTTCATTAATGAGAAAGATGAGATCTCAAGTTTAGTTGAGGAGAGACAGACTCTATTTTTTGAAAGGTGATCCAAGCATTGACTATTTGGAGAAGTGCATTCTCTAATGATGAGAGTGAGAAGCAAAGAGGAAAGCCCCTAATGTAGATTTGATTGTTTTGAAGAGTTGAAGTAGAGATTGACTGGGGAAGAAAAGGTTAGGAAGCCCCAGTTTTTGATGCTTGGATTTCAAGAGTGTGTATGAGAGTGGCTAACAGGAAGTCCCTAGACTCGACAAGAAATGCTACGTGGCTCAAGGATCTAGGAAAGTTATTCTACCTTTTAATGAACCGCGCATAATCAAAAAATTTCTAAATAAGATTGAGAAGAAATCCAATCATTAGTATGACTTAAGGGTAAACACTTTTCTTGATACTGAAAGTCTTCTTCACTTGTTGTAAGAGGATGTTGAGGAATCCTCATTTTTTTGTTGGTATCACTTGACTCCTCTTCTTTGTAGGAGAGTCCTTCATGTATTTGAATTTTTCACCATTGTTGTGGGGGTGATGAAAGCTTGAGAGTTTTTTTTTTTTTTCTTTTTTTTTTTTTATTGTACTCTCAAAGCTTTGAATTGAGTAGCCCCACTCTTCTTGGGATGAATGTTGACAGCAGCACCTTTGGCTTTCTTCGTTTGTTGACTTTTGACTTTCAGTAGGGGTAATGTTTAGCCCTTAAGCTTCCTAAGGATAACATTCTTCTTAAACTCGCGTAGAAGTCTCTATTTTTGCGATGATTTTGGGATGGAGGGTCCATTATTTTATATGAATTAAATGATATCCATGAGGTAGAACAACCTTAAAAAAATTACTTTGATTAATTGAGAAATTTAAGAACAGACTCGATAGTTTAGAAGACACAAACTAGAGAATACTAGAAAGACAGAATGACTCTTCGAGTTCATACTTGAAAATTTAAAACCTAATCTACTTCTATCAAAGGAGAAAGGGAGAGGATAATGGTAGCCCCAAAGGGGTAAGTGTAGATTTCTTCTCGGAGCTTCATCTTCTTCATGGATTACGAGGGAGAGGATTGGTGATGACGTTGGGACGTTCTAACTCTCCATTGTCAAAGGGGTCTTATATGATGTCCTTCACGTGGTAGCAAGTGTTGGTGTCGTGGCCGGTGAAGTTGTGGTACTTGCAGAATAAGTGATGTGTATGATCAGGACCCACATCCTTGGGAGGAACACCTTCTCTTGTTCGAATCTTTCCTTCTTTCACGAGGATGTCAAGGAGACCCTCTTGAGTGATTCCTTCGAGTTTGTCATAGTATCTCTCCTTCTTTTTATTCTTGGGAGGAGGAGTAGTAGGGTATTTGCCGGCATTGGAATGGTTGAATCTATTAAGGTAGGCATGATCCCAATATTCCTCTTGAGCTTGCAGGCGGGTACGAAGTGCTTTGATTTCATCTTCATAGTATTCATTTTGTACTTGTAGACGGGTTTGAAGTGTTTCAACCTCTTCCTTGTAGTAATCGCCATGGGATTGTAGGCGAGTTTGAAATTGTCCCTCCATTTGTCGTTGGAAGTGGGTAAATAAGACATGAGCATGCACTTCGACCATTTGATTCACTTCCCCTTCTAGACGGGCCTTTAGAGCATCGATCTCTTGTGTAGCTTGAGTGTTGGGAGGAGAATCAGCCATTGTGACAGAAATAGTTACCTTGATGTCGAACTTTTGGTGATGAACCTAGATGTGTAGCAACCGTGTTAAACCATGATCGAATCCCAACAAGTCGGCTGAATAGGGTGTATGAAGGCTTTGAAGGTTTGAAGGCTTTGGCCAAAACACGAAAAGACCGAACACTTATCTCGCACGGGACAAGCAGTCTCGCGCGAGACAACGCCACGGAAAGTCACAATTTTCTGATTTTAATCCTAATTTTTGTCGGACGGAAAATCCGTTTTGGGGGTTTCTAACGTTCAGAATCCAAACCTAAGGACCTAGGGGTCGGAGTCATCCCAAGTAACATCAAGTTTTGTGCAATAATTTTGGTGAGAAATTTTTCTCTTTTAGGGGCAAATCTGTAGGGACAATCATAGGGACATTTTCGAAGGGACAATTCCGAAGCGACAAATTTTTGATTTCTTTTCCATGGATTATTGCACAAAACAAGATCTTGACAAGGGATTACAAGGACTCCAAGATCAACCGATCGGTCACGGAGTGTCCTAAAAAGTCAATCTACATGATATGTGGCGATGCACGGCTGGAAGGCTAGGCTCCCCGCGATATGACAATCTAGATGGATTAAATACGCGGAGTTGGATGATCCAACTTCGGAGAGACTGGTGACTAGGTGATTACCGTCATCCGTCCTTAGTGTGGGTCCTGGATTAATCAGGGTATGTAGTGCAAATGACAGTTATAATATGAGTGCGCGTGTGTGAGAGTTCAATCTAGGTGATAGAGTAAAATAGAAAGTTTTTTTTTTTTTGAAAACTAAAAGAAAAACAGATAATGGTCGCACCAAGTGGTTGCCTACGTTTCTCCCAAATTAGAAAGACTCAGGCCGTCGTAGTTCCACATAAAGAGAGACAGAGAGCGAGAGAATAAATAAACTAATTTATTACAAAGCCTGAGTCAACCGATGACCGGTAAAAATTAAAATAATCAATCTCAAGCAAGTATATAGTTTAAGTAATAAATTAATTATTCTACCCTGCAAAATAAAGTTAATACAAGCAAAATAGAAATAATAATTTATTTTGATTTTTCTGAATTTTTAAAACTTTTCTGTAAGTTTTCATTTTTTTTTTGTAACGTGGTCAACTTTTAAAGAAGTCAACCAAGGTTTTCTTTTGTTTTTGTTCTTTTTGTTTTAAGTCAACCAAGCAAAGCAAAGTCCCAGGCGCGGCTGACTTATTCTGATTTGAAAAAATATCTCGCGCGTGACTTCCTGTTCCCGCGCTGGACAAACATTCGGACAGTAAAATTTTTTTTGACGAAAACAGTACAGAAAAATTTCAAAAAATTCAGAAAAATCAAATTTTTACAGAAAAATAAAAGGATTAATAATACTCAATTGTAACGCAAGTCTAACCCTCTTAATTAATTGTCCCCAGCAGAGTCGCCGCTGTAGCGATGCGTGAATTTTTAACATCTTTTGAGTCGCCACTTATTATTTATTTAGGAAAACAATAAGAAATACCTTTTTGATTTTAAAGAGATTTGAGGGTTCGAGGGTTAAGTTATGGAATGGGAAGGTCGAGTAGCACCCATTCCACCCAATCCGAAGATCGGTCTTGCCAATTGAGTATTATCAATCTTTTTAATAAATAAGAACAAGAAAACCCTAATCAATTTCTTGATTAGGAATGTCGGATTGTATGGTTCGAGATCGCCTTCATGGATTGAAGGGACTCTATGCTAATCCTTTTTATGGGATTACACTACTCTAAAAGCCAATAGAAGGGTTGAGAAGAAGAATAAAAATATAGGAGTTTACCTTGTTTAGGGAGTATTTGATTTAGAACGTGGTTCTAAGATGTCTTCTTGGTCGAGAAGTTATTCGGGCAGAGTTTCGACTCAATATGAGAGTCAAATCTTGACGCGGACAGGGCTTCGCCTCAATCCTTGATTCGGGCTTTAATGTTTGTTGATCAACAAGGTTGATAAACAAACTTTAGGTCATTTTTGGGTGATTTTGGGGTGATTTTGTAAGAATCTTTCAGGGAGAGAAACCAACAAAATATGTGTGTTGTGTGTTTTCGATTGTGGATCGGGGACCTCTCAATCTAAAATAGTTATGTTCAAAACTAACGAGGTTAGTTAGGAACTTAACGAAGCATGTCGAAACTAATATGCTTTCATCAAAACACAAAAGAGAGACGAAGAATAGTGTAATCATGAATTATTGGTTCAGAATTGGGTGTCTACACAGATGAACTGCAAATTATATCCCATGCGTGCTGTTTCAGAGGTCAACTCAAGCACTCTCCCTTTGTTCAACCATTCAATTCGAGGATGCATACCGACCTATATGTTTGTACTCTTCCTTATTGCATGATTTTTATTATTAAAGTCATTGGATTTTGGTTGGGTAATCAAATAAGCAGATTCATTATTTTGTCACAATTCGCTCATCTTCTTTGGTGTGGTAATTCGTTGTCTTCATATCTTCTGGTTTGCAAAAAAAACATTTAATTTCAAGCACATTTAGATGAGTAGGTCTGCAGAGAAACGCGTTTCTCCATAACTATGGAGAAACGTGTTTTTAATAGCCAGAAGCTTTGCATTTGATATCCAGAAAAAAAAAAACCCAAGGCCAAGACCAAAGCTTCTGGATATCCAGAAGATTTGGGTTTGATATCCAGAAACTGTTAGGTGCATATCCAGAAGTATGTGAAATGTATATCCAGAAACTGTTAGGTGCATATCCAGAAACTGTTAGGTGCATATCCAGAAATGTGTTAGGGCATATCCAGAAATTGCTATTGAAGGTTTCTGGATATCCAGAAACCTTCAAATGTATATCTAGAAACCATCAAATGAATATCCAGAAACATTTTGAAGGTTTCTGGATTTTCATTTGAAGGTTTCTGGATATCACTTTCATAAGGTTCTGGATATCCAGTTCATTGTCGCGCGACAAGTCGGGACCCGTTTCTCCATAACTTATGGAGAAACGCGTTTCTCCCTAGATTTTGGCCATTTAGATGGAGGGAGTATGAAAATTCTTTAGCAATTATCAAGTGTAGACTGTGAACTTTAATTAACATAACATTTTATCGTAGTTGTGATTTTTTGTATGCCTTCAGTTCAGTTCTTCGAAATGCTTTAGATAATTATAAACTTATGTGTATATGTTTATTTATGTAACTTTATTTAATTCCTTTTGTCTCTCTTTCTTGTGTTGTGGATTTGTAGGCAAAGAACTGCAATGTCATCTAAGAAGGGACATGTGCTCTTCACTTGACTAAAACAGCTGAAGTACATTACAATGCCCATGGACTATGATGGAGCTCTTGAGTAATTAGTTGAGTTAATTTAAGCTCAGTTAATTTAAGCATCATTTCTTTGTGGATGTAAATTTAAACCTTCACCTCTCTGTGTGATGCTTTGTAAAACAAGATTGATTTTTTAGTATTCTAATGAATATTCAATTTCGTTCTCGATTAAAAACATTATTTAAAATTTATATCGAAACAGAGAGGATTTTCAATCATTTTATATTTCATTATATTTATGATTTATTGTTGACTTTCTTCAAAATAATTAAGGCGTAGAAGCTTTTCATTTATTTTTCAACTCTAAAGCTATTCTTTTACTATTATGTTCCTTTATACATGTAACTTTCAATTATATATTTTTGATGTATTTTTACATATATTTTTTTTGTTATTTGATTTTATTTTCATATCATGACCACACCGTGAAAAAAATAATCCTAAACGAACACATTTAGCAGAAGTGACCCGTGCCTTGGGACGGGTGGTTAGTACTAGTACATATACGTAGGTAATCAAAAATGTATTATTTTATAATATTAGCAAATTATTATTATCGTCATTATCATCATCTACTCCCTCCGTCCCATTTCAAACTTTACTTTTTGTCAAAATGGGTGTTCCATTAAAAGCTTCATCTTTCCTAAAATGGCAAAGAATCTTTACTATTCCACCTACTAATTCTCTCTCCTATTTCACTATTATACTCACAACATTTTTCAAATTTACTATTTTCTCCACTCATTCTCTCTCCTATTTTACTTTTATACTCACAACATTTTTTCTTCCCACCTATTTTCTTAATTTGCGTGATTTGAAAAAAGTGTGAACAATGGGCCGGAAAGGAGGGAGTATAGTTTATCCTAATTTTACGCTAAACTTGATACCCAATCTTTATCATTGACTCTTCATGTGTACCTTAGAGCTTTCTTAGTAAGCTACTCTGTTTTGGTTCATTTTTTGGTTGTTTTTGCCTTCATTTATCAAAATTTCGCTCCAATATTCTTAAAGCGTTTATGTTCCTTCAAATTATTTCAAACTTTGTTACAAAATCATTATTAGATATAATTAATATTAGAGTAACCTAATAATAATAATAATAATAAAAATAATTTAAATTAAATAATTTTGAAGTAGATATTTTAAATAATTATAGTACTCCCTCCATAATAAAATGAATAACCATTTTGAATTTATGGTTCATTTTGAAAATATTGAATTTTAATAGAAAAAATTCTTGCTATTCACTTTTCAAAGTTTAATTTTTGCGAAAATAAAATAAACTATAAAAAAAATCATTTAGGGACTGTTTTTTGTGTAAAATTTTCAAAAGGTCATTTATTTTTAACAAAAACAGTTATTCAATTTGGGATAGAGAGGAAGGTATGCCTAACACATTATGCATGATTACAGTTTTTTGTTAATTTCTTCCAAAATGTTATTCCCTCTTTTTTCGACGTTAGGCTTCGTTTGTTTGGGGAGAAATATTTTTTCGGAAAAGTTTTCTTATTTTTTGGTGTTTGATAGCACCGAAAAATGAAAAAAATGTTTTCCAAAAAATGTTTTTCCCATTTTTCTAATTAAAATAACTTATAAATTTTTCATAATTAAAATATTTTTCGAAAAGTGGTAACACACTCTCACACACACACACACATCAAACTTTCCATACACCTCCACATTACCCATCCTTACCCCATCCCCTCATAACAAAATTATTTATATTAAAATTATTTTTTACAATTCTCCCCCCCCTCCATCGTGTAAAAAAAAATTAATCATTTTAAATTTATTTTAACATTCCCCACTTCCACCACCACCAACCCCCTTACCACGATCAAACTTTTTTTACACATAATTAAATTAATTTATTTTAACAGCTCCCCCACTCCCCTACTCTCGGCTACCCACCCTACCCTACCCCACACCTACCCCATTCCCACACCCTACCCTATCTCCACCCTACCCTACCCTACCCCTACCCTACCCCACACCCACCCACCTCACCCCTACTAATCCTCACCTCCTACCCTACCACCCCACCTCCACGCCCTATCCACCCTATCTCTTTCAACTTATTTTAAATTGTATTTTTATTGAAAAAATATTTTCCTTTAATTTATTAAACAAATGAAAATATTTTTCGGAAATCGCCGAAAACATGTTTATGTCTTTTTTCAGAAAATATTTTCATTTTTTGAAAAATATTATACGAGAAATCATTTTACGGAAGTCGTTTAACGCGAAACAAACGTAGCCTTAGTTTGAATGAACTTTGAGCAATAATTTAGATTAATTTTAAGTATCTTAATGAAATCTAAAACTTGTTATTGATACACCATTATAAATATTATCAATAGCAATTTTGAATTCTCATTAGGTAATTTAAAATAACCTAAATTATTGATCAAAGTTTATTCACTACAATCACTACAAGAAAAAGGGCTTTTCGTGACAACATTTTTTGAAAGGGCTAAAATGCGTCCCAAAAACCTATTTATTTTGGGAAGGCAGGAATATCCGTGTCAAATACTCTGGTATTTGGCACTCTTCTACCCTTGCCCTCTCAAATGCTTAGTAATTGACACTCTTTTCTCTCGATTTTTCCCAACAGGATTTTGATTTTAGGGCGATAGGTTTTGAGAGTTTCACACCACAATATCGTCGATTTCATCTGGTAGCTAAGTCTTCGATTCTCTCGTATCCGATCTCAGTTTGACGGCGAAGGTAAGTCGGTCATCGTCTTAGTTCATATTTATTTCTGATCCTATTCTTTGCTGTAAGTTTCATCTGAATATACTCTTAAGATAGTATTGTTGATACAAGCCTGGTTTTTTTCTCGTGAGTACATAAGTAGCACATTATCTCAATATTTTTGGCCTATGATTTTGTATTTGACATTCTAGAATGTTGCAGGGCTCTTGCCTATATTCCTCTTACAGTTCTCGATGTTCCAGCTTCAGCTTCAGTACTTACTTTATGCTGTGAACCTTAACTTTTATGCCATGCAAACAAGCTTATTTCTATAACTCTTTTCTTATCTATTGGTATTTACTGATTAAAATACTGGCCTTGTCATATACTCCCTCTCCGTCCCACCTTAGTGTAGACTAAGGTGGTGGGCACAATAACTAAGGACAGGGGCGGATCCAGGGGGGGCAGGTGGGGGCACTCGCCCCCCCCCCCCAGCGGAGGAAATGCAGTGGAAATTTTTTTTTTTGCCCCACCATATTTTTGTTATATATGTATATATATAATTAACTTCATGATTAACACCAGTGAGTGGTGTGGTTCAGTGGTAGAAGGGGTGAAATTAAAGCCTTTGGTGTTTCCTTTCAAATCCATGTTCGAACCCTGCTACCTACATTTTCAATTAATTTTGTCTTCCATCTTTGCTATTCTTTCTATTAACAGTTTTGTTTTTCTCTTTCTCCTAATTTCCTCACATTTTTTCAATCTTAATTAATTCGTTAGGCTTTTCCCATTTTTTTTGTTTTTGGTCTTTCTTCCTATTATCCCAAGTTTAATTAGCAAATTTGAATTTCTTTTTTGTACGAGTAATATATTTTAATAAATTGTTTGCGTTAAATACTTCAACAATATTTCAATCGTTCTTTGAATTATTTACTTTTATCATTTTTGTTAACTAAAATACATTGTATTTCATGGATCCTACCCATTTTTTACTTGTCCGACCCGACTGCATGCCGCCGCCCGAACCCCCGTGTAATCTTGCCCCCCCCTCGGCCAATTCCTGGCTCCGCCCCTGACTAAGGAATATTATTAAGATAATGAAAATGTGTGGTAGAAAATGAAGAGAGAATGAGTGGAGTGAATAGTAGGTTGGTTGAATAAATTGTATGGTGGAAAATGAAGAGAGAGAATGAGTGGGTGGGGTAGGGAAAATAAAAAATAATAAAAAACTTTCTAATTTTGGCAGTCTACACTAAGGTGAGACGGACGAAAAAGGAAAGAAGTCTACACTAAGGTGGGACGGAGGGAGTATATGTATTTGTTGCACAATAAAGTACCCAGGTTAACACTATTACAAGTTCATGTATACATTGGGGATATATGAATTGAGTACTAGCAAAACTTTGGTTGGGACATTCTAGTAAAAATACTACCTGGCTTTTTGAAGATGGGTGAAAAATAGATTGAAAATGTTGGTACTTGTTATTTACTGTAAATGCTAACTAATTAAGAAGTAACTTTCTTGGATTACAAATTAATACTCCCTCCGTCCCCCAAAAGAATTGTCCCATTTGACAAGTCAACATTTTTGTGGAGCATGTCTTACTTACTTTTACCTTGTTCAAGTAATTATATTCATTACTATTTTTAGAATTGGGATAGACTTTTGGGGATAAACCAAAATGGAAAGTAGAACGGTTATTAATCACCCTTGATGCAGCTGCCAATAGATTTTTCTCTCAGATCCTATTTGGAAGTTATATTTAAAGATCCCCATATGAAGATCTTTGTTCAAGGATCACAGGTACTCGAAAGCATGCATATATATGTATTTATACATCCACACACGTGCGCTAGTGTTGTCTGAATACTTTACCTTTATTAAATGATGGCATTATCCTCCTATGAGGAGTTCTAACCAACTTTGATCATTTGGTGGCTTGATTTGTGAGTAGGTTAAAATCCGACCATTAGCAAAATTTTTGAGTAAGTCTGTGGTGAAAAATGGTAAAATCATGGGAAAACCAGTTCAACTCGCTCTGGGTTCTCACAATCAGAATGGGAGCTGGGAAATTGTGGGATGTTTCTGTATTGGCATGGACGATTGATTGAGGTGAGTTTCATCTTTGTTTTCTTGTCAATAGGGGATCTGTTTTCCCATTCAAAAATTCATGTAGTTGAATTTGCTTGTGGAACTGATTGCATGAACTTTTTTAGAACATAAATTTTGTTGTGGTTTTGGGGAAAGGAAACTTTTCTGTGGCCTCTGTAGCTGGAGTTGGTCCTTCATTCCAGGTTTATTTGCAAAGCTACTTTTCTTTTATGATTAGTGCTTGGGAAGTAAAAACTAGAGTCATGCCACCCTTTCTGACTGGAAACTAGGATTATAGTTGATCGTGACCTTAAGCTCCTAACAGGATGAGGAATCCAACTGTGGATATACTGATGTGGTGGATTTCATTATATGTAATTTCTCTATTTTTCTAGACATTTTATCCTTATTTTGATGTATTTAGTTTAGATTTGATATAATTTGGGATAATATGTTAAAGTAAGGTGTTAGAGAGAGTTATTGTAATCCGAGGGTATTTTAGATGTTTTATTTCATATCCGGATGTAATACTCTCGAGGAGCCAAAGTCAATTGTTGGGTCAAAATATATGTGGACTCAGAATTGCTTAATCCCAATCACATGGCTAATTAGAGACCCCTAATTTAATTAGATTTTATTTTTGGATCTCTTGCTGATGCCTTCTCTGTTAGATCAGTAAGTCTTGCAGTTACTATCCCGCTGGGATCTCGCCCGATAATTAGCAGAAGTTAACACTTTTCAAAGAACATACTTCAAATAGATAGGTGACTTAAATTTGGGATGACTCCCTTCATTTGAAACAGACTCTCAGTCACAACGGTCACATCTCTATCTCTTTCATCGTACTTGTTTGCTAAAAGTAGTTACATTTTTCCTGCCAATACCATTCTGCCTGTTCTGACATAAGAGCTACTTTTAGCTCTACTTTGTCCTTTGTCTTCTTGTTTCAGGTAACCGGTTGGGACAAAGGGGTTGTTACCCGCCGGACAAAGCAGAAATGTCTTATTCAAATCTCCCGCATTAATTGCAAAGATATGGCATTAAATGATCCCCACCTACCAACCATATTTCCTTATTCCGAATCTACCCCTCAACGGCATCTTAGTTCTTCTCTCTCTTTCTCTCAAGTATATATATAAGACTTTGCTGCATTGAAGATGGTTGGTCGTTGCATTGAAGAAGAGTGTGCTTGAAGCATTCAATGAAGCTCAAGCCTTCAAGTCCAGAAAATCATTAGACATTATTAGGGACATACACTCGTGCACATCTCATTCAACCTTGTAAGCATTCTCCAACAAGACAATCATTAGAATGCATTGATTGAGAAAGCACACACACACCTAAGTGAGATAAGTCTAACTTGCCACTCAAAAACACCTGGTCAGTTCTTTATCTTTCGATCCATCAGTAGATCCTTTGTTTTCAACCCTTGTAACCGACAAGGCTGCACTTGTAATAGACTAGGACCATCTGATAGTAAATTTCTCTCAAAATCCAAGATCTGACCAATATTGGTAGAGGACGTAGCAGCATTCACGCTGTGAACCTCTCCAAATACTGTGTCCTTGTCTTTACTTTACTTACATCTTGCCAGTCGTTCACCATTACAAATCAGAACAATTCATCCTGCTGAATCATAAGTATTTCCCTAAACCAAACAAGTTGCACTGCATAAACGGTTTAAATAAATACCTTGTGTTAAAATCAAGCTCTGAACAACTTCTTGCTGATTTTGTGTGAGTTCAAACTAAGTCACGAATATTCCGCTGTGCTTACTAATTATCTTACAACATTCTGAGTAGTGACTTTGACCATTAAGGTATTTTCAATTCAATTTGTAAAAAGGCTATTCACCCCCCCCTCTAGCCTATTTCCTTGCCAATTGGGCCTAACAATTGGTATCAGAGCTTGTCATTTTTGAAAGAAATTTTCAAGCCTTACAGCTTGATTGTCGATACCATGGCGGGAAAAATTATGCAGTCGTTTAACATCACTACCATACCGATGTTGAACACCAACGAGTTTGGTGTTTGAAAATCCCGAATGATAAAGTACATGAACTCCATAGATGAACGATTAATGAAGGTAGTGGAAGGTGGACCGATTACTCCCTTGAAGGTTCAAACCACCTACAAACCTATACCATCCACTCCCTTAACTGCGCATGCCGACGCTGATGATGAACAAGAAACAGATGTTCAAGTTACGAAAACTCTGGTCGAAAAACCAAGAGATGAATGGACTAACAAAGATAACTTAACCTATGCCCTTGATGGGAAAGCCAGCCACATTATCTCTTGTGGTCTAGACGACAAACAGTACAAGCTCATTGACTTGTGTTACACGGCACAAGAATGCTGGAACAAGCTCCTTGAATACTTCGAAGGAGATGCTCGCACCAAGGACAACTGGCCTTATGATGCAATTGCTGAGTTCGAATCCTTCAAAAAGTCAGATGGCGAGTCACTAAGAACAGCATATGATCGATTCTGTGAGGTAAGTAATCTATGTGCTTCTCTTGGTAAAGTATATACTATGAAAGACCTGAATATACGTTTTCTAAGTGCTTTAGGAAGTATATAACATACCAAGGTCACTGTTCTCAGAGAAGCTAGAGATTTAAATACTACTTCTATTCAAAATATTGTGTCTAGTCTATTTCTGTATGAGAGAGAACTACAAAAACTTAATATTCTCGATAAAAACTTCAAATGCATGTCTCTCTCAGCACAGACTCAGATATCTCAAATTCCTACTCCTTATCCTCCTACTGATCAATGCCAAAGCCCTTGCTGTAACAAAACACTTGAAAGCCCTCCTGAGCCTCATGTGGAAGAAGATGAATTTGCTGCATTTGCCAGAAACTATCGAAAGTTCAAAAACTTCAAGAAAATGCAAAAAGACAAAGAAACCAAATCAAAACAAACCATTTACTACTCCCTTCCATAGAACCACCAACAACCATAAGCCTTCTACTAGCACCGCCGATGGAAAGAACAAAGAAAGGAGACTTGGTATGTTTTAATCGCCGAAAACCCGGACATTTTGCATCTAAATGTCCTCACCAAAATATGAGTATGTCGTGAAATCGGTAAACCAAAGACATCCAAAGTCCGTAGCTATGTTGCAAATGACAAAGACAGAAAGCTATGCCACCGGTGTGAAACCGACTCGTAAGGTGAAGGCGCCGCCGATGACAATGAAGATGCCGATATAAGTTTTGTTGCCCCGGATGCCGATGATGAAATAGCACTAGATCTACCAACTCCTATTCACCGATGCAACTCCTCCAAGAACATCATCAAGGAAAGAAAAACCAAAGAAGACATTCATTCCAAGAAGTTAAAGTCAATGCAATAACCCTTATGGTTATAAGGTTCATCAAGTTGGAACCTCACTCTATGGACAAAGGTGGACCCATTGCCTCCTATGCAACCGAACCAAGTCCTCCACAATCCTCCGAAAAGAAGCTATTCTTTACCAAACTCCCAAGTATTTCAAGAAATCTTTCCAAACCCATCTCATCCCTACCCAACTTCTCTCCTGAGCCAAAAGATCACTCAGCCAAAAGAAACATAACCGACCCTCTTCCTGAGATATCGAAAGCTGAAATGATAGAGACCATGGATGAACTTTTTATTGATTATGAAAAGTTGAGTAGTATTCATGAAATATTGAATGTTGATTTCGCTTAGTTTCGCCGAAAGAGACTCACTCAAAACCGAACTTGATTCTTTAAAAACAAAACCGAGTGAGTTCGATCGCCTTAAAACCGAAAACCTTGGATCTCAAAAGCAGAGCAAAAGTACACACCGCACGTATTAAAGATTTAGCTCAAAGAAATGATTCTCTTATGAAAACTATTGATACTTTTTCAAAACCTAACGCCGCTAAAATTGCGATTAATGCAACCCAAATTTGCCCTAAAAATAATCAACATGGGATAGGATTTGAAACCAAAGCAAGAAGCCGTATCGATGTCTCGCAATCGAGAAAAAGGACAAGAAGGCCGAGAACAACTCGATTAACTCATTGCATAAGGATACCAAGCAAAATATAATGTCAGAAAGCAATGAAGTATCCTAACTACAAGGAAATGGAGAAAGCCAGGTACGTACAAAAGGGAATTAAGATTGCCGATAATGATTCTCATGGATGAAGACATTAAAAGTAAATGCATCAAGAAAGCCGGTATTGCCAATCTTGATTCACCGCCGATGAACAAGCCTCCCCAAAGGTGACTCGGCAAAGGCAAGCGTAAAGGTAAGAAGGGTAAAACCAAGACTTACAAAGTCCCTAAGTTCGTATCTCGCAAATTCTCCTAAGCCTAATGATGCAATGACTAAATCTAGTGGTGTCTTGCCGACTACTCACCAAACAAAGAAAGTGAGATGTGATAATTGTTTGGATTATGGTCATCATGCTCATGAATGCCTCTTGAAAAGCCTTTCAGACCCACACCGGCTAAGGCCTCTAGCGGCGGCCGTATATGGCCGCCCAAGAGGAACTAACCTCTTGGACCTAGTGAATAAGGGGGACCATAAGCATGTTTAACTTGGTGTATGCTTTATGGCCTCGATCGATGCCAAAGCAAAGATGTATGGATTTTGGATAGTGGCCGTTCTAGACACATGATCGGCCGTGCCGATCTCCTTGCCGATATTGTTGACGCATCAGTCCTCCCGTAGTTTTTGGTGACAATGGAAAAGGTAAAATAATTGGATGTGGAACCATCATTAGAGGTGCAGCATCGTACGTAAGGTCTCTTTGGTGGATGGACTCAAACATAACCTTTCTCTCCATATCACAATTCTCGTGATAGAGGAATGCAATGTATCTTTACTATTTCAAGTTGCTATATAAAAGACATTGCCTCAAATGAAACTCTTCTCACTGCCAAACGAAAAGGTAACATTTATGCAGTAGACTTAAGTGCTATTACTGGTGTTACTAATATCTGTTTTGTAGCTAAGAATATCATGAGAACTCGTGGCTATGGCACAAGAGACTCGCCACTTAAACTTCAAATCAATATCCAAGCTTGCCAGCCTGATTGGCAACTGGTCTTCCAAAAGTGTCTGCTGATCACGGAAAGAAGTGCAGAGCTTGCCAGTTGGGAAAACAACACAAATCCTCTTTCGAGATCAAGCCCTGCATGTCAACTTCTAGGTGCCTTCAAATGTTACATATGGATCTATTTGGCCCCACAACCACAAACACTTTGGGGGAAGTAGATATACCTTGGTCGTAGTAGATGACTATTCCGTATATACTTGGGTGGAAGCTTTCAAAGAACAAAGATGATACATATGCCGTTGCCACCAAGTTATTCAGATCAAGCTATGTACTCGTAAAGAGAGCGATATTGTTAGCAT
This sequence comes from Adenophora triphylla var. japonica, assembly GCA_022495995.1. Taxonomy (NCBI): domain Eukaryota; kingdom Viridiplantae; phylum Streptophyta; class Magnoliopsida; order Asterales; family Campanulaceae; genus Adenophora; species Adenophora triphylla. The sequence goes on from JAFEMH010000071.1 coordinate 240,343, forward strand.
GAGATCAGACAATGGGACTGAATTTACAAACAATGGTATTGCTCGATATTGTGATGATCATGGTATAGACCATAATTTCTCTGCTGCTGGTACACCTCAACAAAATGGTGTAGTTGAGAGAAAGAATAGGACGCTTATTGAAGCCGGTAAGACCATGATTTCTGAAGCCAGGTTGCCGAAATATTTCTGGGCAGAAGCCATTCATACCGCCTGCTTCACTGTAATGTATCTCTCATCAACAAATTCCATAATAAGACTCCTTATGAACTCGAGAGGCCGAGTACCCAATATTGGATTCTTCAAAATCTTCTGGTGCAAATGTTATGTGCTTTACAACGGAAGAGAGCACCGAGGTAAATTTGATGAAAAAGCTGATGAAGGCATCTTTGTCGGCTACTCAAAACATAGTAAGGCCTTTCGAGTTTTCAATAAGAAACTTTTGAAAATTGTTGAATCTGTTCATGTAACCTTTGATGAATTTGATTTGTTAGAGTCTGACCAGACTCCAAATAGTGCTAACCAATCTAGTGGTTTTGAGACAGGTGAATCTAGTAATTCTAATCAATCTGCAGAAAATGTGCAAGATCCTTTTGTTGTTGCAGAAGACCCAGCAGACATTTTTCCTTCCTCAGCAAGAAATCGTCCTGCTGATAATTCTGCAAATGCCTCTGCTGATTCTTCTCAACCAGTGCCAATGAATCCTAGCCCAAATCCAATCTCAGTAATTCATCCTCCTATACCAAATATTCCTCAATCAAATTCCAAATCCACTCAAAGTCCAAATCATCCTATCTCTCCTATCCCTTTCAAGATATCATCTTCCAAATCCCGCCGATTCCGAACCTCCTCTAGAATCCTTAAGACAAGAATCGCAAGACAAGACCTTCCAAGAGAAGTTAGACCTCATCGTGACCATCCTCTTGATAACGTCATTGGTGATGTCTTTGGACCTAGAGTGACCGTAAATCAACAAAGACTTTGATGAAAATCTTTTCTCTTCGCCTATGGTGTCTCGATATTGAGCCTCGTAAGATCAAGAAGCCCTTGCCGATCCAAGCCGGTGGAAGCTATGCAAGAAGAGTTGAATCGCTTGAAAGATGTAAAGTTCTGGGAACCGGTTCCAAGACCTTCCTCTCAAAGAAGTCATTGGAACTAAATGGGTATTCAAACAAGTTGGATGAATCTCGAAAGATTACAAGAAACAAAGCAAGATTGGTGGCCAAAGGATACCGTCAAGAAGAAGGGATTGATTATGACCAAACTTTCGCACCAGTAGCAAGATTAGAAGCGATAAGACTATTTCTTGCCTATGCTGCCTTCAAAGAATTCAAGCTATATCAAATGGACGTGAAAAGCGCATTCTTAAATGGTGAACTTCAAGAGCCGGTCTACGTTGAACAACCGCCGGCTTTGAAGAACCTAAGAAACCCAATCATGTCTACCGATTGAAGAAAGCTCTTTATTGCTTGAAGCAAGCTCCTAGGGCTTGGTACGAAACCTTGTCCAAGTTCCTGCTCAGTGACGGTGTGGGATTTACAAGAGGAAAGATCGACACAACTCTATTTGTGACCAAGCACAAGGGTCATTCATTGTTTGTTCAAATATATGTGGACGACATCATCTTCGGTTCCACAAATGAAGCCCTATGCAAAAGATTTGAAAAGCTCATGCAAAGCAAGTTTGAAATGAGTATGATGGGTGAGCTAACTTATTTCCTTGGTCTTCAAGTAAAGCAAACCGATGAAGGAATTTTCATACATCAAGCTAAATATACCAAGGAGCTGATCAAGAAATTTGGTTTCGATAATGCTCATCCTCAAAGCACTCCCATGGCGACAAATGTGCATCTTGATAAAGACGAATCCGGCAAGAAAGTGGACATGACTCTTTACAGAGGAATGATTGGTTCACTTCTCTATCTAACAGCCAGCAGACCGGATATTATGTTTGCCGTTTGTGTCTCGTGCAAGATTTCAAGCCGACCCAAGAGAATCCCATCTCGCAAGCCGTAAAAAGAATTATCAAATATCTAAGTGGCACCGCTAACCTAGGCCTATGGTACGCCGTAGATTCTTCTTTCAATCTTATCGTTACTCGTATGTCGACTATGCACTTGCCGAGTCACAAGGAAGAGTACCAAAGGAACATGCCGCTTGGCGAGAGGCTAGTTTCATGGTCATGCAAAAAGCAAACAACTACCTCTACTTCCACAACTGAGGCTGAATACATTGCTTTCGGTAGCTGCTGCTCTCAGATCCTATGGATGAAGCAACAATTAGTAGACTATGAGATTCCACCTCAAGTCTGCCCTATCTACTGTGACAATCGCCCGCCATTTCGGGCCTCAAACAATCCAAGAATGCACTCCAAAACAAAGCACATTGACATAAAATACCATTTCTTGAAAGATCATGTTGAGAAAGGCAACGTTGTCTTGCTGAAAGTTCATACTGACTTTCAAAGAGCTGATATCTTGACAAAGCCTCTTGATCAGAAGAGATTTGAATTTCTTAGGAGTGAGCTGGGTGTTATTGGTTACTCGGGTTGATGCTGATATCTTGCTGAGATCGCTATCCACCGCCGATCGCCTTGCCGCTTGATATCTCGCCGATTAGTTGTTCTCGCCGATCCAGATCTTGCCGATTGCTTGCCGATGTCTTTTTCTCTCGCCGGTACTCTAGTTGTGGTTGCCGCCTATTCATGTCTCCCATCGCAAGCCTCCTCATAAATGTAAAGCCGAGTTCCCCGTCGACAAATCAAATCAAGGACAGCTTGGTCACACCCTCTCTCGACACGTGTGTACCTCCACTTTCGAAAATCGTGTCAAATGATTTATTCCAATTAATATTGTGATAAATCGCAGGTAAACTGTATCATTTAAAATCATAAACAGTTATTTTTAATCATGATTAACCGCTCAAATTCGGCGCTTTAAATGCAATTGCTGCCGCACATATTCCAATGTAAATGAACAGTTGCGCCTTTTTGAAAACCCTTTTCAAATAAACCTTTCCCTCCTAACTTCATAACATATTTAAGCAAAAACCATTTCTCAAAAATCCTTTCGCATTCTCTACGACTTACTCATCAAATCTCAAAACTCCATAACTCAACTCTTTATCTTCGAATCTGGTACGTATATCTTGATATTTCAATCATCTGATTCTAACTTTGGCTTATTGTGTTTGAGTTTGTTTGATTGTTGAGTTTTGCAGAAATCATGAGTAATGAAAAGGATATCTATGGAGGTTACATAGACCCAAGCTTTTTCGATGATGAAGCTGATGGACAATTTCTCAGGGATCTTTTGTCAGATACTTTTGTTCTTCCCTTCCTGGCTCCTACTGATAATTTTGGAGTCTTCATTGATTCCGTTAGAGAGTTCTTTGCTAATGCCATTGTTGAATATTCCGATGAAGATGACCCAGAATCCTTCTCTGCCATTTCTTCTACCGTTTCTGGTGTTCCAATCTCAGTTACTCCTGAAAGCATATCCTCTATTTTTCCAACCCTAGGAAATTCTGGCCCTAATTCTATTGACGCTTCTGTTCTGGATGAAGCCTGGACTCTCATTAGAGGTGCTAATGCCGGACCTAGACTCAGTGGAGACAAACACTTCAAGGTTCATTATATTAGGAGATATTTTGCCCTGATAGAAATTATTGACAGATGTTTGATTTGCCGATCTGGTTCACATAGCCATGTTACCGATCTTCAGTTTGAAGGATTTGCTGCCATTGTGCTGAGGAAGAATTTTAATTGGTGTGGATTTATCTTTAGGGTCATTGCCCTAGCAGCCAAGAAGTATGCTGCTGATAGACAGAAAGGTAAAGATTTCCCTGGCAAAGGTTGTCACTATTGGTTGCTGAGCAGAATAATTAGAGGAAACCCTGCTGTAGTTCTTGCCGATCCCAATGCTACCATTATATCCAAACTTATGTTGAAGCATCACAGTGATGGTGATTGGAAAAGAATTAGCAGGCAGTCTGCTGATGGAGCCCCTGTTTCTGCTGATAGAGTTGCTACTCCTGCTGAAAGTTCAACTATTGCTCCTGCTGCTGAGAAAGTCAAAAAGAAGAAATCCAAGAAACCAAAGACTAGCCCCCGCTAGGTCCAAACCTTCGCCTGTCTCGCCTCCGCTTCCTCATCTACCATTGCTGCTGGTCCTGTTACTAGAGCCAAGAGATCTGCTTCCAATCCTGCTGCCCCATCTTCTGCTGAACCAAAGAAGAGAAAACTGCTTGCATCTACTGCCAAACCCTCCAAGAAATCAAAATTTGTTTCTGCCAAAGTTACTGAATCCTTTCCTATCCCTACTTCTGATCCCAGAGTCAGAAAAGTGCTGTTTTCTGAACCCATTCTTGATGATGCCTCTTTGCTCCCAAAGCCAACCTTCAGAAAAGTCACTAAAACTCCTGAAGAAATCAGTAGGGAAATTTCTGATAGAAGAAGAATGATTGAGCAAGACTTAAGGAGGAGGATTCCCTTACAGCCCTTTCTACTTTCTTATCCTTACCTCCCTGACATTCAGCATACAGCCTCATCCGGAATAGCCACCGAAGCCAGAACCAAAAAATGTGCTCCAATAAAGAACCCTACATTTCATATCTAATTCAACAATCCTTGGTCCATGATCAACAAAATTGCTCCAAATGACTAGGTATTTCCAATTGACCATCTGCAGCCATTCATCAGAAGACTTCTCCAGTTTCATGAAGAACAGAAAGAAACTGTACCTGCTGGAAACCTAGTTGATTATGTTGATAGAGCAAGTCTGGACATGAATGAGACCTTTGCTGAGAGGTTTCCTCCACTCTCCAAGTACCAGAACTTCAGCAAGAATGTTTTGATGCTGAAATTTAATAGATATTTTGATCTTCTGCCTCTTCTTTGGAATCAAGTTTATCTCTTTCAGGACCGGATAAGACAGGATTTGATGTTCATCTCAGTCTGGATTGCTTATGCCTCTTTATACAAGACTCAATTTGATTTTGAAGAAAATGATCCCTATCAGCTAGGAAGAGCTGAAAATGATGAAGACTGGGGATTCAAGTATTCTGATGCTGAAACTCTTACCAGAGGTCCTCTTGCTACTCAGCTGATTGAAAATGTTTTAAAGATGACTCAGGAACTCATCACTCATTCTGAAGAAGCATTGAAGAGAATGAGTAGTAGTTCTTCTGATAAGAAGGTTGATTCTGACAATGCTGATAATGTTCCTTCTGCTGATTCTTCAAGTGACCCTATTGAATCCAGCAGAACTGTTTCTGATGATGACCAACAGTTTATCAGCACTGTGCTTCTAAAAGATACCTCTGAGCAGGCTCCTATAGTGGTTACAGGAGGAGTTTTTCTTAATTCTGAGCAAGCTCCTATTTTCTTTGATGTTCCTGCTGAACCCTTCCAAGAGACTGTTGATTTGGGAGGAGGAGCTACTACAGATGCAGACATTGCTGCTGATCTTCAATCTCAAGAAGTTGATAATGCCTTCTCTGCAATTGTTGTCTACAATCCTGTTCAAGCACCCATTCATCAGGCCATCGCTGATTTCTTGTCCAATGATGATCCTCTCCCTGTTGTTGAAGATGACAGTCCTGATGAAATTGACCCAGAAGATTATGAGGAGATTCCTGCTGTTATTTAAGAGGATACCTCACCTCCCTCATGGTACAACTCACTTTCTGATGACTGTAGGATGATGATATGCTCAAACTGGTACACCACCTCGAAGTCCATTCCAAAGGACTCTGTTGGTAATCCCCTTTTCCCTCCTCATCAGAAACTTAAGTGGAGGTCTGGTACAAGGAAAGTAAAGCATCCTTTCAAAAATTATGTTCCTACTGAAGGTTCTTCTAGCATGACTCCCATTCTACTCAAATGGGATAAGGACATTAAGCATGGCAAGAAGAAAACCCCTGCTGTTTCTCATGCCAAAGTCAAAACTCTCCCCCTGCTACCAATCAGCCTGGCTCTTTGAAAATTCGTGGTGATATTTGTCCACCGTGAATCTCCAATTGAAGTCCGCATTTATTCGGATGGAATCAAGAGGAGACGTTTGATGATTAATGATCATGTAATTGAAACTCTTGAGTATTCTCCTTACTCGCCGCTGTGTTTGGACGTTGGTTTATCAACATGCCCTGGCCCTTACTTTACCATTTTATGCCTCCGCACTCGTCAAGAAGATCATTCAAGAGACACCGGCATTCTAAGCCTTGGCATCATGCGCATTCTGCTGAATGGAAGAGCATTTCTGAATTTTATGATTGCTAGCAAGCTATCCTTGGAGAATAATGGTCAGATGTTCCTTGACCCTCCTATTTCTGCTGATCTTTCTATCATCATTCATCCCAATTTCCCTCTCCTTGTTGCTCCACCTGCTCCAAGATCTGCTGATGTTCCTCTGATTGTCAGCACAATCATTCCATCTACCTTCTTGTTCCCTGCTGATTCTGTTTACACATTGTTTGGCTACTTTGCTAATGAGCATGACCATCTTTCTGAAGCTTATAAGCCTGTACTTAGAGGTGACATTGGTGATTTGGGTATGTTTTTCCGAGGTGAACTTGAGGTAATCAAGGATTTAGTGCTTAAGTCCACTCAGGAGGAGGTAAGCTTAGCAAACAGAATCTCAACAAAGTCTCAGCCAGACTTTCAGCCTTTATTGACAATGCCCTCAGCAAGCCAAGAACCTCTCCTGCCAGAGCTACCCTCAGTGATCTAAGTGTTGGTGAAGAGAGATTTGATCAACTTTGTGATCTCATAGACAGCACCACCAAGACTCAGCAGCTGCTGGTTGTAGCAAATTACAATCAAGATCACCTCATCAAGGATCTGGAGCTAAAACTCAAAGCCGCCAAGATAGAGCCGGCCGCCGAAGTCAAGCTCTCTCGCCGGGGCCAAGCTTTCGATGCAAATCAAGATAGCCAAGCCGGAAGGGAAAAATGTAGTGCCGGTGGAGCGTTACAAGGCTAGCAAGAAGAGGAAAGCCGAGAAGGTCTAGCCAAGAAGCGTAAAAGTCCAAGTCTGTTGCTGATTCCTCCGTTGCTGCTGCTGATGAACCTGCTGATCCTTGACCGTCTTGTAACCAATGAAATAGATATCCTCATGAAGCCCCAAAGACAAACTTACTTTTGCTGACAATTTGGTTTTTGTTTTTATGTCCTTTGCTTAATATCTATCTAACCCTTCTGCAGGAACTTTATTAGTTTGCCGTTACAATTATCACTTACATTTTATCTTAATATCTATCTATATCCTTTTAAGTGATTCTGTTTAAAGGTGATTGGACTTAAGCAATTAGGAGGAGATTGTTGGGTCAAAATATATGTGGACTCAGAATTGCTTAATCCCAATCACATGGCTAGTTAGAGACCCCTAATTTAATTAGATTTTATTTTTGGATCTCTTGCTGATGCCTTCTCTGTTAGATCAGTAAGTCTTGCAGGTTACTATCCTGCTGGTGGGATCTGCCTGGTAATCAGCAGGAGTTAACACTTTTCAGCAACATGGTTCAGCAGATAGGTGACTTAAATTTGGGATGACTCCCTTCATTTGAAACAGACTCTCAGTCACAACGGTCACATCTCTATCTCTTTCATCGTACTTGTTTGCTAAAAGTAGTTACATTTTTCCTGCCAATACCATTCTGCATGTTCTGACTTAAGAGCTACTTTTAGCTCTACTTTGTCCTTTGTCTGCGTGCTGCAGGTAACCGGTTGGGACAAAGGGGTTATTACCCACCGAACAAAGCAGAAATGTCTTATTCAAATCTCCCGCATTAATTGCAAAAGATATGGCATTAAATGATCCTCACCTACCAACCATATTTCCTTATTCCGAATCTACCCTTCAACGGCATCTTAGTTCTTCTCTCTCTTTCTCTCAAGTATATATAGAAGACTTTGCTGCATTGAAGATGGTTGGTCATTGCATTGAAGAAGAGTGTGCTTGAAGCATTCAATGAAGCTCAAGCCTTCAAGTCCAGAAAATCATTAGACATTATTAGGGACATACACTCGTGCACATCTCATTCAACCTTGTAAGCATTCTCCAACAAGACAATCATTAGAATGCATTGATTGAGAAAGCACACACACACCTGAGTGAGATAAGTCTAACTTGCCACTCAAAAACACCTGGCCAGTTCTTTATCTTCGATCTATCAGTAGATCCTTTGTTTTCAACCCTTGTAACCGGCAAGGCCGCACTTGTAATAGACTAGGACCAACTGATAGTAAACTTCACTCAAAATCCAAGATCTGACCAATCTTGGTAGAGGACGTAGCAGCATTCACGCTGTGAACCTCTCCAAATACTGTGTCCTTGTCTTTACTTTACTTACATCTTGCCAGTCGTTCACCATTACAAATCAAAACAGTTCATCCTGCTGAATCATAAGTATTTCCCTAAACCAAACAAGTTGCACTGCATAAACGGTTTAAATAAATACCTTGTGTTAAAATCAAGCTCTGAACAACTTCTTGCTGATTTTGTGTGAGTTCAAACTAAGTCACGAATATTTCGTTGTGCTTACTAATTATCTTACAACATTCTGAGTAGTGACTTTGACCATTAAGGTATTTTCAATTAAATTTGTAAAAAGGCTATTCACCCCCCCCCCTCTAGCCTATTTTCTTGCCAATTGGGCCTAACATCAAGCCCAAAAAGTCAAGATTATGAAGCGGAGGATTGTTCTGCAACAATCTGAGAAGTTCAGGGACCAAATTGAAAATCTGGAAAGTTTAGGGACCAAATTGAAAATCTAAAAAATTCAGGGATCAAAGTGCAAAAGGGACAATAAGAAACATAATTATCCGCACGAAAGTCCAAGTGGGTGGCTAATTTGACTTGACTTTAAAAAGTTTTTATTTTATTTTCTTTTTTCTTTTTCTTTTTCCTTATTATGGTATTAGGATTACTGATTGGAGGAGTATAAATACTTCTTTTAAAATATTTATTAGGGTTGGATGTTATTTATTTTTAGGTTTTTTTTTTCTAGAAATTTTTGAAGAATATTACTTTCATGGAAGCTTAAACTTTCATAGTTTTGGATTGTAATTCTTGATCCTTTTTGATATCAATTGAGGTTTGATTCTTTCTTATTTTCTTTCCCTAATTGCAATTTTACTTGTGCCTTATTCTAAATATAATTCTAGGGTTTTAAAACTTGATCAATTTCTTAATCCCTTTTATTGGGTTTTTTCTAGAATTCTCTTCTACCGTGTCGAATTAGTGTTATCATTGTAGCACCTTCATAAATCTCGTATATGTCATCTTGATTTGTGATAAGGGTAAAATTGGCTTTATTTCTATTTGAAATAGTAATAGAATAATTTCTTGATCTTCATCTCTTAAAGCTTTCATCAATTAATATTTTTGAATCTTGACCATGTCGACTAGGTTTAATTATTGATTAGGATTATTAGTTGAGCGTGTCGCCGCTAGTAATCAATAACAAAGAGGAGATATAGATTTTCCAATCTCGTGATCAAGTAATTATGGGCAAGAAAGAAAGAATTCTACCTGTGATATTGATTGATAGATGGGGATAGTTTTATTTATCCAAAGTGTTTTTTACATTATTGTTTACAACTTAGATTTTAATTCCCATCTTAAAAAATTAATTTATCAACAAGCAAAATCCCCCCATTTGTGTGTGATTAGTTCATATTCAATATCGTTCTTCAGTGGTTCGACCCTGGACTTACATTTGCTACATTCTTGTGGCCGAGTCCCAGTTTATTTAGTAGGTGTGCGACTTAAGCCTACCAAATTTTGGCACCGTTGTCGGGAAACGGTGTAATTGTTTACGTTCTTATTTTTTTTTCTTAATCTATTTCTTTCTTTTTTTCTTTTTCTTGTTTCCTTTTTGTTAAGCTTTATTTTTGTCATTTTGTGGGAGGAACCATACATGGTCCATACCCGTTCTGATAATAACCTTGTTTGACTATGGAGGGTGATGGACAACTAATGAAGTTTAATGTTTTTGATGACATGAAATCTGTGTTGGAGAATGCTTTGGGATGTGCAGAATTAGAATTTGATCTTTCTGATCAGATGAAGGAGGCGATAATGAGTCTTTTTGAGGTGCTTGATGTTGGTAAGACCAAGGCACCGAATGAGTTTGGGGGAGAGGTCCCCAAGGAAAAGAAAAAGAAGATAAGGGCCAAGAAAAAGGCCACAAAAATTTCTTGGGAAGTCCCCAAGAAAAAGAAAAAGAAGATAAATGCCAAGAAAAAAGCCACAATTTTTTTTTTGGATCCACCCGATTTAATAAAGAAAGATACATATGTGTGAAAAATTGTGGATATTTGTACTCGTGAATGTGCGGGTGGGCCAAGGGAAGAAAAGTTAAAGCCAAAAGCAAGGCGACCACCTTTAATTCCCAATGAAATGGAAATTCGGTAGGGCTAGCGACCTTAACCAAATGCGCTTATTGGGAGGCAACCCAAGTAGGTAAATTGCGAGATAGGGAAAATAAAATATAGTGACAATTTTTTTAATTTTCCCCTCTCCTACAATAAGTAATGTGGAGTGTATTCGGTTTTTCTAATTATTGTTCTAAGTTGAAGCTTTTGAAGTTGTAAGCTAATCATGAAACAAATATCCATAACCATAATTCAGTTTTGCTTTACGAAATCCACAAAAAAAAAAATTAAAAATTAAAAAATAAATAAATTAAACTACATGTTAGAAATTAATAAAACACAATTGTTATATAAGAAGATAAGTATTTATTGAAAATATATTAAGCCAATAAACAACATTTAGTACAGAAATTCTTTGCACAGGGTTCCCATACATATGATGATATGATACTAGGGGATTTAAATACTTAATAAACAGCAAGCAGCAGCAACATCAAAATTTTAAAAATTGCAATATCCATTAAAGAAAGCTAGGCTTTCTTTTTATTGTGCCAAATACTTCATTACTTATTTAGTTTTAAGATGGCTCTCCTCGACTCCTTTGGTGAGCTTCGTGAAGAAGTCCAGATATGAATCTGGATCAGGAACATCCTCGTGGAGCTTCTCGTATTCGAGAATCCATGTAACCACGCTATATTCTCCCTTTTTATCGACCTTAGCGGTGAAAAGGAAGGACTTGTAGAACTCCTTGAGATCCCCACCAATCAGATCCCATGTAATCCACTTTTCCTCCTCGTTTACGTGCACAATCGCTTTGACAACTTGGTTTTTCCCATCTGTACAATGAAAAAAAAATAAGAATCTTTATATATAGTTAGAATAAATACCACACACTTCCTCCGTCCCATTATTAAAATTAGGGAGAAAAGGTGATGGCTACCATGGAAATAACTCCAAGCGACGACAGATCCATCAGCTCCCCAATCACCTTCGTGCAAGTCGCAGCCCTGGACAAGGTCAGGGGTATGGTTGGAAGTTTCATGTGGCTTACGTCCGAAGAGCTCATGGAAGGCATCTCCCCCTGACTTGATTTCGATTTCTACACTCTTCTTTCCTGTTAAACCCATTTCTCAGTTGTGTCTTGTGAACCAATTCAATATGAATGGCAATGTGTGAGTACCTTTGTTGAGACCTTGCTATTTATAGACCATTGTTAGGACCTAACTATGTAAGCCACATAGTTATAAAAGGTTTTGACAAAGAAATATATCATATGTTATCTGGACAACCAAGATAACATATGAATCTGGACAGCTAAGCCCATAACTCAAACTGCACAATTTATATATCAACTGGACATCAATGATTTAACCAAGCTTCAATGATCTAACTCAAGACCAATCATATATATTAATGTATTTATTTACATTTGGATCATTACATATTGCCTAAACCATCTAGATCAAAGACTTAGCTCTGACAGCTAAGGTTCTCAAACAGCAAAGGCTTCATCCTCTCGATGCCTATGATCTTCAAAGAAACAAACAGCAGTGATGTACTTATGTGATGATCATGATATGCCTTGCCCAATCTCTCTCATCTGATGTTGCCAGCTCATCTCCATGAAGATCACATCCATGGTTGCAGATTCCAGCTATGTCTTTATTCAGTCAACAAAGGCTCTAAATGCAACTCCAACATGCATTTACTTCCTTGTCTCCTTGTCCCCTCCAATGGCTATATCCAAGCCTATAAAAGGAGTCCTCCATGACTGAAGAAACCACCCCTTTACACACACAACCTTTACAACCTTACCTTCAATCCTTCTCAACCTGCAACCAACAATCAAAACATCTTTGAGACACTTGTAACTGGCCTCAGGTGTATAAATTAAATTGTAAAACCACTTAAGACTGACTTTAAGTGGGTATTGTAACTTGCTCAAGTATAGAGCAGAATCCCTAATAGACTGTACTTATTAGGAAGATGAAGTTCAAGGAACTTGCCAATCCAATCCTTTGTAAATCTTAACGGGAACTAGATTTAAGTGGATTGATCTCACTTGTCAAGATTGACAGTGAGGGTGGACGTAGGAGGAGTGAACTCTGAACCACCTTAAAATACCTTGTGTTCATTTGGTATTATCACACAACACACACACACATCTACACACACTTACACCATTCACTTGTCTTTACATTATTTCAAACACTTTTATTTCGCTGCACATTTAACACTTACTTTTAAATCCAGTTAATATCTGACAGCTAAGATTTCACCTCAGCTGTCAAAGCTTAACTGTCTAACCTTCCAATCTTATTAAAGTAAACAGGACCTTTCAATTGGTATCAGAGCTTGTCTTCACACACAAAAGTCTAACCACTTGTGAAGGATCAATTACCAACCCACCATGCCTCAACCAAGGAGAAATAATGAGAAAGACATTCCCCACATTGATGACTGTGGATCCTTTGAAATCTATGCCTCAAAAATCAAAACATACCTTGATGCAAACAGCATCTGGAACTGGTATGTTCTAGAAAATGAAGTCACCTGCCCTGCCACTGTAGATTCAAATGGTGGTGGAAGCAAAAACAAATCCCCTGAATTCTGGACTGATTCAGATAGGCAACTGATCAGTGCTAATCTCAAAGTCAAAAACATACTTCAAAAGAGTGTAAATGACTCCCTAGCACAAGAAATTGCCAAAGAACCAACTGCAAAGTCTGCATGGGAACTTATCCATACCAAATTCCAAAAACACACCAGTGTTAGAACACAAAACCTGTACAATCTACTTAGACAACTTGACAACTTTAATTTCTACCCTGGTGAAATAGTAATTGCTGCAAAACCAAGGTTTGAAGATCTGGTCAGATCCATTGCTGATCATGGAAAAACTTTTGAGAACCAAGATCTGTGTCTCAAAATATATTCCAACCTTCCACAAGAATATGAGAAGGTAGCCCTACCAATAAGAGAAGGTGCAGAATGGAGCACCATGACTGTTGAACAATACTTTGGTAAGCTTGAAGCTTATGAACTGGAAGGAATGATAAAACTTCAATCAGTTCCCTCCATTTCACAAACCCTTGTCTTAACTGCCCAAGAAACCACTCACAAACCCATCACTCAACAAGAAATTGATTCCATGGTTCTCAATTCTCTTCAGAAAATTAGCTTACCCTCAAACAACCTATCTCAAGGAGACCTTCCAAGTCTCATATCCATGGCTGTCAGAAATACCTTGAGAGCTCATAAAAAGTCCTTTGAGAAAACTTATAGCCCATCCACTTCTGAACAAGAGAACCTCAAAAAGAAAGTTGAATGCTTCAATTGCAAGAAGCTTGGCCATTATTCATCTGACTGTCCTGAACCAAGAAAACCAAAGGACAATCAGATAGCTAAGAAATTCTCCTACTCCAAGGAAATTATTCATAGCTCAAGATGTAGCTTCTACAACTGCACAAAGAAGAAAAATAAGAGGAACAAAGAGCAAGTGCTGATTGCTGACTCATCCAAGTTCAGTGATGAGGAGTTTGATTTCAGTGATTCAGATGATGAAGGAGAAGAAGCAATGATATGCCTAATGGCAGGATATGATGATGATTCAGACAATGAAGAAGACCTTGAAGCCTTAGTCATTTGAAGAACTAAAGCAAAAATTACAGTTTAACTCTTTAAATAATGAAGAATTTAAACAATTAATTAGTACACTTTTAATTCAAATAAAAAGGCACCAAACTGGCTTTGCTTCATTGCTCACTGATAACCTATCCCAAAGTAAAACCATTGATAGCCTTGAAAGAGCCAACCAAGGATTGAAAGTTCAAAACCTTATGCTTGAAAAAGCTAATGAAGAACTGACAGCTAAGAATTCCAAACTTCTGGAAACCAACCAAATAAACATCAACCTTGAAAAGGAAAATGAAGCTCTTAGAAAGAAGTTTGAGTCCTGGAATAGCTCAGGAAAAGCCTTGACTCTTTGTAGCTACAACCTAAGACACCCAGGTGACAAATCAGGGATTGGAGCCAAAAATCCTACTATGAAAACTTATACCCCTCTCACTGATGAAAGGGCTATTGACAAGATGGTTCTGGAAAGCATGAACTATGTCAAAGCCCAAGAAAATGTCTATCCTATTCAAACCAAGGAAGACTTCAAGAAGAAAGGAAAAATGGATGAAGCTAGCTCAAGTCAAAATGATGAACCAACTCAAGTTAGTCCTTCTCTCACTGATGAAACTCATATAGCTAGCACAAGTCAATCAAAAGGTAAAGTAAAACAAGCAAACAAAGGTAAATACATTTGGCAAAAGAAAGGAATCAAGGAGCAAGTGAAGAAGAACCAGCACAAAGCCACTGGATATCAGAGATCTCCCAGACAGTCAAGATCTCCAAGACAGCCAAGATATGGTGGACAACAGAGGTCTCCAAGACAGCAAAGATTCTATGATCATCACTCATATGCCAAACCTCAAAGACCTAACTGGCCATTCTCAAATGGAAGAAACCATGCCCAACAGAATACCTCTCCCAGATTATCTCATTCAAACAATTCCCTAAGCCATTCTCAGTTTCATAACCAAAACCAAGTCTTTTCACCCAACCAATTTTTTAACCAAACCCAAACTATTGCTCCTACACCCTATATGTTGCAAATCATGGAATATTATAATGCCCTAAATCAGTATTTTGGAAAGAGGGCAATGAACAAAGCTAGGGTACCAAAGAAATTCTAATCCTTTGGACCCAAAAGAATAAAGGGTACCATAAATTTATTTTTCTGTTTTGTAGGAACCTAGGAAAGGAATATGGTACTTGGACAGTGGATGCAGCAGGCACATGACTTTCAACAAGGAGTAGTTACAACAATATGTCCCTAAAAATGGTCCAAATGTAACATTTGGTGATAACTCTCAAGCCAAAGTCAAAGGATCAGGAAACCTTGTTACTAAACACATTATTTTCACTAATGTGTCTTATGTAGAGGGTCTCAAGCACAATTTGATTAGCCTTAGTCAGATTTGTGATAAGGGATATCATGTTGTATGTTCCAAAAACCACTACACTGTCAAAGATGTCAACAACAAATCAATTCTCACTAGAATCAGAAGAGGCAACCTCTACTGTCTAAACCTGGAAGTTGTGGATTCTTCAGATGCCCATTGCCTACTATCCTTTAGTCAATCTGATATGTCATGGCTATGGCACAAAAGATTGGCTCACCTCAACCTGAAAAGCATCTCCAAACTAGCCAACTCAAACCTAGTAAAAGGCCTACCCAAAATACCCTTCAAAAAGGACAAATTGTGCAAAGTCTGTCAATGTGGAAAGCAAAAGAAAACCTCCTTCACTGCCAAAACCAGATTAGATACCACAAAACCCCTTCAACTACTCCACATGGATCTTTTTGGACCAATCAGAACCAGATCTCTTAGTGGAAAGAGATACTCTCTTATTGTAGTTGATGACTACACTAGATTTACTTGGATCATCCTTCTTGAATCCAAAAGAGATACATTGGAACAACTAGTCAAACTGCTCAATAAAATTCAAAACCAAAAGGATTTATCCATTATCAAAATCAGATCTGATCATGGTAAGTAATTTGAAAACACAGGTGTTGAAGAATATTGTGATAAAAAAGGGATTGAGCACAACTTCTCTGCTCCTAGAACTCCTCAGCAAATTGGAGTTGCTGAAAGGAAAAACAGAACAATATGTGAAGCAGCAAGATCTATGCTGTCAGAGAACAATCTCCCTAAGTACTTTTGGGGAGAAGCAGTCACCACTGCTGTATATGTTCATAATAAAACCCTTATCAACAAGTTCCACACCAAGACTCCCTATGAGCTATGAAATGGTAGAGTCCCAACAATCTCATACTTTCATGGTTTTGGAAGTAGATGTTTTATTCACAACAATGGGAAGAACAACCTTGATAAGTTTGATTCCAAAAGTGATGAAGGAATTTTCCTTGGATACTCCAACACTAGCAAAGCCTATAGAGTTTACAACAAAAGGAGACTTGTTGTAGAAGAATCAATTCATGTAGACTTTGATGAAAACAATGATCAAAGTCATACTGAATTATGTGATTTTGATGAATCTGTTGGGAATTTAGACATTGTACCTGAGGTGTCTCCTGTTCATGACCCCTCAAACCTCAATCCTGAAGAAAACTCACCTTCCCTTCCCTATATGGTGCCCAAAAACTCTAATATTCATCCCATTATGTCTCGATACCAAGATTCCCAACTCAACAAAGAAAGGTGAATCTGACAGCTATGATGCACCTGACTGCTTACCTTCATCTAGCCATCAAATTCCCCTTGAAATCAACCCCATCCAACCTTGTGAAAACACCACTAATTCAAATTCTCAACCTGAAACCATTACCCATATCATTCCTCCAAACAAAAATATATATATTGACCTTCCTATACATAAAATAGACATACCCCTTAACATGCCCGTTCTTGACTCTCTAATGAGTGCTTTCATCTCCCAAATTGAACCCAAAAAGATAAATGAAGATCTTCAAGACCCAGATTGGATAGAAGCAATGGAAGAAGAATTGGAGCAATTTGAAAGAAAGAAAGTGTGGAAGCTTGTTCCTAAGCCAAAAAATCAAACTGTCATTGGGACAAGATGGGTCTTTAGAAACAAGATGAAGATGAATGAAGAAGGTATTGTAGTAAAGAACAAGGCTAGACTGGTTGCTCAAGGGTACAGACAAGAAGAAGGTATTGATTATGATGAGACTTTTGCCCCTGTTGCAAGACTTGATGCTATAAGGCTATTCCTTGCCTATGCTTCATTCAAGAAAATGAAGGTATTTTAGATGGATGTCAAGAGTGCATTTCTGAATGGAGTCTTAAATGAAAATTTTTTTGTATCTCAACCCCCTGGTTTTGAGCACCCTAAATTTCTAGATCATGTATACAAATTGGAAAAAGCCTTGTATGGGCTTAAGCAAGCACCTAGAGCTTGGTATGATACCCTATCTAAATACCTCCTTGGCAAAGGATTTACCAAAGGTCATATTGATAACACTTTGTTTATCAAGAAATATGGAGATGATCAGTTGCTCATCCAAGTCTATGTTGATGACATCATTTTTGGCTCATCAACTGAGGACTTGTGCACTGAATTTGGGGATATTATGAAGAATCAGTTTGAAATGAGAATGATTGGTGAGCTCACTTTCTTCTTGGGCCTTCAAGTCAAACAAATGAAGGAAGGGATCCTCATTAACCAAGCCAAGTACACAAGGGATATGATCAAGAAGTTTGACATGCAAACTGCTTCCCCAGCTAGAACCCCTTTGTCAACCACAACCAAACTCAATGCTGATTCTGATGGCCAGAGTGTGAATCCAACCCTTTATAGAAGTTACATTGGATCACTCCTATATGTGACAGCTTCAAGACCTGATATTATGTTTAGTGTTTGCCTTTGTGCAAGATTTCAAGCCAATCCCAAAGAATCTCATCTCTCTCATTGCCAAGAGAATTTTGAGATATCTCAAAGGAACACCTGATTATGGTTTGTGGTATCCCACTGAATCCCCATTCTCTCTAATTGGATTCACTGACTCAGACTATGCTGGATGCAATCTAGATAGAAAATCCACAAGTGGTGGATGCTAGTTTATTGGATCAAGAATCATCTCATGGTCAAGCAAAAAGCAAACCTCAGTAGCTACCTCAACAGCTGAGGCTGAGTATATTGCTGCAGGCTTGTGCTGCTCTCAAATTCTCTATCTTAAAAGTCAACTTCAAGACTTTGGGATGGACTTGTCAAATATTCCCATCTTCTGTGACAATTCTAGCACTATTGCCATGACAGAAAATCCAGTTCAACATTCCAAGACCAAGCACATTGAAGTTAGACATCACTTCATTAGAGACCATGTAGAAAAGGGAAATATTAACTTAGCCAAAGTTTGCACTGAAGAAAATGTCTCTGACATCCTAACAAAAGCCATGGATGAAAAGAGATTTGAAATGCTAAGAGCAATGTTAGGAATGATTAACTTGCCAAAATAAAAGATCTTTCATTGATAAACATGGAAAAACAGTACCTATGGTTGCTGTCAACATTGTGGAATCTGACAGCTAACCATTATCCTATCCTAAACCCTTCTTAAAACATCAAACCAAAACACACTCCTACCATACATCCAATCTTCAAAACACAAAAAATCAAACATAAACACAAATTCCCTTATCAAAAGCTTCACTATCCTCCTTCTCATCACGGTTAGCCATCCTGAATGCTTTGACAGCTAAGGATTGTCAATCTTGATTATTCCATAGCTGGTCTTGGAAGCAATCATCTCCACATCCATTATCACTATAGATAATATCTGGAGCTTGGTATGCATTCTCTTTGAAGTCCCCATACCTCTCTAGCCATACAGGGTGCCTTTCCATAAAAGGATCAATAGCTGTGGTTGAGAATTGCAAAGAAGGACACACCCTCCTTGGCCACCATTCCTCCACTGCATTATAAGGAGGATACTCACTAAGTGGTTAGATAAAGCCGAAAGTACTCGAAGAGTTTGCACTTGCTCGTGCAATGATAGCTTGATCGATCGAGGACCTTCATCTTCATCACCATTCGTAGCCGCTGACTCAAACACTTGAGAAACCGAGAGAACAATTTCATATAAGCCTTGGAAGGAGAACTTTGCACACCCGCAAAGTTGTCTCCAGCTTCCTCAAGAACTGTTTGACTAAGAGTGAGTGAATCTTCTGGTTACAAACGTGAACTTCTTGACAGCCTAAGAAATCAAAGTTGACCAATTTGTGTGTCAATCTTAATCCTTTCATTGCCGTCAAGCTTCACAAGCTCCCCAAATGTGCCGACTTTCTCGCACCTACCTCAACCTCGCCTACTTGATTCACCTTCCTTCCCTTTTCTTGACAGCTTAACCTTAGCTGTCAGATCATTTTGCCTCTCATCAACCATCTTAGCTTTACCCTTGTTCCTAGCTATCTCCCTTAACCTATTTCTCTCACCCTCCAACAGTGCTAGTCTCTCTTCCTCCCAAAACTTCCTTCTAATCTCTCTCTCTCTCTCTCAACTCTTCTTCCTTATGTGGATCATCATTTGGCAATTGATCCACTTCCTGTTCCAAACCATTATCTGTTTGGATTCTATATGACAGAAATTCTCTCTCAAACCTTTCCTCTCTAGTCTCATCCACCCTTGGACTTTGAAAAATAAGTTTCTTTGTTGTTTTAGCCATTTTACTTGGACTAAACATTGAAACCAATCTCCCCATTTGCTATACTAATGAAATGAATTTAGTTAGTTTCATCATCTGAACCATTTCCTTTTATAGACAAATTTAGGTTTCGTCAAATTAGTGGCAATCATCATTCAAAATAGGCTTGGCTGGTCATCAAGTCTGACAACCATGAATTTAGTTCTTGCCAAATCGAGGAAGTTTTGGAACTTGCCACTAACACATATCTATTAACTTCTCTGATTTATTCCCTCTAAAATTTCGTCTTTGTGTACGGAAATAACTCCCATATTTTATGGGAAGTTATTACTCAAGTAATGAGTGGGGGACAAATAACACTGTTCATGAACAGTCACTCCCTTAAATGCTCTTTTTTAAACCGTTGCACTAACCCACGTCTTAGTCGTTAAGCCTCTCAAATCTCCTCCTCATTAACATATTAACATTGCGAAATTAATCCCTCTTCAATCAAACATTCTTCACCCTTCAATTCTCCCTCTCTAAATCAATATACCTTTGCAAACCCTAAACCTCTGTTCTTTCAAAATGTCTTACCCTGAAGCTCATGGATTCTTTATCAAACCTGACTTCTACAACCATGAAGTTGGAGCTCTTATTAAAGAACTTCTTGAGTCCAACAACCTCTGCAAAATGATGGAAGCTCAACCTCCCATCTATGAGAATCTATGTAGAGAGATGTACATAGCTGGACAGAGACTTGATGATGGATCAATAAAGATCAACATTGAAGGAACCGAGATTCTTGTGTCTCCCAAATTGGTTTCTGAAGTCTACAACATTCCTATAAAAGGTGGAACAAGGACCAACCATTGGGACAGAAAGGACTGTGCATTGGACATGTTCTACAAGTGATTCTTCAATAAACCCAGTTGCAACTACCTTGTAGAACAGAACAAACCCATCAAAAAGGGAAACCTTGATTTGTTTAAATCAACCCTGATGGATGTTGTTATCAAGGGATTTGAAGGAAAGCAATCATCTTTGGACCAAATCTGTCCAAATGAGTGGAAGCAAGGCTTGAGCTTGATAGCTAAGGATGTCAATTGGAGTGTTGCCCTACTACAGAATTTTCAACTAGCTACCTCACCCACTCCTTGGAAATTTAAGAAGCAAACCCCAAGAATGAATAATTTCAGATTCATGAGTGGAATCTTACACCACTTAATCCCTAAGTTGAACCCTCCCCTTAATAAGGTTTGGCTTAAATCCTTCCCTCTTATGCAAACCAGGAGTTTTAACTCAAGCACTTTCAGACTCAAAGGGAAGGAAAAGGTAGAACTTGGGGACAGCTCAGAAAATCTTGAGGCAGCCACTCAGAGACTGAAAGAGAAAGATGCAAATGACATGAGAATGTGGAAGTCATTGGTTCACATGATCAATGACAAGAGATCAAAAAGGAAGCATGACACTGGTGTAGTAATAAGAGAAAGAGCTCAAGAGACCATTCCTAGCAAAATCAAGAGGAGAAAGAGCCAAGCAAAGATGAAGAGAACTGGAAAAGGAAAGAAACTTAGCAAAGGAAAGAAAGTACAAGAAGAGGTAGAGCAATCTGTTGAGCAAGAGATGGCTCAAGTTACTGACAAAGGAAAGAAGATTGATGAAGAACAAGCTGACAGTGAAGAAACACAATCAGATCCCATCTATAAAGATATTGATGAGTATGCTGGTGAAGTAGAAGAAAGTGATGATGATGAGCATGATGAGAACATGAGAAGAGCTATTGCTGAGTCTCTGATGGAAGTGAGAACAGCCAAGGTTGGACAGTCATCTGGGACAGCTATGGTAGCCTCCTCTATGACAGCTAAGGTTTCTTCAGTTACTGAAATCCCATCTAAGGTAATCTCTACCCCCTATCTTCCTCTCAATACCTTCTCTAGGAAGAGAAAATCAGATAAAGATGCTCCCCCATCGAAAAAGTTGAAACCAAACACTCCTCAACCCTCCTCATCTAAAGACAAATCCAGTTCACCACATGATTCTGTAGCTCAAGGCATCCTCAATCTCAACCCTTCCAACATTAGTCCAAATGAGCCTAGTGTTGAAAAAGAAAGG
The DNA here is from genome assembly GCA_022495995.1 of Adenophora triphylla var. japonica. Lineage (NCBI taxonomy): Eukaryota > Viridiplantae > Streptophyta > Magnoliopsida > Asterales > Campanulaceae > Adenophora > Adenophora triphylla. Next base: position 262,045 of record JAFEMH010000071.1, read on the forward strand.
GGGAATAGCCCTGGCTCTGAAAAAGGTGAGCCTCGCTAAGGGGGAACAAACAATTCTCATTCTCCCATTCTCGACAAACCTATCCCTTTCTCTGGTCATTCCTCACCCATTTCAAGCCCCTCAGATCCTTCTCCCGTTTCTGATAACATCCTTAAAGCCTCTGAAGGACTAACTTTTGAAGGAAGACCTGATTATCTCCCTGCTGTTCTTCATTACTTAAGATCCCTGTTAGATGAGGAAGATGTTCAAAAAGCCCTGGATTTAATCAAAACCAGAGATTTGGCTAAGAAAGCTAGCATGCCTAAACCTGAACCTCAACCCAAACCTGTTGAGCCTGTTCAAACCCAAGAAACACCTGATCCTACCCCTGATTCTGAAGCCCAACCCAAACCTGTTGAAGCCTCTGAAACTCAAGAATCACATGACTCTACTCTTGAGTCTGAAATCCTTCCAACATGTGAACCTTGGATTTTGGATTGTGATATTGACTTTTCCTTCCCCTCTATCATGGCTGCCCACCAAAGATTGAAGGAGATTACCCACTTTCCTGAGATTGCCAATCCCAGCTTAATCCCCAATCCTTGGCTGTTAAGCAAAAATTCCATTATGATTCATACAAGGAACAGGTGTGGCCTCATTATGTTTGCCCATGAGGAATGGAAGAAGTACAGAATAGCTCTCCCAAACTCTTTCTTTCATAAAGCCCCCAGACTACCAAACTTCATGGACATTGCAACCATCATTGATTGGGAAATTTTGTTCTCCCAGCTTCTCTCTTCCAATATCAATGAATGCATCTATATGCCTTCATCCCTGGTTTATGCCCTTTGCATTGAGCTTGCCAAAGAGATGTACTCGAGAATCCTTCTCAATAAAGCCAAAATCATGGCTTTCATTGCTAAGCCTAGCTTGACAGCTATGTTTCCTCCCACTTCTTCAGTACCTCTTTCTTTCATCCCCCTAAACACCAGATCTCTCCAAGCCAAACTTCCTCCAACCTTTAACCCTTCAACCTATGTGCCTCCATACCATGTGACCATCTCAGATATGCAGAGATTTACTAGGTCAATGATAACCAAAATGAGACACATGTTGGAAGTCTCAATTGTTTCCAAGTCTGAAAGGATGGCATCCAAAGGAAAGAGTATTGAATCTGATGAAGAAGCTGTTAACATGGGAAAGAGAGCCTCTGGTGCTGCTCCCAATGTGATTGTGTCAAGTGATGATGAGGATGATGCTCCTGTGATGAAACAGCATCAGTTTTCAACCTCTACTGTCCTCACTGTCTCAACAAATCCTCCTCTACATCCAGCTCAACAACCCATATCTCTACAAACAAATCCCTTCTTCTCTAACCTATTTGCAAGAACTAGAGGTCAAAGCTCAAAACAAAAGAAGGCTCCCAAATGGGGTAATCTGAGATTGAAAGATGATGAAGAGCCTCTATCCAAAGCTGTTCTCAAGGAGAGGCAAGACCAAACCTTCACCTATGATGAAGAGATGAGCTGGGAATGGAACAATGAGATGTATTACAGAGGTGTTGATGAGAAGATGAAAAAGGTGTTGCTGGCAGAAAGAGCTGAGATCCTTGAAGCCAGAAGAGAAAGAGATGAATTTTCTGATTAGGAAATTTTTCTTTTTTTTTGTATAAGTTTTTTTTTAACCCTACCTTTATTTCCTGCTTTAAAAACAATGTTTATTTTGGATAATATGTTTTGTTTTAAAGCTCTTATGATTGAATCAAGAAGATTGATTTTCATCTTCATTGGTATATTCAATTCATGAGTATCTTGCAGGTTATATCTTTATTAGATATATTACTTCGCCAAAAAGGGGGAAATTGTTAGGACCTAACTATGTAAGCCACATAGTTATAAAAGGTTTTGACAAAGAAATATATCATATGTTATCTGGACAGCCAAGATAACATATGACTCTGGACAGCTGAGCCCATAACTCAAACTGCACAATTTATATATCAACTGGACAGCAATGATTTAACCAAGCTTCAATGAACTAACTCAAGACCAATCATATATATTAATGTATTTATTTACATTTGGATCATTACATATTTCCTAAACCATCTAGATCAAAGACTTAGCTCTGACAGCTAAGGTTCTCAAACAACAAAGGCTTCATCCCTCTGACAGCTATGACCTTCAGCAAACAAACAGCAGTGATGTACTTATGTGATGATCAAGATATGCCTTGCCCAATCTCTCTCATCTGATGTTGCCAGCTCATCTCCATGAAGATCACATCCATGGTTGCAGATTCCAGCTATGTCTTTATTCAGTCAACAAAGGCTCTAAATGCAACTCCAACATGCATTTACTTCCTTGTCTTCTTGTCCCCTCCAACGGCTATATCCAAGCCTATAAAAGGAGTCCTCCATGACTGAAGAAACCACCCCTTTACGTACACAACCTTTACAACCTTACCTTCAATCCTTCTCAACCCGCAACCAACAATCAAAACAATCTTTGAGACACTCAGTAATCGACCTCGTGTGTATAAACTATTTGTAAAACCACTTAAGACTGACTTTAAGTGGGTATTGTAACTTGCTCAAGTATAGAGCAGAATCCCTAATAGACTGTACTTATTAGGAAGAGGAAGTTCAAGGAACTTGTCTATCCAATCCTTTGTAAATCTTAACGGGAACTAGATTTAAGTGGATTGATCTCACTTGTCAAGATTGACAGTGAGGGTGGACGTAGGAGGAGTGAACTCTGAACCACCTTAAAATTCCTTGTATTCATTTGGTATTATCACACAACACACACACACATCTACACACACTTACACCATTCACTCGTCTTTACATTATTTCAAACACTTTTATTCCGCTGCACATTTAACTCTTACTTTTAAATCCAGTTAATATCTGACAGCTAAGATTTCACCTCAGTTGTCAAAGCTTAACTGTCTAACCTTCCAATCTGATTAAAGTAAACAGGACCTTTCAACCATGATTCAATTTTTTTCTTTTTCAAGACTCAAGGTACTCTCTCATGATTTACTATTCCAATGTCATTTGTTGCTACCGTCACGCCCCAAAGCCCCATCATCAATCTATAAAATCCATAAAAATTTTATCAATACCCTTTTAGGAATCTATATCTATCTATATATAAAAGCAGAACAGCCGAGGTTCCCGCCCAAACCAAGGGCATTTTAGTCATTTCACATGGTGGCAAAAATGAAGATTTAGTAACCAAAGCTGACGTGTCAGGCTCTGATTGGTTGGCAATTGGCGCGTGCAGTACATGCGCCGACAAAGGTGCGTGTCCGCGTGAATTTTTTTTTTATCATTGCGACACATGGCGAACTCTGATTGGCCGGTTTATTTTCAGATTTTTATTTTTAACCCCTTTCTTCAACCTCAATTATTTTATAAAAAAAAATTAAAAAAAAAAAATTTACACCAAATTTCATAATTTTATTCCTCTACAATTAGAGACTATTTTCATTTAATTTGGACACAAAAAAAACACTCTTTTTTAAATATAAATTTCTTAATTATCCTTTCTTATTTTTTCTTTTTAATTTTTCAATATCTTTTTTTGTGGAAATTAATTAAGTGTGAAGTATATTTTTTTATTATAAATGATGATAATAATAATCATAATTTTACTAATATGAATATTAGTACTGCTTCATTCGCCTCAAAAATTAATGTTTGTAATATTAGTTCCTTCGTTTCAAAATTGGACATTAATTTTTTAAACATATTAAGTAATATTTTATAAAATATTCCTTGGGATGAATATAGTAAGTTATTTCTTTACCCGAAGTAGTATTATTTTGTAAAAATTAATGTTTATAATGTTCGTGTCTTCGTGTTAGAAAATAAATACTCCCTCCATCCCAGCCTAGTGTGAATCAAAATGTTGGGCACACCGATTAAGAAAAAGTAAGAGAGAGAAAAAGTGGAGAGAGAATGTTGTGAGTGTAAAAGTAAAATAGGAGAGAGAATGAGTGGAAGGAATAGTTAGGAGAGAGAATATTGTGAGTGTAAAAGTAAAATAGGAGAGAGAATGAGTGGGATAAATAGTGAAGATTCCCTTCCATTTTGGGCAGTTCACACTCGGCTGGGATGGACCAAAAGGGAAATAAGTGTACACTCGGCTGGAATGGAGGGAGTATTAATTTTTGAGACAAGTAAATTCATTGAGGCAAAGGAAGCATTTTTTCTTTTTGATATAGAAAGTAGTATTAATTATGAGATGAAAGTAGTATTCATTTTTGAATTGAAGGAATTTTTTTTTCTTAAAAAGTATAATTTTTTTATATGTCCAAAAAAAAATGAACATTGCTTCTTTCGTCTCAATGAACATTTTAAAAAATAATACTACTTTATTCGTCTAAAAAATTAATGTAATATTTTGAGACGAAGACACTAACATTACAAACATTAATTGCAGAGGCGAATGAAGTAGTATTATTTTTTAAAATATTCATTGGGATGAAGGAAATAATGCTCATTTTTTTTGGAAAAAAAATGTAGTATTATTTTTGGGTTATTCATTTCGAATCGAAAGTAATATTCATTTTTGAAATATTGTAATGTTAGTGCCTTCGTTTCAAAATATGACATTACTTTTTTAAACAACTTAAGTAATATTTTATAAAATATTCATTGGGATGAAGATGATATTTTATTTTTTTAGCCGAAGTAGTATTATTTTGTAAAAATTAATCTTTATAATTTTTTTTTTTTTTTTTTTTCTTTTTTTGAGGCTTGCCCATCTCGAGTCAAGCCCCTTTTTTTTTGTGTAAGTCAATTTAATAACAAGTCCCTCAATTCTCTAAAATTCCCTTAAAATCCCCCAGAGGCGCCTAATATTAACTAGGGAGGGATAATCATCCACTCTAACCACTGGGGGGAGTCGAACCCAGGACCTCCGTGTTGGTGTCCCAGTGCTCTGGCCATCAGGTCAAGTTTGTGTCTTCGTGTGTCAAAATATAAATATTATTTTTTTGAGACAAGTAAATTCTTTGAGGCAAAGGAAGCAATTTTCTTTTGATATAGAAAGTAGTACTCCCTCCGTCCCACTTCAATTGGTCCCAGGGTGAATTTCACGAGTTTTAAGAAAAATGAATAATGTGGGTAGAAATTAGAGGAGAGAGAATGTAAAAGTTAAATGTGTGGTAGGGAATAGGAGAGAGAATGTAAAAATTAAAAATATTTAATAGGAGAGAGAATGAGTGGGAGGAATAGTAAGTTAATGATTGGTTTTTTTGTAAATATGTGGATATGATGAGGGTATAAATATATGAAAAACTTTCCATTTATGGAATGGATCAATTGAAGTGGGACGTCCCAAAAAGGAAAGTTGACCAATTGAAGTGGGACGGAGGGAGTATTAATTATGGGACGAACGTAATATTCATTTTTGAATTGAAGTCATTTTTTTTCTTAAAAAGTATAATTTTTTTATATGTCCAAGAAAAATTAACATTGCTTCCTTTGGCTCAATGAACATTTTAAAAAATAATACTACTTTATTCGCCTAAAAAATTTATGTCATATTTTGAGACGAATGCACTAATATTACAAACATTAATTGCAGAGGCGAATGAAGTTGTATTAGTTTTTAAAATATTAATTGGGATGAAGGGGATAATGCTCATTTTTTTTGATAAAAAATGTAGTATTATTTTTGGGTTATTCATTTTGAATCGAAAGTGATATTCACTTTTGAAATGTTGTAATGTTAGTGCCTTTATTTCAAAATATGACATTAATTTTTTAAACAAATTAAGTAATATTTTATAAAATATTCATTGGAACGAAATAGTATATTTTTTTTTTTTTTAGCTAAAGTAGTATTATTTTGTAAAAATTAATTTTATAATGTTAGTGTCTTCGTCTCAGAAAATAAATATTATTTTTTTGGACAAGTAAATTCCTTGAGGCAAAGGAAGCAAATTTTTTTTTTTTTGGATATAGAAAGTAGTATTAATTATGGGATGAAAGAAATATTCATTTTTTGAATTGAAGGACAATTTTTTTCCTTAAAAGTAATTTAGAAATAATGAAAAACATATTATTATGAATTTTCATTGAGTTTCATTTTATATTAAGTTCTTCTCGCTCAGTTTTTTGTTTTTTGTTTTTTTTTTTTTTTTTTTTTTTTTTTTGAGAAACAATTCCTATTGATCTCTTTTAAAAAATGATGGGTTATTAATAAAGAACTTTAGATTAATGATTAAAAAATGTGGATTCCATTTGATATAACAATATTTAATTTAAAGAGTAGTTGAAGTATATTAGTAAAATTAAAAATCTTATTATTGGCTACAAATATAATTATAAGAACTATTTATGTTTTAATTTTTATTTTATCAAAATTTGATGGATTATTAATCTTGGTTTCATTTATTTGTGCCTTTTTTATATATAATATTTATGAATAATTTTTTCTTCAACTTTTGTCCTATTTTAAACGTTAAAAAAATGGGTTCGGATATTAAAGAGATGAATGATTTTATTATAAAGTATAAAAAGTTGGGTACAAAGTAATTAGTGAATAGTTGTTGTGAGTATGACTTATAAGCCCATTTAATATTGAAATTTTATAATTTTTTCATTGTAATTTTTTTAAATTTAAAATGGGACACCATTTATTAAAAAAAAAGGAAGTTTAAAATGGGACGAAGGGAGCATTTATTTATTTGATAGTGAAATAATTTATCCTAATGTTAAATTTAATTACTTGCTATATAAATAAAACATGATTATATAAAAAATTATTTCCTTCATTTAAAAAATTGAATATTACTTTCAACTCAAAATGAATAACCAAAAAATAATACTACTTTTTTTGTCAAAAAAAATGCACATTACTTCCTTCATCCCAATAAAAATTTAAAAAATTAAAACTGCTTCATTCGCCTCTACAATTAATGTTTGTAATGTTAGTGCCTTCGTTTCTAAGTATGATATTAATATTTCCTTCATCCCAATACAAATTTAACAAATTAAAAATTGTCATTATATAAATAAAATTATTTCCTTCATTTAAAAAAATGAATATTACTTTCAACTCAAAATGAATAACCAAAAAATAATACTACTTTTATTGTAAAAAAAAATGCACATTACTTCCTTCATCCCAATAAAAATTTAAAAAATTAAAACTACTTCATTCGCCTCTACAATTAATGATTGTAATGTTAGTGCCTTCGTTTCTAAGTATAACATTAATATTTCCTTCATCCCAATAAAAAATTAACAAATTAAAACTGCTTCATTCGCCTCAAAAAAGTTTTTTTTTCCTTAAATTGTCACATTTGGCGATGTTTGATTGGACGGTTTTATTTCAGATTTTTTATTTTTTTCCCCTTTTTTTTACCTCAATTATTTTATAATAAATTATTTTGCAATTTAAAGTGAGACGTCGAATAACGAACCTTTGGACCTGTAGTTGCTGTTATTGTAATTTGATTTCGATTCTTCAAAATTTTAGTTTTTATTTTATTTTATTTTTAATAATAGTATAAATATTGAAATTTATATTTTAAAAAGGGTGTATTTTTTTTCTTTATCCAAATCAAATGAAAATAGGCTCTATTTTATTTATAGAGGAAATTTTTTTTTATGAATTTTGGTGTAAATGAACATAGGCTCTACTTTTTTTCTGTATTCAGATTTTTTATTTTTTATCCCCTTTTTTTTTACCTCAATTATTTTAAAATAAATTTATTTTTTTACACCAAAATTCATAAAAAAAAAATCCTCTATAAATAAAATAGAGCCAATTTTCATTTGATTTGGATACAGAAAAAAAATACACCCTTTTTAAAATATAAATTTCAATATTTATACTATTATAAAAAATCAAATAAAATAAAAACTAAAATTTGAAGTATCGAAATCAAATTACAATAACAACAACTACAGGTCCAAAGGTTCGTTATTCGACGTCTCACTTTAAATTGCAAAAAAAAATTAAGTCTTAATAATGAAAACTAAAATAAATAAAACTAGAAGGGAAAATTATATTTTCCTACTCAAGTCAACTTTAAAAAATGTCATTATATAAAAAAATTATTTCCTTCATTTCAAAAATGAATATTACTTTCAACTCAAAATAAATCACCAAAAAATAATACTACTTTTTTGCCAAAAATTGCATTATTATGTGCTTTAACTAGAAGGGAAAATTATATTTTCCGTCTCAAGTAACTAAAATTTTTGAAGTAGCGAAATCAAATAACTTTTTTTGGCCCAATTCTAGGAAAACAGTGTTAGTATGTGCTTTAACTTGATATTGCCCTATGTAAAGAATTTTGTAAGTAAAAAACGGGTTGATAACATTTTTGAATCCCTCCTAAACCCGCATTGATCCTCTTCTAATGAAAAGAGTTTGAAATTGTTTTCTTTTAAATTGGGTGGGATTGGGGTGGATTTGGGATTAGTTCGAACCGTCCCATTTAACCCGAACCCGCATAGTATTCATCTTTTTTTTTAGAATAAATTTTAAATATTGATAATATTTGTATATTATTATTTATTTATTTGTTTATAGTTTATTTTATTTTCTTATTTTTCTATGTCATATTATTAATCTCTACATTTATAAGGAAATAAAGGGAAAACATAGCATTGTTTAATAGAAATAGTAATAATTTTTTCTTCAACTTTTGTCCTATTTTAAACGTTAAAAAATTGGTTAGGATATTAAAGAGATGAATGGTTTTATTATAAAGTATAAAAAGTTGGGTACAAAGTAATTAGTGAATAGTTGTTGTGAGTATGACTTATAAGACCATTGAAGAAAAAATATTAAAATTTTTTCATTGTAATTTTTTTAAATTTAAAATGGGACACCTTTTATTAAAAAAAAAAAAGGAAGTTCAAAATTGATGATACTTGAAAATTTCATTTCATGTAATTTGTTTGTTCGGAGAATCACTAGAGTCAAGAGTTCCGAATTGCAGTTGAAGAGAAAGATTTGGAGACTTATAACTAGATTGATTACGCTTTCCCAATCGTTGGCGAAACTAAGTGATACTCTGGGCAAATTACGCACATATCACGTTCAATACACAATAAATATGTTTTACATAAAAAATATGCGTTCATTTCCATAGAATTGAAAAATGGATGTCAAATGTGATTATTATTCAATAGAACGGGAATTTACGTATAAAACGCGCTTCGTACAAACTAACTATGCCTTAAATATATATTTATTTTAGTGACCTTCAATCTGATATTTGTACTAATAATATAGTTTTCAAAAAAGTGTTTTACAATGTACACAAACATTTCTATTTCCTGTTATATTTATATGAATTTTCGTCAATATGTGTTAATAGCTGTCCGTGCATCGCACGGGAGTTACACTAGTATATATAAAAGCAAAGAAGCCAAGGTTTTCCCCCCAAAAGCCAAGGTAATTTAGTAATTTCAAAGCGTGGCAAAAACTGCAAATTACAGGTTGAAATTACACGTGGCAGGATGCGGTAGGGCGAAAATGGGTGTGTGGCATTCACGCTCCAAAAGTGGCGCGTGTATGCTGAGGAAAAGGTTTTTTTTTTTATTTTTGTTTTTAATTTCTGGACACGTGTCGACCAATCTTTAAAGGGCAATTTGGTCATTTTGATTAATGGCATAATTGAAAATAATTGAAACTAATTGACAATCAACGTGCTGCTTTTATTTCAGATTTTTTTTTCTTTATCCCATTTTTTTTTTACCTTAATTGGTTTATAATAAATTAATTTTTTTTAAATTTTTTTTACACCAAAATTCAGAATTTTTTTTCTCTATAAATAGAGACTTCTTTCATTTGATTTGGACACAGAAAAAAAATCTTCTTTTTTAAATATAAATTTCTTAATTATCCTTTGCTAATTTTTCAATTTTTTTAGTGAAAATTAATTAAGTGTGAAGTATTTTTTTAATTATAAATGATAATAAAAATAATAAAAATTTTACTAATAAAAAAATAATCTATATCTATCTATATATAATAAGATGACAGTCTTTGTTTTGACGCTCATTCACCAAGGGCAATTTAGTAATTTTCAAGCGTGGCAAAATTGAAGATATAATATGGAAAAGAAAGTGAAATGGCCTTGCCTTGGAGGATATCTCAATTCCCACATCGATAGAAAAAGAAAGTGAAATGGCCTTGCCTTGGTATATAATGAGGCATTGGCCAATGTTAGCATAATCATTCGGCCGTGACATTGCTAGAATTGGCAGGCCTTGGTCGTGCCCTTGGATTTTTTTCAAAAAATAATTTTGTTAAAAATTTATTTTAAAAATCTAATTTGAAAAAGAAAAAAAATAAAAAAGGGTTAAATTGAAGATATAATATGGAAAAGAATGTAAATTTATTATATATCTATATATACTCCCTCCGTCCAAGTAGAAGCTTCCCAATTTGCCATTTTGGGTGTCCCGTTAAAAGCTTCCACTTTTCTTTTTTGGCAAAAAATATTTACTATTTTCTCCACTCATTCTCTCTCCTACATTATTTTAATACTCACAACACAAATTATAATTTACTATTCCCTCCACTCATTCTCTCTCCTATTTTCAAATTACACTCACAACATTTTTTCTTCCCACCCATTTTCTTAATTTGCGTGCAAAGCCAAAAGTGGAAAGCTTATGTTGGGACGGAGGGAGTATATAATAAGAGGACAGTCTTTGTTTTGGCAACATGTTCAGTAAGTCGGTCACACAACATATCAACCGATATATGTGACCTACACACAAACTCCAATCGATAAACAAGTTTTTTTTTTAAACGCACTCCAATCGGTCATTTGCCAATCGATCAACACACAATCAACCGAGCGCAAACCATGGAAAGCACAATCGGCCATGCCAATCGGTCAACCAAATAGGTCATGCCAATCGGTCAACCAAAATAGATAGGATCAGTAAGTTAATTCCATTTTTGACCGGTCAACCAATCCAAATAACACCAAACTCCGTCTCACTTTAAATTATAAAATAATAATTATTAATAAAAAAACTAAATAAAAATATTTTTTTTTTCCATCTCAAATAAATACTTTAAAAAATATACTTCTAAAAAAATTATAATCTTCATTGCAAAAAATAAATATTATTTTTGACTCAAAATGAATAACCAAGAAAGTAATGTTCAGGATCGGTCAAGGCAAGGCAATGCAAGAATCGGTTAAGGCAAGGGAAGCCAAGGATCAGTCAAGGCAAAAGGATCGGTCAAGGCAGGCTAGGCAACGTCAAATTTCAAAGATCGGTTAAGGCAAAAGGATCGGTCAAGGCAGGCTAGGCAACGTCAAATTTCAAAGGAAGAAATAAAAATAATCACTACTTTGTGTGTGAGTGGTACTGCCATTCATTTGTTAGGCAATTTGGATTAGGCGATTGTTGTGAGAGGGTTACAAGGTACAATCTCCGTCTCACTTTAAATTATAAAATATTAATTATTAATAAAGAAAATTAAATCGAAATATTATTTTTTCCATCTCAAATAAATATTTTAAAAAATATACTTCTATAAAAAATTATATTATTCATTTCGAAAATAGATATTTTTGAAATTACACGTGGTAGGTCATGATTGGGAGGAAAATGGCGCGTGCAATACACGCGTCGACAGAGGCGCGTGTATGTAGACGGATTTCTTTGATTTGGACACAGGGCCGAATATGGGTAAATTAAGTGGTATCGGTAATGGCTATGTCACGGCTCAACCGATGGGTGTGACCTATCCACAAACTATAATCGGTCAACACTTCATTCAATCGGCAAACAATTTTTTTTTTTGAAACACACACTCCAATCGGTTATTTGCCAAAGAGACAAGAAAAAAAAAGGAAAAAAATGCAAGGCTTTAGCTGCAAGCCATAGGTGGTTGAACGGTAAGCTGGCAGTCAACACACATAAATAACCGGCCAATCGGTTCATCCTCTAACCGATCCCCTAACCGATCTGAACCAACCACAAATTTCGTCTCATTTTAAATTAAAAAATAATAATTATTAATAATAAAAACTAAATAGAAATATTATTTTTTTTTCATCTCAAATAAATACTTTAAAAAATATACTTCTATAAAAAAATATAATCATCATTTCAAAAATAAATATTAATTTTGACTCGAAATAAATAACCGAAAAATAATACTACATTTTTTTTATCCGATTCATTTGACCTAAATTATTTTATAATAAATTAATTATTTTTTTTCCACCAAAATTCATAATTTTTATTCTCTATAAATAGAGATTATTTTCATTTGATTTGGACATAGGGACGAATACGAGTAAATTAAGGGGTATCGGTAATGGCTATGTACGACTCAACCGATGGATGTGACCTACCCACAAACTCCGATGGGTAAACAAGTTTTTTTTTTTTTGAAACACTAACTTCAATCGGTCATTTGCCAGAGAGTCAAACAAAAAAAAAAGGAAAAAATACAAGGCTTTTGCTGCAAGCCCTTGGTGGTTGAACGACTAGGCTGGCAGTCAACAAACAATCAATAACCGATCAATCGGTTCATCCCCTAACCAATCCAAATCAAATCAAAATAAAAAATGTAGAAACTTCGTCTCAGTTTAAATTATAAAATAATAATTATTAATAAAGAAAACTAAATAAAAATATATTTTTTTTCATCTAAAATAAATACTTTAAAAAATATACTTCTATAAAAAATATAATCTTCATTTCAAAAATAAATAATTACTTTCGACTCAAAATAAATAATCAAAAAATAATACTACATTTTTTATCCAAAAAAATGAACATTACTTTCTTCATCCCAATGAATATTTTAAAAAGTAATACTGCATCATTTACCTAAAAAATTAATGTTTGTAATGTTAGTGCATTCGCTTCAATATATGACATTAATTTTTTAAATGAAGTGATATTTTATAAAATATTCATTGGGACGAAGATATTAATTTATTTTTTTAGACGATGTAGTATTCTTTTGTAAAAATTAATGTTTATAATATTAGTTTCTTTGTCTCAGAAAATGAATATTAATTTTTGAGACAAGTAAAGTAGTATTTTTTTTAAAATGTTCATTGAGACAAAGGAAGCAATTTATTTATTTTTGGATATAGAAAATAGTATTAATTTTGGGACGAAAGTAGTATTCAATTGAATGAATTTTTTTTCTTAAAAAGTAGTATTTTTTTTCTATGTCAAAAAAACAAACGAATATGACTTCATTCGTCTCAATGAACATTTAAAAAAAAGAATACTACTTTATCCGTCTAAAAAATTAATGTCATATTTTGAGACGAATGCACTAACATTACGAACATTAATTTTTGAGGTGAATGAAGTAATATTAATTTTTAAAATATTCATTGGGATGAAGGAAGTAATGCTCATTTTTTTAGATAAAAAATATAGTATTATTTTTTGTTTATTCATTTTGAGTCGAAATTAATATTTATTTTTGAAATGAATAATATAATTTCTTATGGAAGTATATTTTTTTAAGTATTTATTTGAGATGGAAAAAATAATATTTCTATTTAGTTTTCTTTATTAATAATTATTATTTTGTAATTTAAAGTGAGACGGAGTTTGTACCTTGATTTGATTTGTTTGTAGTGGCAACTGATGATCTTAAAATATTGATTTGTAATGATGATAAACCCGATCAATCTGATCTACGTACTGATAATGTAGTGTTTATGAAAGTTTTCCATAATGTATAAATCTATTTCACTTTTTTATTGTTTTTCTTTAATTTCTGTCTTAGAGTAACATGTAATGATCCGTGCATCGCACGGGTGTAAAACTAGTTCATACTCATAGCACAGCACGCTAACGTCAATAATATCGTTAACAAAACATTTAAGTCTTCTAAATAATACTCGCTTTATCTCGAAATAAGTGTCACACTTGACAAGACAATGTTTTTAAGCTTTTCATTATGATTTCCTAAATTTCTCCTTTTTTTCATATTTGTCATTTGTCTGCATTTCATTTCATTTGGTTGTCACTGTCAATATGTAAATTTGAAACTAAAATAAAAGTATGACATTTATTCTGGAAATGAGGAAGTAATGAAATAATAAGAATATACTCCCTCCGTCTCACGTGAATTGACACTTATTTCCTTTTTGGGACGTCTCACGTGAATGGACACTGCCCAAAATGGAAACAAATATTCACTATTTCACCCACTCATTCTCTCTCCTACTTCACTTTTACACTCACAACATTCTCTCTCCTAACTATTCCTTCCACTCATTCTCTCTCCTATTTAATTCTTCATACTCACAAACACCTCCTCCACCTATTTCTCTCTCCTACTTTTTCTTAATTCCCACACCCATAAAGTTAGTGCCCATTCACATGGGACGGAGGGAGTATATCACTTCCGGTGGCAGATCCAGAACATTTTGTAACGGGATGCACAAATATAATATAAAGCTTTGTATGAAAAAAAAATGCTTTTTATATGGGATTTGAACCTAAAACCACCCGATCAAAATGGAAACATTTTAGCCACTAAACTACACACAATTTATTTAAGGGGGTTTCACTTCCACTCCTTTAAACAACCTTGTGTCTGCCCCTGCCCCTGATCACTTCAATCACTTTCAATGCAAGCCGCTCCACAACAGTGACAACTAAATTAATAAAGAATGAGGTACGAAGTGATTTTTTTTTAAATATAGATTTTTAAAAATTTATATACCAAAATAACATTACTAAAAATTTAAGTACCAAACTAACACTTTTCATTTGAATCCGGAATTGGTAATTCCGGATTAATGCATTCCGGAATTACCAATTCCGGAATTGATTTTTTTTTTTTGTTTTTCAAAACTGAATTTCCCAAAATTATATTTCCGTAAATAGGGGGCGATCGCGCTTATGAATGGAGCGATCGCTCCTATTGTACTCCGGCGTTACCAATTCCAGATTCATTTTTTTTTCAAAGCTGATTAAATGAGCAAATTAATATTTTCTGGAGGCGATCGCGCTTATGCATGGGGGCGATCGCTCCTAGTGTAATCCGGAATTGGTAATTCCGGATTTTAAATTTTTTTTAATACTAAATTTAACTGAATTGAATTAAGTAACATTTTTTTTTTGAAAAATTCAAATCCGGAAATGCTAATTCCTGATTTGCTTTACAAAACCCATCTTCCCCAGCAAATCTGTAAACAACCTTCGTATAATAAAAACTCAGTGAAGAAGAATGAAAAAAGAAGGAAGAAGAAGAGGAGAGTAGGTGAATTTTATCCAAAAAAATTTTGAAAATTCAAGAAGTTGATTACGAAGTTCAAGAAGAAGAGAAGAGAAGTGATTAAGAAGGTACATTTAATCCTCTTATTTTTTGTTTAAAATTAAAATTTAGTATTTATTTGAATTTTTTTGTGAATGTAGTGATATTGTTAAATTAGATTTTTTATAATTTATTTTTTCAATTTTTAGGAATAAATATGGCTGGAGTTCCACTTATTTTCATGTGTTATTGGGGAGGAAATGATGAACACCCGTTTGAAGGTGAACATTTTGAAAGGGAACCAAAATGTGCACTTAGGGCTAAAACTCGGTGGAGTTACAAGACGTTGATTAAAAAGTTAGCTAAGAAAATTGGGGTAGATCGAGCTATTGTTCAGTTGCAAGTTACATGTAGATATCCTCATCTTGTCGCTCCCGGGATTGGAAACTACATTCCATTTGTAATCGACAATGATATGGGTATGGAAGTCATGTTTGAAGTTTCTGCTCAGTTTGGTGGGTTGAGTAGCTTACAATTGTATGTTAAGATAAATTTAGTTGATAATGTGAATGTTGAGGAGTTTGAAACCCATGAGGAGCCATTACAAAATGAGTATGTTAATGACATAGAAACCTTCCAGATGGGTTCTTTAAGCTGCTATAGTCAAAGGAATGCTGGAACAAGTACACAAACATATGTGGAAGAGGAAGAGAGAGAGGAAGAGGAAGAGGAAGAGGAAGAGAGAGAGGAAGATGGAGGGGGTGAGGGTGAGGAATTGTATAATGATGATGATAATGATTCAGATTATGAAGAAAATATTGGGTTGCTTCTAAATGAAGATCGTGACGATGGATATGATGATTACAGTAGTCCTACTGATGTTAGCGAGAATGAGGGAGAAGATTTGGCGTTATATTTGGTTGCTTACGAAGAACCACAACATCATGTGCATGAGAGAGTCGGGTATCAATTTTATCGTGATATTGGAGAAGGATCGGAGATATATGATGATAACCAATATGACTTTGCTGAATGGAATGTAGAACATCATGACATTGCCAAAGGTATTCGGTTTTCAAAGAAGTCAGAGGTGCAGCATAAAATGAAGTTGTTTCATATTAAGAAAAATCTGCGCTTCAAGGTAAAACGAAGCACAACCCGAAAGTGGATTATTGAGTGTTTGGTGAAAGATTTTCCGTGCAATTTTTATGTGAATGTGAGTTTGAAGAATGCCGTGTATTAGGAAATTACCAAATACAAGGGTCCTCATTCTTGCTTGGCAACTGAAATTAGCCAAAATCATCGAAACATGGATGCTAAGTTCATAGGGCAGGAAGTTTTGGAACTGGTTAAGGCTGATCCCGAGTTGAAGATTGTACTAGTGAAGGCGGAAATAAAAAAAGCCTATGGGAAGGAAGTTTCATATAGAAAGGCATGGTGTGGCAAACAAAAAGCTATTGCAGAGGCATATGGAGACTGGGAAGAATCTTACATAAGACTGCCACGTTTGTTAGCAGCCATCCAAAAGTGGAACCCTGGAACCATTGTGGAGCATTCTGATCCTCCTCCTCCCGGTGCTTTAGATATGTTTGATCGTGTGTTCTGGGCATTTGGCACTTGTGTGAAAGCATTCTCTCATTGTCGTCCTGTTATTTCTGTTGATGGCACATTCCTGCATGTCTTTGGGACGCACCCCCACTTAAAACCAAGTTTGCATGCCAACAAAGGCATGACGAATTAAAATACAAACCAAAGATAAAATATTGTTTATGAGGATCCCCCTCATCAAATTAAACCACAAACCAAAGCTGAAATTAACAAAGAGTTTTAAAATTCAACAAAAAGCAGTAATCTTCAATACTGTCCACCATAGCCCGACCCATCTCCCGGTGGTGGTGGCATCCGTCCTAGGATATTCTGGAGCAACCGAGTCTGCTCCTCCAGCTGATGATCATGTTGTGCCCTCCAATCTTGGGCTGCCTCAATCTCTGCATCCACGCGGACTGATAGATGTCCAAAATCTCCCCTCAGATCGCTAAGCTGACTCTCCACGGAGCCAATCTGCTGTGACAGATAATAAGCAGCCTCGGCCGGGTCTACTCGCCATTCATCCTCTTCCTCCTCATCATCATCATCATCATCTTCAGCCTGAGGTCCCCTAGATGACCCCTCACCCCTCTTTTCATTCTGACATTTTGTGGTGAGGGTAAAAAGGTTAATCTTAGGACCTGTTCTAATGTCCTTGTTCACTAACCTGACGTTCAATCCCGTTTTTGTTATCAGGGATAGGTTCAACAATGGAAAATTGTAGTTGGTATTGGCCATACCCTTAGCCGTGTTCCATATCTCATTACTGATTATTTTTCCAAAGTCAATTGTTTTTCCTTGAACTATCATGTGCATCAGAAATGCACATCTCCAATTCACCTCATTAAAATTAGAGGAGGGGAGGATCCTCTCACAAATAAATCTATGAATATACTTCATCCAATTGTCCATATTTCGAGCCTTTACAATTACACCCTTCTTCACATCCCTAGGGTCAATTACCCCGAAAGTCAGAGCTAGCAAATGCAAATTTTCTTTAACATTTTTTCATATCCTCTCCATCTCTTTGGTATACTCACACCCATCCTCCTCAATGTCGGAGGCTAACCCGTAATGTTGATTAATCACATCCCTATCATATTTTACCTCCACTCCCCGCACAAATGACTTTACCGTATTCCCCAGTTGAAAATCATTAGCATAAAATTCTTTTACTAAAAGTCTGGTTCCATAGTCTAGGGGCTTACTCCCCAACTTTCCCCATTTGTATTGGGTAACATATTCATCTAAATACAAGCCATTAAAATCAAATTCCCTCTCCGGGTTGAATGACTTGATTTCGTATAGCTCAAAGAAATGTTGAGCTTCATTCCCAACAAATTTGGAAGCATCAAACGGGGGACCGACGGGAGGGGTTGTAGTGTTGGTGGGAGTGGTTCGTGCTCTTTTAGGCATTATAAATCACAACTTCTAACCTTGAATCGCCGGAATGTCGCCGGAATCTTTGATTTCAAAATCAAATGTGTGACCCTCTTCAAAAATACACTTCTAACCTTGAATCGTGCTTAAAAATGGATGATTTGTTGATTTTGGGGTTGAAGAAGATTGATTTTGGGGTTGAAGTTTGAAATTTGAGAGAGAGAGAGAGAGAAAAGGGAAAAAGGGGGCGGCTGTATTTAGGGTTAATTGATTTGGAGAGGGAAGGTTGTTTGGAATATACCAGCGTTCTTGGGAAATACGCATAGAGAGCGATCGCCCGGGCTTAAGGGAGCGATCGCGCCTTTTCTCTGGAAAAAGAGGGCGATCGCTCGTATTTTGGGGTGATCGCGCTACCTCTTTATTATTTGTTTTTCCAAAAAAAAAAATTTAATAACAGAATCCGGAATTATTAATACCGAATTACAATGGGAGCGATCGCCCTATATAAGGGAGCGACCGCTCTATTATCCGTCCCTCTTTTTCAAATTTCAATCAGTTTTTTAACGTTTTTTGTTAGTTTTTTTTTAGAATTTTCATCAGTTTTTTAACGTTTTCAGTTAGTTTCTCAGAATTCCAGTTAGTTTTTTAGAATTTCCGCCGCTTTAACGTTTTCCGGTTCGTTTTCGAAATTTCGTTTAGTTTTCAAATTGTAATCTTTATTAAAAAAGACATATCACTATATGATAGAAAATTGACCACATCCCGGTCACGTAGGATACCCGTCAAGGATAATTAGACGGGGTAAATTCATCAGGAGGATTGCGAATCCTACTCCCTCTCCTCGACATACGACGACCACCTGATCTAGATTGTTGAGATGAGGATGAGGATGATCCATCGGGACTTTCTGAAAACTGCACACGAGGCAAATGTAAACTAGGCCTAAATCCCGAAATCCCGAATGCCTGCTCAGGAGTCTGAGTATAATTGCTAGAAGAAGGGATCTCAGGCGGTTGCGTGAAACCAAACTGATTCGTCAATTCGGTAAAAGAATTACCCGGTCTGTCGAGTGAACTCGTGCCGAATGAACTCAAACTGATGCATATCACTGTATTGATCCCCCATCTCTGGCTCATCCTCCAGCTGGTATGCGCCACGCCTACGAACCCGATTCTGCCTCCGTGTCTCCTCTTCAGCAGTATGATCAACCGTTGGAGGGGGAGCTTGGGCTTGTAGTCGTTCCTGCTCACTAATAGCTGTCAGTGTGTTAATAACACATTGTTGAGTGTAATTACGCAGGTCTTCCAAGGATGTGGCATTCTAGCTGTATATGTACATCCCTTGGAGACTTTGAATCTGTTCAAAACAATGAACTAAAATTAATTAATACGGAAAAAATGGTATTTTTTTTTTGTAAAATCATTGCATGTAATATATAACTTACCACACCTTCAAAACCAGTTGAACGTGGCCTGAACCCTAGTCCCTCCACATTGGACGACCTCGATGAGCGATCGAGTAATACTCCTATACCATCTCAAATAGGGGTGATGGTAACTCATATCCCACTTCAACAAACTCTCCATCAACGACATTAAACTCCCGTTCATTCCACTTTTCTATGTGCGGACCATGTTCTTGCATCCAAGCAACGCCCGACCGACCTCGCCGACTAATCCGATGCAGGTCCAAACTAGTGTCGCAGTCATCAGGCACATCTTGAACCATCCCAAATTGTCCCAATACGCGATCTGGAAAGTGCCATTCAACCCTCTCAAAGAAGATGAGGGGCACCTTCGCCCTCCATATAGCTTGGCCTTGAAGGCAGAAATTCGGAACATTCACACCGTTGTATGGCTGCCACACAACCTGATCCTTGTCTAAATATGACAACTGGTCTCGATAGCCTTCCAGGTTATGGACAGTCACAGAAGTATACGACAATGGACCCTTCCACCTACATATGAAACAATTGACATAAAAAATAATGAGTAAAAAAGCGATAAATTACAAAACAGATCATTTACAAAATGAAGTAATTGAAATATACCTGTAACCCATTGGTTGCAATCCATTAAGTGTTATTTCTGTATGTCTCCTAGGTTGTGTACACAACAACCTCTCCCATGCCCAAAGCTATAAAAAAAATTTCATTACGTACAAAATAGATTAAGTCCACTAGCATAATGTAATCAAATATAATTGACATACCTGTACAATGGTCAAGAAGCCACCACACCCTTTCGAATTGTGCTGAGATGCTACACACATCTCCATATACAAGAAGGCCAACGCTCCACTACCCCAAATGTACTGACCAATATTATTTATTTCCCTAAGAAGTGCGAGGTACATCAACTTCACTAGGTTATCAGACGAGTCGGGCATAATGTATGACCCCAATAATAGGAAAATGTAGGCTCGAGTATATGTCTCAATCATATACTCGGACGCATTATTGGGAAGCTGTTCAAAAGAGGAAGTGATCTAGAACCCATCTCATGAGACACCATTCCACCTCTTTTGATGTCTGCGGGTGAGGGTGCAACCCCAAATAACTCCTCAACAATCTCAACCCATGCCCCCGCACTCCTACTAGTTTTTGAACTAGTCACCGCCATTCCGTCTACAGGAAGACCACACAACATGCCAATATCCTCTAAGCTGATGGTCATCTCCCCTACAGGTAAGTGAAAAGTGTGGGTCTCTGGACGCCATCTCTCAATCAAAGCCTCGATCAAATGCCAATCATATTGTAAATGACCTAATAAATACACTCCATAAAATCCAATATTCATAAGCTTAGCTTCTATCCTCCAATCAACTCTAGCTGGAAGTTTTGTACCACGCCTAGGTCTTAAATTGGTTAACTGTTGTCCATCTCAAATATATTTAGATCTATGTGTATCCTGAGAAGTCAATACATGTGGATCGATTGGCCCAGGATCAATAAATGGTTGTTGTTCATGTTGATTCATCTGAAATACAAAAATTTTATTGTAATTAAATTTAAATGGGACTTAAGGTTTAGCTACATTTAAGCTCAAATTTTAAATTTAGCACTTAAAAATTAATAATTAAATAGAAAAATTGCAACAAGTTTGTTAAAGTAATTTTAACAATCACTTTATTTTAAACCTAACTTAAGAAAATCCTAACTAGGTAAAAATTAACAATTCAAAACAAATAAAAAAAAAGAAATAAAACTAACCAAAACAAATAAAAAAAAGAAATAAAACTAACCATTCTTAACTTTCTTTCTCTCACAACTCTTTCAACTTCTTCTCCTTCTCCTTCTCCTTAATTCTTTCTTTCTCTCTCTCACTGCACTAGTTATCCTTCTTCTTCCTTCACTTCCTTCAAAATGTTTGAATCTGAAAAATGAAAAAAGTGGGAATGATTTCAAAATTTGAATCAGAAAATGGCATCCCCGGATTTTAAATTAAAGCAATTCGGAATTTGCATTTTCGGATTTGAAGATACGCCACTAAGAGCGATCGCCCCATAAGCCAAGCGATCGCCCTCTTCTGTTTTTCAGAAAATATTAATTTGCTTTATTACTTTTGTAAAAAAGAAAATGGAATCCGGAATTGTAAACACCGGAATACATTAGGAGCGATCGCTCCATTCCTTAGCGCGATTGCTCCCTATTAACGGAAATATTATTTAGGAAAATTCAATTTTGGAAAACAAAAAAAAAATTCAAATCCGGAATTGTTAATTCCGGAATTCATAATCCGGAATTACCAATTCCGGATTTCAAGTGAAAAGTGCTAGTTTGGTACATAAGTTTTTGAAAATGTTATTTTGATATATAAATTTTTAAAAAGCTAGATTTAAAAAAAAAAAATTCGTACGAAGCCGTGTGCAAGTACCAAGCCCCTCTTTAAAATTACTTCAGTAGCAGTATAAATAAATTTAATGAACACTTTAACTATCATTTTAACTTAACAATATCCATAAATGGAGCTTTATCATGAATATATTTTTTTATTGAACCAAAAAGGAGCTTTATCTTAATAAGTTATTAAAGGGAAGGGTTATCATGAACAAGGACTAAAGCCGACTTTAATGATATTATAAAGATCATAGATAAATGAGCGACCAGATTTTAAGCTAAATTAAAGAGAGGTATGTGATCATCAAATACGTATTAAAGAAAGCTTAGACTTGAATGTTATTATTAAGATCATAAATAAAAGACGAACGAGGTTATTAAATTTAATATATGTTAAAAGGTCCTGTGATCATCCAATAAAGCTTATACTTGAATCTAATTATTAAGATCATAAATACTCCTTCGCCCCAGCTTAATTGAGACTTATTTTCTTTTTGGTCCGTCCCAGCTCAATTGAGATTGCCCAAAATGGAAGGAAATCTTTACTATTTTCCCCACTCATTCTCTCTCCTATTTTACTTTTACACTCACAACTCCAATCAAATTACTATTCCTTCCACTCATTCTCTCTCCTATTTAATTTTTCATATTCACAACATTTTCTTCCACTTTTTCTCTCTCTTACTTTTCCTTAATCTGTGTACCCAAAAATTTGGTATCAATTGGGCTGGGACGGAGGGAGTAAATGACTACCGAGAGTTTCATTCTATTTCAAGCAATTTTAAATAAATGACTAAAAGAGTATAAAAATTTTTAACTGCTCTTATCAAATAATTCCAATAGTCATGATTCCAAGACTATTCTTTTGTTATTCTTATTGAAAAAGACACTCCTTTAAGAGAAAAAAACACGCTAACAACACGATTGATCATGTACATTAACTATTGCAAAAAATGCTAGATAAATACCCTTTTTAGTCCTTAAATTATTTAAGTTTTTTACCTTTACGTTATTAAATAAATATTTTTCCATTTCATCGTTGACCTTTATTACTTTTGATTATTTCATCCTTCTGTTGTTAAGGTGTCGTTAAATGGGGGATAAAGACTATTTTGTTATTCTTGTTGAAAAAGACACTGCTTTAAAGAGGAAAAAAAAAAAAACACTGCTGACAACACGATTGATCCTATACATTAACTATTACTAAAAAATGCGAGATAAGTACCTTTTTATTAGTCTTTAAACTATTTAAGTTTTTACGTTTACGTCATTAAATAAATAATTTTTTCCATTTCATCCTTGACCTTTAATTATGAAATCATCAAGCTTTATCCCCGGCACAAACAGACGTTAGAAAAACTATCTGAATTGGCCTTGTACATGTCACGTGAGGAATAATAATGTTATTTCAATGTGTCAAATATATGTTAAGCCTCTCAAGGTATCCCATCATTAACACTTTACACCCTTGCTTAAAAAAATTCCTATTTTTAATATATAATTAAATTATTAAATAAAAATAGTAATACATTAATAATTATCTACAATACTTTTTTTCATTTTCACTAAAAGATACTATTAACAAAATTCCAAACACAACAATACAATTATTATTTCATAATAAGTTTTATTGATATATTAATAATAAAAAAATTAATGTCACATATATAGCATACTTATCTTTTAACTTTTCATTTTAACTCTTATTTTTTCTTCAACTTATCATTCTATTTGAAGATTATTATTTTTACTTATCATATTATGGGTTTTACTTCTTATATATTGCATTTATTTGGTATAACCGTGTCTAAGTTACATTTTACTTTTTTCTATTTATAATTTTAGTATTCTTTAATTTTTTGTTATTGAAAACTATAGGATTTATAATAATAAATAGTGTGTTACTTTATCATTTAATACTTTAGACATAAATAATAAGAATTAATATTCAAATAAATGGTAAATAAAAGAAAAATTAAAAGTTAAAAGATAATGGTGCTATATAGAATTGACATTAATTATTTTAATTTTTATTATGATAATAAATCAATAAAACTAAAAATGAAAAAATAATTGTATTTTTGTGTTTGAAATTTTATTTAGTTTGTTTCATGAAAATAAAAATAATTATAGTAGATAATAATTAATGTATCATTATTTTTATTAATAATTTAATTTATGTATTAAAAATAAGGCAAATTTGAGCAAGGTTTAAAGTGAAATTTAGGGGATGCCTTTGAAGATTAAACATATTGAACACATTGAAATGACAAATGCGCATCAAGTGATATCGACATTACCAATTCTATTAATATTTCTAACATTCGTTGGTGTTTAGGGGTAAAGTGGAACAATTTCGAAATTAAAGTAGACCACTTTTCTATTAGGGGTGTTTGTTGTAAAGGGAAATCGGGTGTATACTTGAAGGTGGTAACCGTATTTTGAGACAATAAAGTGCAAGGAGATAAAAGGAAATTTCTTCAACCCTCAAAATTTTCAAAACATACACATTACCTCGACTAATATACAAATATAAATAGAGCAGTAATGCATGCATGGAATATTGACCTTTTTGTATTTTTAAGAAAAACTATACCTACCTATAATAAATTTAAATAACAAGTCCATGTATATGACCCTCATCTAAAAGAATCTGTCTCCGTAACAAGAAAATAAATCCTATGAAAAGATAAAAACAAACATGAAATGAAGCCGGAGTACAATTTCCTGCATATCTAATTAGCTATACAAGAAGTAAAAGTATACTACTCGGCAATCAATTACAGTCACTGATTAAGAGAGCAGAGTAAAGCTTTGCTCCTCCAAAGTTGGCTGGAAGAATGCCTTTGTTGTTGACGATATGTTTGTGTCATAGATAACGAACAAAAAAAGAGGATTTGGGTCGTGGAGCACAGGCAAAACCCCATGCTTCTCTACAGTAGAAAATAAGCTTTTCCACATTATAGCTAGAGGATCAGAGCCAACCAAGGAAGAAGAGGGAGTAATGGAGTAATAAGTAAACCTCATTAAGGTTAGTGGAAATGAAAATAGGTTGTTAAAATGTTTGAATAGTCAAACGGGACTATCATTATGGGACGGAGGGAGTAAGATATAGCGCCTTGTTATATCGAGAAGAATAGCACCTGTTAGAAGGTTAATATCCAGATTCTCTCCTTGGCCTATAACATTACATCACTTGGATGATTGAGTCCAAATCTACAATTCCTTTGACCAAATTTCTTGGCTATCTATATACTGATCAGTTTTGTTCCATCCATGGTAAACAATTATACTGTATATGTTTTGAAGAAAATGACTAAGATGTCAAAGAAGAACGTAATCAGAACATGAGATCTTTAGTGAGTCACACATACCTAATGCAAGCAGCAACACATGCACTGCATCTCTTCATGGTCGCAGTTTGCCTCCAGGCCCCAAAGCAAAGGTGGGTCAACTAGATCCTTAAAACTTCCACCATTTGATGTGTGCATCAATAAACGCCAATCCTGCTGCATGTGCAGGAACCGAGAAACAAACAAATGTCTACACAAGTAACTGCTTGCAGAAGTATTTCTTGCAATTAACAATTGCATTCTAAGTATTTTAAGGGCTTAAAGAATGAGGTGCTAGAAGAGATATCATTTCTAATGGACTTTCAAGGTGACATGAAATGGGGGGGGGGGGTATTACTGCCTTCATTCCTCTTAAACTGGCAATGCATGCAAAAAAAAAACATATTCTAAACATCAAAGTAAACTCTGAGTTTTAGACTCTCGAACTTCATGCAGTAATATTGTACAGGTTATAAGAAAGTTCTTATGTTTTGACTATGGTTTTCCTGTGCTCTAGAACAGAAAGAAAAGGATCGCTAACATGTTACTTGTGCAGTTTAACCAGTTCTACATCTTTTAGAAATTGACAATTTTCAGCTAGCTGAGAAATAGCTACTGCAAAATATTAAGCAAGCTTGTAATGGACTCCCGACCAAAGGCAAATAAATAATTGGCTGATTCCATGGATGGTTGACAGTTAGCAGGAAATCGCTCCTAGTGTAATCCGGAATTGGTAATTCCGGATTTTAAATTTTTTTTTAATACTAAATTTAACTGAATTGAATTAAGTAACATTTTTTTTTTGAAAAATTCAAATCCGGAAATGCTAATTCCTGATTTGCTTTACAAAACCCATCTTCCCCAGCAAATCTGTAAACAACCTTCGTATAATAAAAACTCAGTGAAGAAGAATGAAAAAAGAAGGAAGAAGAAGAGGAGAGTAGGTGAATTTTATCCAAAAAAATTTTGAAAATTCAAGAAGTTGATTACGAAGTTCAAGAAGAAGAGAAGAGAAGTGATTAAGAAGGTACATTTAATCCTCTTATTTTTTGTTTAAAATTAAAATTTAGTATTTATTTGAATTTTTTTGTGAATGTAGTGATATTGTTAAATTAGATTTTTTATAATTTATTTTTTCAATTTTTAGGAATAAATATGGCTGGAGTTCCACTTATTTTCATGTGTTATTGGGGAGGAAATGATGAACACCCGTTTGAAGGTGAACATTTTGAAAGGGAACCAAAATGTGCACTTAGGGCTAAAACTCGGTGGAGTTACAAGACGTTGATTAAAAAGTTAGCTAAGAAAATTGGGGTAGATCGAGCTATTGTTCAGTTGCAAGTTACATGTAGATATCCTCATCTTGTCGCTCCCGGGATTGGAAACTACATTCCATTTGTAATCGACAATGATATGGGTATGGAAGTCATGTTTGAAGTTTCTGCTCAGTTTGGTGGGTTGAGTAGCTTACAATTGTATGTTAAGATAAATTTAGTTGATAATGTGAATGTTGAGGAGTTTGAAACCCATGAGGAGCCATTACAAAATGAGTATGTTAATGACATAGAAACCTTCCAGATGGGTTCTTTAAGCTGCTATAGTCAAAGGAATGCTGGAACAAGTACACAAACATATGTGGAAGAGGAAGAGAGAGAGGAAGAGGAAGAGGAAGAGGAAGAGAGAGAGGAAGATGGAGGGGGTGAGGGTGAGGAATTGTATAATGATGATGATAATGATTCAGATTATGAAGAAAATATTGGGTTGCTTCTAAATGAAGATCGTGACGATGGATATGATGATTACAGTAGTCCTACTGATGTTAGCGAGAATGAGGGAGAAGATTTGGCGTTATATTTGGTTGCTTACGAAGAACCACAACATCATGTGCATGAGAGAGTCGGGTATCAATTTTATCGTGATATTGGAGAAGGATCGGAGATATATGATGATAACCAATATGACTTTTCTGAATGGAATGTAGAACATCATGACATTGCCAAAGGTATTCGGTTTTCAAAGAAGTCAGAGGTGCAGCATAAAATGAAGTTGTTTCATATTAAGAAAAATCTGCGCTTCAAGGTAAAACGAAGCACAACCCGAAAGTGGATTATTGAGTGTTTGGTGAAAGATTTTCCGTGCAATTTTTATGTGAATGTGAGTTTGAAGAATGCCGTGTATTAGGAAATTACCAAATACAAGGGTCCTCATTCTTGCTTGGCAACTGAAATTAGCCAAAATCATCGAAACATGGATGCTAAGTTCATAGGGCAGGAAGTTTTGGAACTGGTTAAGGCTGATCCCGAGTTGAAGATTGTACTAGTGAAGGCGGAAATAAAAAAGCCTATGGGAAGGAAGTTTCATATAGAAAGGCATGGTGTGGCAAACAAAAAGCTATTGCGAGGCATATGGAGACCGGGAAGAATCTTACATAAGACCGCCACGTTTGTTAGCGGCCATCCAAAAGTGGAACCCTGGAACCATTGTGGAGCATTCTCGATCCTCCTCCTCCCGGTGCTTTAGATATGTTTGATCGTGTGTTACGGGCATTTGGCACTTGTGTGAAAGCATTCTCTCATTGTCGTCCCGTTATTTCGTTGATGGCACATTCCTGCATGTCTTTGGGACGCACCCCCACTTAAAACCAAGTTTGCTTGCCAACAAAGGCATGACGAATTAAAATACAAACCAAAGATGAAATATTGTTTATGAGGATCCCCCTCATCAAATTAAACCACAAACCAAAGCTGAAATTAACAAAGAGTTTTAAAATTCAACAAAAAGCAGTAATCTTCAATACTGTCCACCATAGCCCGACCCATCTCCCGGTGGTGGTGGCATCCGTCCTAGGATATTCTGGAGCAACCGAGTCCGCTCCTCCAGCTGATGATCATGTTGTGACCTCCAAGCCTGGGCCGCCTCAATCTCCGCATCCACGCAGACATATAGATGTCCAAAATCTCCCCTCAGATCGCTAAGCTGACTCTCCACGGAGCCAATCTGTTGTGACAGATAATAAGCAGCCTCGGCCGGGTCTGCTCGCCATTCATCCTCCTCCTCCTCATCATCATCATCATCATCTTCAGCCTGAGGTCCCCTAGATGACCCCTCACCCCTCTTTTCATTCTGACATTTTGTGGTGAGGGTAAAAAGGTTAATCTTAGGACCTGTTCTAATGTCCTTGTTCACTAACCTGACGTTCAATCCCGTTTTTGTTATCAGGGATAGGTTCAACAATGGAAAATTGTAGTTGGTATTGGCCATACCCTTAGCCGTGTTCCATATCTCATTACTGATTATTTTTCCAAAGTCAATTGTTTTTCCTTGAACTATCATGTGCATCAGAAATGCACATCTCCAATTCACCTCATTAAAATTAGAGGAGGGGAGGATCCTCTCACAAATAAATCTATGAATATACTTCATCCAATTGTCCATATTTCGAGCCTTTACAATTACACCCTTCTTCACATCCCTAGGGTCAATTACCCCGAAAGTCAGAGCTAGCAAATGCAAATTTTCTTTAACATTTTTTCATATCCTCTCCATCTCTTTGGTATACTCACACCCATCCTCCTCAATGTCGGAGGCTAACCCGTAATGTTGATTAATCACATCCCTATCATATTTTACCTCCACTCCCCGCACAAATGACTTTACCGTATTCCCCAGTTGAAAATCATTAGCATAAAATTCTTTTACTAAAAGTCTGGTTCCATAGTCTAGGGGCTTACTCCCCAACTTTCCCCATTTGTATTGGGTAACATATTCATCTAAATACAAGCCATTAAAATCAAATTCCCTCTCCGGGTTGAATGACTTGATTTCGTATAGCTCAAAGAAATGTTGAGCTTCATTCCCAACAAATTTGGAAGCATCAAACGGGGGACCGACGGGAGGGGTTGTAGTGTTGGTGGGAGTGGTTCGTGCTCTTTTAGGCATTATAAATCACAACTTCTAACCTTGAATCGCCGGAATGTCGCCGGAATCTTTGATTTCAAAATCAAATGTGTGACCCTCTTCAAAATACACTTCTAACCTTGAATCTGTGCTTAAAAATGGATGATTTGTTGATTTTGGGGTTGAAGAAGATTGATTTTGGGGGTTGAAGTTTGAAATTTTAGAGAGAGAGAGAGAGAAAAGGGGGCGACTGGGTTTAGGGTTATTTGATTGGGAGAGGGAAGGTTGTTTGGGATATACCAGCGTTCTTGGGAAATACGCATAGAGAGCGATCGCCCGAGCTTAAGGGAGCGATCGCGCCTTTTCTCTGGAAAAAGAGGGCGATCGCTCGTATTTTGGGGTGATCGCGCTACCTCTTTATTATTTGTTTTTCCAAAAAAAAAATTTAATAACAGAATCCGGAATTATTAATACCGGATTACAGTGGGAGCGATCGCCCTATATAAGGGAGCGACCGCTCTCTTGTCCGTCCCTCTTTTTTCAAATTCCAATCAGTTTTTTAACGTTTTTTGTTAGTTTTTTTAGAATTTTCATCAGTTTTTTAACGTTTCCAGTTAGTTTCTCAGAATTTCAGTTAGTTTTTTAGAATTTCCAGTCAGTTTTTAACGTTTTCCAGTTCGTTTTTCAGAAATTTCAGTTAGTTTTCAAATTGTAATCTTTATTAAAAAAAAGACATATCACTATATGATAGAAAATTGACCACATCCCGGTCACGTAGGATACCCGTCAAGGATAATTAGACGGGGTAAATTCATCAGGAGGATTGCGAATCCTACTCCCTCTCCTCGACATACGACGACCACCTGATCTAGATTGTTGAGATGAGGATGAGGATGATCCATCGGGACTTTCTGAAAACTGCACACGAGGCAAATGTAAACTAGGCCTAAATCCCGAAATCCCGAATGCCTGCTCAGGAGTCTGAGTATAATTGCTAGAAGAAGGGATCTCAGGCGGTTGCGTGAAACCAAACTGATTCGTCAATTCGGTAAAAGAATTACCCGGTCCTGTCTGAGTGAACTCTGTCTGAATGAACTCAAACTGATGCATATCACTGTATTGATCCCCCATCTCTGGCTCATCCTCCAGCTGGTATGCGCCACGCCTACGAACCCGATTCTGCCTCCGTGTCTCCTCTTCAGCAGTATGATCAACCGTTGGAGGGGGAGCTTGGGCTTGTAGTCGTTCCTGCTCACTAATAGCTGTCAGTGTGTTAATAACACATTGTTGAGTGTAATTACGCAGGTCTTCCAAGGATGTGGCATTCTAGCTGTATATGTACATCCCTTGGAGACTTTGAATCTGTTCAAAACAATGAACTAAAATTAATTAATACGGAAAAAATGGTATTTTTTTTTTGTAAAATCATTGCATGTAATATATAACTTACCACACCTTCAAAACCAGTTGAACGTGGCCTGAACCCTAGTCCCTCCACATTGGACGAATTCTGGATGAGCGATCGAGTAATACTCCTATACCATCTCAAATAGGGGTGATGGTAACTCATATCCACTTCAACAAACTCTCCATCAACGACATTAAACTCCCGTTCATTCCACTTTTCTATGTGCTGACCATGTTCTTGCATCCAGTTAACGCCTGACCGACCTCGCCGACTAATCCGATGCAGGTCCAAACTAGTGTCGCAGTCATCAGGCACATCTTGAACCATCCCAAATTGTCCCAATACGCGATCTGGAAAGTGCCATTCAACCCTCTCAAAGAAGATGAGGGGCACCTTCGCCCTCCATATAGCTTGGCCTTGAAGGCAGAAATTCGGAACATTCACACCGTTGTATGGCTGCCACACAACCTGATCCTTGTCTAAATATGACAACTGGTCTCGATAGCCTTCCAGGTTATGGACAGTCACAGAAGTATACGACAATGGACCCTTCCACCTACATATGAAACAATTGACATAAAAAATAATGAGTAAAAAAGCGATAAATTACAAAACAGATCATTTACAAAATGAAGTAATTGAAATATACCTGTAACCCACTGGTTGCAATCCATTAAGTGTTATTTCTGTATGTCTCCTAGGTTGTGTACACAACAACCTCTCCCATGCCCAAAGCTATAAAAAAAATTCATTACGTACAAAACAGATTAAGTCCACTAGCATAATGTAATCAAATATAATTGACATACCTGTACAATGGTCAAGAAGCCACCACACCCTTTCGACCAGTGTCCGAGATGCTACACACATCTCCATATACAAGAAGGCCAACGCTGCACTACCCCAAATGTACTGACGAATATTATTTATTTCCCTAAGAAGTGCGAGGTACATCAACTTCACTAGGTTATCAGACGAGTCGGGCATAATGTATGACCCCAATAATAGGAAAATGTAGGCTCGAGTATATGTCTCAATCATATACTCGGACGCATTATTGGGAAGCTGTTCAAAAAGAGGGAAGTGATCTAGAACCCATCTCATAGACACCATTCCACCTCTTTTGATGTCTGCGGGTGAGGGTGCAACCCCAAATAACTCCTCAACAATCTCAACCCATGCCCCCGCACTCCTACTAGTTTTTGAACTAGTCACCGCCATTCCGTCTACAGGAAGACCACACAACATGCCAATATCCTCTAAGCTGATGGTCATCTCCCCTACAGGTAAGTGAAAAGTGTGGGTCTCTGGACGCCATCTCTCAATCAAAGCCTCGATCAAATGCCAATCATATTGTAAATGACCTAATAAATACACTCCATAAAATCCAGTATTCATAAGCTTAGCTTCTATCCTCCAATCAACTCTAGCTGGAAGTTTTGTACCACGCCTAGGTCTTAAATTGGTTAACTGTTGTCCATCTCAAATATATTTAGATCTATGTGTATCCTGAGAAGTCAATACATGTGGATCGATTGGCCCAGGATCAATAAATGGTTGTTGTTCATGTTGATTCATCTGAAATACAAAAATTTTATTGTAATTAAATTTAAATGGGACTTAAGGTTTAGCTACATTTAAGCTCAAATTTTAAATTTAGCACTTAAAAATTAATAATTAAATAGAAAAATTGCAACAAGTTTGTTAAAGTAATTTTAACAATCACTTTATTTTAAACCTAACTTAAGAAAATCCTAACTAGGTAAAAATTAACAATTCAAAACAAATAAAAAAAAAGAAATAAAACTAACCAAAACAAATAAAAAAAAGAAATAAAACTAACCATTCTTAACTTTCTTTCTCTCACAACTCTTTCAACTTCTTCTCCTTCTCCTTCTCCTTAATTCTTTCTTTCTCTCTCTCACTGCACTAGTTATCCTTCTTCTTCCTTCACTTCCTTCAAAATGTTTGAATCTGAAAAATGAAAAAAGTGGGAATGATTTCAAAATTTGAATCCGAAAATGGCATCCCCGGATTTCAAATTAAAGCAATTCGGAATTTGCATTTTCGGATTTGAAGATACGCCACTAAGAGCGATCGCCCCATAAGCCAAGCGATCGCCCTCTTCTGTTTTTCAGAAAATATTAATTTGCTTTATTACTTTTGTAAAAAAAAAAATGGAATCCGGAATTGTAAACACCGGAATACATTAGGAGCGATCACTCCATTCCTTAGCGCGATCGCTCCCTATTAACGGAAATATTATTTAGGGAAATTCAATTTTGGAAAACAAAAAAAAAAAATTCAAATCCGGAATTGTTAATTCCGGAATTCATAATCCGGAATTACCAATTCCGGATTTCAAGTGAAAAGTGCTAGTTTGGTACATAAGTTTTTGAAAATGTTATTTTGATATATAAATTTTTAAAAAGCTAGATTTAAAAAAAAAAAATTCGTAAGATGCCGTGTGCAAGTAGCAAGCCCCTCTTTAAAATTACTTCAGTAGCAGTATAAATACATTTAATGAACACTTTAACTATCATTTTAACTTAACAATATCCATAAATGGAGCTTTATCATGAATATATTTTTTTATTGAACCAAAAAGGAGCTTTATCTTAATAAGTTATTAAAGGGAAGGGTTATCATGAACAAGGACTAAAGCCGACTTTAATGATATTATAAAGATCATAGATAAATGAGCGACCAGATTTTAAGCTAAATTAAAGAGAGGTATGTGATCATCAAATACGTATTAAAGAAAGCTTAGACTTGAATGTTATTATTAAGATCATAAATAAAAGACGAACGAGGTTATTAAATTTAATATATGTTAAAAGGTCCTGTGATCATCCAATAAAGCTTATACTTGAATCTAATTATTAAGATCATAAATACTCCTTCGCCCCAGCTTAATTGAGACTTATTTTCTTTTTGGTCCGTCCCAGCTCAATTGAGATTGCCCAAAATGGAAGAAAATCTTTACTATTTTCCCCACTCATTCTCTCTCCTATTTTACTTTTACACTCACAACTCCAATCAAATTACTATTCCTTCCACTCATTCTCTCTCCTATTTAATTTTTCATATTCACAACATTTTCTTCCACTTTTTCTCTCTCTTACTTTTCCTTAATCTGTGTACCCAAAAATTTGGTATCAATTGGGCTGGGACGGAGGGAGTAAATGACTACCGAGAGTTTCATTCTATTTCAAGCAATTTTAAATAAATGACTAAAAGAGTATAAAAATTTTTAACTGCTCTTATCAAATAATTCCAATAGTCATGATTCCAAGACTATTCTTTTGTTATTCTTATTGAAAAAGACACTCCTTTAAGAGAAAAAAAAACACTGCTAACAACACGATTGATCATGTACATTAACTATTGCAAAAAAAAATGCTAGATAAATACCCTTTTTAGTCCTTAAATTATTTAAGTTTTTTACCTTTACGTTATTAAATAAATATTTTTTTCCATTTCATCGTTGACCTTTATTACTTTTGATTATTTCATCCTTCTGTTGTTAAGGTGTCGTTAAATGGGGGATAAAGACTATTTTGTTATTCTTGTTGAAAAAGACACTGCTTTAAAGAGGAAAAAAAAAAAAAACACCGCCGACAACACGATTGATCCTATACATTAACTATTACTAAAAAATGCGAGATAAGTACCTTTTTATTAGTCTTTAAACTATTTAAGTTTTTACGTTTACGTCATTAAATAAATAATTTTTTCCATTTCATCCTTGACCTTTAATTATGAAATCATCAAGCTTTATCCCCGGCACAAACAGACGTTAGAAAAACTATCTGAATTGGCCTTGTACATGTCACGTGAGGAATAATAATGTTATTTCAATGTGTCAAATATATGTTAAGCCTCTCAAGGTATCCCATCATTAACACTTTACACCCTTGCTTAAAAAAATTCCTATTTTTAATATATAATTAAATTATTAAATAAAAATAGTAATACATTAATAATTATCTACAATACTTTTTTTCATTTTCACTAAAAGATACTATTAACAAAATTCCAAACACAACAATACAATTATTATTTCATAATAAGTTTTATTGATATATTAATAATAAAAAAATTAATGTCACATATATAGCATACTTATCTTTTAACTTTTCATTTTAACTCTTATTTTTTCTTCAACTTATCATTCTATTTGAAGATTATTATTTTTTACTTATCATATTATGGGTTTTTTACTTCTTATATATTGCATTTATTTGGTATAACCGTGTCTAAGTTACATTTTATACTTTTTTCTATTTATAATTTTAGTATTCTTTAATTTTTTGTTATTGAAAACTATAGGATTTATAATAATAAATAGTGTGTTACTTTATCATTTAATACTTTAGACATAAATAATAAGAATTAATATTCAAATAAATGGTAAATAAAAGAAAAATTAAAAGTTAAAAGATAATGGTGCTATATAGAATTGACATTAATTATTTTAATTTTTATTATGATAATAAATCAATAAAACTAAAAATGAAAAAATAATTGTATTTTTGTGTTTGAAATTTTATTTAGTTTGTTTCATGAAAATAAAAATAATTATAGTAGATAATAATTAATGTATCATTATTTTTATTAATAATTTAATTTATGTATTAAAAATAAGGCAAATTTGAGCAAGGTTTAAAGTGAAATTTAGGGGATGCCTTTGAAGATTAAACATATTGAACACATTGAAATGACAAATGCGCATCAAGTGATATCGACATTACCAATTCTATTAATATTTCTAACATTCGTTGGTGTTTAGGGGTAAAGTGGAACAATTTCGAAATTAAAGTAGACCACTTTTCTATTAGGGGTGTTTGTTGTAAAGGGAAATCGGGTGTATACTTGAAGGTGGTAACCGTATTTTGAGACAATAAAGTGCAAGGAGATAAAAGGAAATTTCTTCAACCCTCAAAATTTTCAAAACATACACATTACCTCGACTAATATACAAATATAAATAGAGCAGTAATGCATGCATGGAATATTGACCTTTTTGTATTTTTAAGAAAAACTATACCTACCTATAATAAATTTAAATAACAAGTCCATGTATATGACCCTCATCTAAAAGAATCTGTCTCCGTAACAAGAAAATAAATCCTATGAAAAGATAAAAACAAACATGAAATGAAGCCGGAGTACAATTTCCTGCATATCTAATTAGCTATACAAGAAGTAAAAGTATACTACTCGGCAATCAATTACAGTCACTGATTAAGAGAGCAGAGTAAAGCTTTGCTCCTCCAAAGTTGGCTGGAAGAATGCCTTTGTTGTTGACGATATGTTTGTGTCATAGATAACGAACAAAAAAAGAGGATTTGGGTCGTGGAGCACAGGCAAAACCCCATGCTTCTCTACAGTAGAAAATAAGCTTTTCCACATTATAGCTAGAGGATCGTGAGCCAACCAAAGAAGAAGAGGGAGTAATGGAGTAATAAGTAAACCTCATTAAGGTTAGTGGAAATGAAAATAGGTTGTTAAAATGTTTGAATAGTCAAACGGGACTATCATTATGGGACGGAGGGAGTAAGATATAGCGCCTTGTTATATCGAGAAGAATAGCACCTGTTAGAAGGTTAATATCCAGATTCTCTCCTTGGCCTATAACATTACATCACTTGGATGATTGAGTCCAAATCTACAATTCCTTTGACCAAATTTCTTGGCTATCTATATACTGATCAGTTTTGTTCCATCCATGGTAAACAATTATACTGTATATGTTTTGAAGAAAATGACTAAGATGTCAAAGAAGAACGTAATCAGAACATGAGATCTTTAGTGAGTCACACATACCTAATGCAAGCAGCAACACATGCACTGCATCTCTTCATGGTCGCAGTTTGCCTCCAGGCCCCAAAGCAAAGGTGGGTCAACTAGATCCTTAAAACTTCCACCATTTGATGTGTGCATCAATAAACGCCAATCCTGCTGCATGTGCAGGAACCGAGAAACAAACAAATGTCTACACAAGTAACTGCTTGCAGAAGTATTTCTTGCAATTAACAATTGCATTCTAAGTATTTTAAGGGCTTAAAGAATGAGGTGCTAGAAGAGATATCATTTCTAATGGACTTTCAAGGTGACATGAAATGGGGGGGGGGGGTATTACTGCCTTCATTCCTCTTAAACTGGCAATGCATGCAAAAAAAAAACATATTCTAAACATCAAAGTAAACTCTGAGTTTTAGACTCTCGAACTTCATGCAGTAATATTGTACAGGTTATAAGAAAGTTCTTATGTTTTGACTATGGTTTTCCTGTGCTCTAGAACAGAAAGAAAAGGATCGCTAACATGTTACTTGTGCAGTTTAACCAGTTCTACATCTTTTAGAAATTGACAATTTTCAGCTAGCTGAGAAATAGCTACTGCAAAATATTAAGCAAGCTTGTAATGGACTCCCGACCAAAGGCAAATAAATAATTGGCTGATTCCATGGATGGTTGACAGTTAGCAGGAAATGTATGGTTCTGCTACGTTACACGACATCGGTTGTTGGAAAGGTCACAAGATCCATCTTCATTTGTCATTGAATAGAAAATTGGCTCTTTATATAATCACTTTGTAGGAACGCCTAATTCTTCTACTCAATAAAACTCACCCCATGAGTTCATGGGCATTATCCAGATGATAACACAGTTGAAGGTGAGAGAACTGGAAAAATCATCCATCTGGAAAAATTGGCTCTTAATAGGAAGGGTTTTGCAATAACGATTGTCGACATACTAATCAAAACAATCATTTTTTTTTCATTCTCCTTGGAAATTCAACCCAATAAGTAGCCAAGTTTTTATCATTAAACGAAATTTATTCATGAACACGTAGCATACTGCCATACCGCCATTGAGGATGATAGGCAAATGAATCCCTGCTTTATACGTGTTCCCTTTAAATTCTTATCTCAAAAGCCTGTCAAAAGGACAGGCTATAGCAAAAAAAATTGGTGAGCCATCCAAGGAAAATTCAACAAAGCTATTCACTTCAACCTACTTATGCTCGAAACCGCACTTAGCTACTGACTCTCATTGGGTTAAGAAAGTGATCCAAGTGCAGGAGCCAGGTTCATTTTGACTACACTTGAAGGAGCCGAGATTGAAGGTCAAGAATCAAAATGAAGAAGGAAATGAATACCTTGTTAAAATTTGAACATTAGAAACTGTACCACAAAGTACAAGATGGAAAGTTTCCGCCATAGACATGATACTGAGCGAAACTATCATGTGAATGTGAACAACCATCAAGTAAGGCTAAGCCACAAGCAACGCAATTCCAAACAATTTAAAGTTACTGTCTGGCAAACCAAGTCGATGCATGCAGAAACAAAAGCAAATAGCAACGTTAGATCAGAACATTTTTAGTGAAACCTACATTAAAAACTTGTTAATAATAAAAGTAATTTGATTCCAAACTGTTACTGATTTTATTCATTGTAATAATTTGAAGTAAATATCAAAATTTCCGTCTCGGCTCAATTGGTCTCTTGGTTTATTTCACGGTTTTTAAGAAAAATGAATAAAGTGGGTAGAAATTAGAGGAGTGAGAATGTAAAAGTTAAATGTGTGGTAGGGAATAGAAGAGAGAATGTAAAAGTTAAAAATATTTAATAGGAGAGAGAATGAGTGGGAGGAATAGTAAGTTAATGATTGTTTTTTTTGTAAATATGTTAACTTTATAAGGGTATTGAAAGGCCCTTTGCTGATATGCAGATGATCAGACAGCTATGGTTTGGCTTAGTTGTCAGATGATAGTTGAATTGTGCAGCGGAATAAGAGAGGCTTGAAATAATGATAGGACAAAGAACACAAAGAAATAATGCAAGTGTGTGAATGTGATTGCAAAAATGTAATAACACAGAGAATTTAAAGTGGTTCAGAGTTCACTCCTCCTACATCTACCCCCACTGTCAATCTTGACAAGTGAGATCAATTTTATTATAATCTTTAATAAACAAAAATTACAAATGATTGATTTAGGCAAGTTCCTTGAACTTCCTCTTCCTAATTAGTACAGTCAACTAGGGATACACTTAAAGTACAGTCTTAAGTGTTTTTACAACTTGAAGTACAGTCTCAAGATTTTACAAAACAACTAATACACTCAAAGTACAGTCTTGAGTGTTTACAAACTAATTCTACACCTAAAGTACAGTCTTAGGATTTTGGAATTTGTGAATTAACACACTAAGGGGTGTTTGTTGTTGAAGCAGAGGTTTTGGGGTGAGGGTTTTGGTTTGGAACAGGGTTTAAAGGGTAGGGATTGGTGAGTGTGTGTGTGGATTACAGGAGGTGTGTGTGGGTGTAAGGGAAAGGTTTTGGACTGTGAAAAAGAGTATTTTTCAAGAGTGTTTTGTGTAGAGGATGAACTCCTCTATTTATACCCTTCAATGTAGCCGTTGGAATATGACTGTTGCAGCTACATTAATGAGCCTTGACTGGTCTTTGCCCCACTTGTCCACTTGCAGGTCTTCATGAGCTGGCTTGAGCTGTGGCTTGAACTGAGAGCTTCCAGAAGGTCTTCAGTGGTCTTCATTGGTCTTCAATGGTGAACTTGACAGCTGTGAAGATCCAGGTTCCACTTTGGTTGAGATTGTAGTAGCAGAGATTGAGACAAAGTGATGGCTATCAGAGGAATGAAGTCATAGCTGTCAGATCATACTGAGGCTTAGCTATCAGAGAAGTTCTCTAATAAGGACTGAGATGCACTTGATGATCTTCATAGATAAGAGAGGAAATATGATTCATGTTATTGATTGAATATAACCAATGTATAAGATAGAATCATGACTGTCATACTCATAGCTGTCAGATAAACTAAAAGATGAATTTAACAAATTTCCTCTTTTGATATAAACCATGTTCTATATATATATTCCTTTATCAAAACCAACTAACTAGGACATTGATCAGAGTTAGGTCCTAACAATTTCCCCATTTTTGGTAAAGGAAGATCTATTTAGAACATGTCTTCATAGTTTAATGATAATAGAAATATAAATGAAAGAAGTAATTCAGGGATTCACATCATGCACAAGTAATCAGAATGAGTTTGAAATACTTGGATTTGATCTCAAAATGAGAAAAGTTCACAAATTACATCCATTCAAACACAAAACCAAACAAAAGATTGTTTCAACCACAAAAGAATTTCAACAAAATACAATTCAATCATCAGCAAGTTGATCATAAAATTCTTCTCTTTCTTGTCTTGCTGAAAGGAGCTCATTTCTTTCTTCCTCCAGTTCTCTTCTCATTTTAGGTTCAACTCCTCTGTAATAGAACTCATTGTTCCATTCCCAAGTCATCCTCTCATCATACTTGAAGAACTTATCTTCCTTTGCTTTCAGTTGTGCTCTAGTGAGAGGCATCTGATCATTTCTTATTCTCATTGTACCCCACAGATGCTTCTTCTTGTTCCTTGCTTTCTTGCTTATCTTGGGCACAAGGGATGGATCTGGATGAGGAACAGGAGACATATGAACTGGGGCTTGAGGAATAGGGGACATTTGAAAGGATTGTTGAGGAGGGTTGGGAATGGTAGAAGATGGAATGATAATGGGAGAGACTTGATGTGGGCTTGAAAGATCATCATCATCATCATCATCATCACTGTCAGAGTCTGATGAAAGATCAATAACAGTATGAGCTCTGCTTTGGCTGACAAAGAATGTATGCTCTGAACTCTTTGATCTCAGGAATAGAGATCAGTTTCATGAAATGAGAGTTTTCATTGGGAGAGTTGAAGAGAATGGGATCAACAGAGATGAAGGGTGAGAGATAGGGCTCAATGCCTGGATTAAGGGTTGGGGGAAAGATATTGACAGTCTTGCTTATCAAAAGCATGAGGGCACACTTCTGTTCAAACAGAGAGAGAAAGAATGATTTGGCAAGTTCAATGCACAAAGTGAAAACTAGGCCTTTTGGCATGAAGAGACAAGAATTGAGTGATGGAGAGAGAAGTTGGCTAAAGAGAATTTCCCAATCAATGAGTGTATTGGGAGTGATGAATTTTGGGAATGATGGGATTTGATGAACAAAATGGGAGGTTGATGAAGTCCTTGACACTTTCCATTCTTCATAGGCAAAGAAAATTAATCCAGCCAGATTTCTTGCCACCATAATCAAACCATTTCTTGACAGTTCCCATGATTTTGGATAGGTAAAGGGGTTTGCAATTTCTGGGAAATGGGTCACATTGGCTAACCTGGTTTTTGCTGCTTTGATTGAAGAGATTGAAAAGTCAATGCCACAGTTAAGCATCCAAGGTTCCTTTTTGGGAAGGAAGGCTTGACTGGGAGTTGGAGGAATGGAGTGGCTTGGAGGGCATCGGGGCTGTTGGGCAAGGGATCACTGTCAGACACATCTTGACCTTGTCCAGCTAGTATTGGACTTTGAGGGGAGGCTTCAACTGATTCATTTTCAGGGATTGGGGAGATTGGCTTGGTAGGAGCAGAGGTATGGGTTGATGAAGATTCCTTCCTTCATTTGCTTAACTTGAAGACCCAAGAAGAAAGTAAGCTCACCAATCATACTCATTTCAAACTGGTCTTTCATAACATCTCCAAATTCAGTGCACAAGTCCTCATTTGATGAACCAAAAATGATGTCATCAACATAGACTTGGATTACCAACTGATCATCTCCATATTTCTTGATAAACAAAGTGTTATCAACATGGCCCTTGGTAAATCCTTTGCCAAGGAGATATCTAGATAGAGTATCATACCAAGCTCTTGGTGCTTGTTTAAGCCCATACAATGCTTTGTCCAATTTGTACACATGATCAGGAAACTTTGGGTGCTCAAAACCAGGGGGTTGAGATACAAAAACCATTTCATTTAAGATTCCATTCAGAAATGCACTCTTGACATCCATTTGGAATACTTTCATCTTCTTGAATGAAGCATAGGCAAGGAATAGCCTAATAGCTTCAAGTCTTGCAACATGTGCAAAAGTCTCATCATAATCAATACCTTCTTCTTGTCTGTATCCTTGAGCAACCAGTCTAGCTTTGTTTCTTACAACAACACCTTCTTCATTCATCTTATTTCTAAAAACCCATCTTGTTCCAATGACAGTTTGGTTTCTTGGTTTAGGAACAAGTTGCCACACTTTAATCCTTTCAAACTGCTCTAATTCTTCTTCCATGGCTTCTATCCAGTCAGCATCTTGGAGTGCTTCATTTATTTTCTTTGGTTCCACTTGGGATATGAATGCACTCATGAGAAAAGGGATGTTGTCTGGAACTGGTGTTTTATCAATGTGAAGACTGATGTAAAGACTGATGTAAAGGTCTTTATTGGGTGGAATGATGTGAGTAATGGTGGATTCATCATTGGTTTTGGGAGGAGAAAGAGGATTATTGGATGGAGATGGAAGATGGCTAGTGGATGGATTACATGATGAATTGGGATGGCCGTCGGCTAAGGGTTGGTCAGTCGCCTAAGGAAGAAGTTTGGGAGATGTCAGTCAACGGATGACTATTCTTTTGAGTATTCTCTTCCTCATCATTTGGATTGGTAGTGGGAGTGATTGCTGTTGACTTGGTTGGCTGGATTGGTTGATGATGGGAGTGGGATTGGTCATGGCTGTCTGGCACAAGATAGTTTTCAGATGAATTTCTTGGAACCATGTATGGAAGATTTGATGAATCTTGTTCATGATGGAGAACAGTTGAATCAAGAATGGGAGATGCTTCAGGGAGATTATCAAGGTTTCCCAAAACTTCATCAAAATCACACAATTCAGTTATACTTTGATCATTGTTTTCATCAAAGTCAACATGAATTGATTCTTCCACAACAAGTCTTCTTTTGTTGTAAACTCTATAAGCTTTGCTTGTGTTAGAGTATCCAAGAAAGATTCCTTCATCATATTTGGAGTCAAATTTGTCCAAATTGTTTTTGCCATTGTTGTGAATGAAGCATCTACTTCCAAAACTGTGAAAGTAGGAAATGGTAGGAACTTTGTCATTCCATAGTTCATATGGAGTCTTCTTATGGAATTTGTTGATCAGTGTTTTATTTTGAACATACATAAGCAAGTAGTGACAGCTTCACCCCAAAAATATTTTGGGAGATTGTGTTCGACAAAGCATTGTTCTTGCTGCCTCACAGATTGTTCTGTTCTTCCTTTCAGCAACACCATTTTGTTGGGGTGTTCTTGGGGCTGAAAAATTGTGATCAATACCTTTTGAATCACAATACTCTTCTACTCATGTGTTCTCAAATTCTTTACCATGATCAGATCTGATCTTGACAATGGATGTCCCTTTTAGATTTTGAATTTTATTGAACAGCTTTGTCAGACAGCTAAGGGTGTCACTTTTGGATTCAAGAAGAATGATCCAAGTGAATCTGGTGTAGTCATCAACCACAACAAGGGAGTATATCTTTCCTCCTAAAGATCTAGTCCTTATGGGTCCAAAGAGATCCATATGGAGTAGTTCAATAGGTCTTGAGGTGTCCAATCTGGTCTTGGGCTTGAATGAAGATCTCTTTTGCTTCCCACATTGGCATGCTTTGCAATGTTTGTCCTTCTTGAATGGGATCCTTGGAAGACCTCTGACTAGATTTGAATTGGCAAGTTTGGAGATGGTTTTATGGTTAAGGTGAGCCAATCTTTTGTGTCAAAGCCATGACATATCAGATTGACTAAAAGACAGAAGGCAGTGAGCATTTGAGGACTCCACAATCTCTAAGTTTAAGCAATAGAGATTTCCTTTTCTTGAACCAGTCAGAATGACTTTATTTCTTTTATCTTTAACAGTGAATTTATCCTTAGTGCAAACAACATGATATCCCTTATCACAGATTTGACTAATGCTGATCAAATTGTGTTTGAGACCCTCTACATAAGACACATTTGTAAAAATGATATCTTTTGTAATATGATTTCCTGATCCTTTGACCTTAGCTTGGGAATTGTCACCAACCACTATCTAAATACCAAAGTCCTTTCCTAGGTACCTGCAAAACAGAAAGTAAATTTTATGGTACCCCTTTTTATTCTTTTGGGTCCAAAGGATTAGTTTTTCTTTGGAACCCTAGCTTTGTTCATTGGTCCCTTGTTGAAGAACTGGTTTAGGGTATGATAATATGACATGATTTGCATCATGTAAGGTGTAAGGACAGTGGATTGGGATGGATTGAAGAAGTGGTTTGGATTGTTGTATTGGGGTTGAAACTGAAAGCTATTTGAAGAGGATGATCTGGGAGAGTCATTTTGACTTGCATGGCTTCTACAATTTGAGTATTGCCATTGAGGTTTTTGTTGTTCGGTGTATCTATGTTTGTTATAGAATCTTTGTTGCCTTGGGGTTCTTTGTTGTTTGGAAGATTTTGGTTGTCTGTCAGGCCTTGGCTGTCTGTCATGCCTTGGCTGTCTGTCAACCCTTGCCTGTCTGACAGGACTTGACTGACTAGCACATTCTTGCAGCTTGACTTCTTCCTGTATATTGGCTCCT
Source organism: Adenophora triphylla var. japonica (assembly GCA_022495995.1). Taxonomy (NCBI): domain Eukaryota; kingdom Viridiplantae; phylum Streptophyta; class Magnoliopsida; order Asterales; family Campanulaceae; genus Adenophora; species Adenophora triphylla. The sequence continues at coordinate 306,206 of JAFEMH010000071.1, forward strand.
TTTTGAACCCAAATATACTTGTTTCCTTGACTTTTACTTGATCCTTCCTTTGACTGACTAGGACCACCCAAGATTTCTTTTGATTTACCTTTGGTTTGAACAGGATAGGTTTGAGCTTGATAGCTGCCAGAGCTTAGATTTTCTAGCACCATTTTTTCAATGGCCCTTTCACCAGTGGGAGGAGTGTACACTTTTGCTGTTGGATTATCAGCACCAATCCCTGTTTTGTCACTAGGACGCCTTTGAGTGTAGGTGAATAGGGATAATGCTTTGCTTGACATGTTCCATGAATCTATTCTTTTTTTTAAGAGCATCATTTTCTTTTTCAAGATTTATGATTTTTTGACAGTTTTCAAGATTCCTTGAAGCCTCAGCTGTCAGATCCATGTTTTGTTTTTCAAGTATGAAGCCTTGATCTCTTAGCCCTTGACATGCTTTCTCAAGCTCAAAAATGGTTTTTGTGAGGGTGTCTATGGTTGAGGATTGGGAAAGGTTCTCATTGACCAGTGAAGCAAAGCTAGTTTTTTGTTTTTTGGTTTGAATTAAAAGAGTGCAAACTAATTGTTTAAACCCATCAATAGTTAAAGAGTTAAAATCATGTACCTCTTTTAGTTCATCAGCAGCAGCAAGTGCTTCCATTTCTTCCTCATTGTCTGATTCTTCCTCATCTTCAGCTATAAGGCATATCATGGCTTCTTCTCCTTCATTGTCAGAATCATCACTTGACACATACTCTTCATCACTAAATTTTGATGAGTCAGCTATCATAACTTGCTCTTTGTTTTTGTCATGTTTATTTTTGGAGCAATTGAAGCAGTTGCACTTGGAACTGTGAATGATCTCTTTTGAGTAGGTCATCTTCTTAGCTGTCTGATTGTCTCTAGGTTTCCTTGGTTCAGGACAATCAGATGAGTAATGTCCTTGCTTTCCACAGTTGAAACAATCAATTGTTTTCTTGTAGCTGTCTTGTTGAGCATTAGTTGTGGAGGGATTGTATTTTTTGTCAAAAGATTTCTTTTGAAATTTCATGGCATTTCGATGTACCCATGAAAATGAGACTTGGAATGTCTTCTTGGGAGATCCGTTTACTCGATGTGTTTGAGCCGATGTTTATCTTTTGAAGGGCATTGTTGACAATGGTCTCAATGTCTTGGTGAGTGATTGGTTTGTGTACGCTTTCTTGAGCAAGCTTAAAGCTAAAGTTTGTGAAATGGTAGGGACTGGTTGAATCTTTATCATACCTTCCAATTCATAAGCTTCAAGCTTTCCAAAATATTGTTCAACTGTCATTGTGCTCCACTCAGATCCTTCTCTAATAGGTAATGCTACCTTTTCATATTCTTGAGGAAGATTTGAATATATCTCGAGGCGCAGATCTTGTTGTTCAAAGGTTTTTCCATGGTCGCCAATAAATCTAACAAGGTTCTCAAACCTTGGTTGAGCAAAGACTCACTTTTTCTCCAGGGTATAACTTGAAGTTGTCTAATTGCCTAAGCAAGTTATACAAGTTTTCAGTGTCCCGACACTCGGAGTGTTTAGTGAACTTAGTTTGAATGAGAGCCCATGCTGATCTGGCATTTGGTTCCTTAGCAATTTCTTGTGCTAATGAGTCATTTACAATCTTTTGAAGAATGTTCTTGACTTTCAAGTTTGCACTTATCAATTGCTTTTCAGCTTCGCACCATGTTTCGGGGATTTGATCTTACTAGGTCCTCCATCGCATCTACTTGAGTTGGGTAAGACACTTCATTCTCTAGAACATACCAGTTCCATATGTCATTTTGCATCAAGATATGTTTTTATTTTTGATGCATAGATCTCAAAAGATCCACAAACTCATCAATGTGTGGGATGTCTTTCTCATTATTTCTCCTTGGTTGAGGCATGGTGGGTTTGAAGAGGATCCTTCACAAGTTGTTAGACTTTTGAATGTGAAGACAAGCTCGATACCAATTGAAAGGCCCTTTGTTGATATGCAGATGATCGACAGCTATGGTTTGGCTTAGCCGTCGGATGATAGTTGAATTGTGCAAATGGAATAAGAAAGGCTTAAAATAATGATAGGACAAAGAACACACAGAAATAATGCAAGTGTGTGAATGTGATTGCAAAAATGTAATAACACAAAGAATTTAAAGTGGTTCAGAGTTCACTCCTCCTACATCCACCCCCACTGTCAATCTTGACAAGTGAGATCAATTTTATTATAATCTTTAATCAACAAAAATTACAAATGATTGATTTAGGCAAGTTCCTTGAACTTCCTCTTCCTAATTAGTACAGTCAACTAGGGATACACTTAAAGTACAGTCTTAAGTGTTTTTACAACTTGAAGTACAGTCTCAAGATTTTACAAAACAACTAATACACTCAAAGTACAGTCTTGAGTGTTTACAACCTAATTCTACACCTAAAGTACAGTCTTAGGATTTTGGAATTTGTGAATTAACACACTAAGGGGTGTTTGTTGTTGAAGCAGAGGTTTTGGGGTGAGGGTTTTGGTTTGGAACAGGGTTTAAAGGGTAGGGATTGGTGAGTGTGTGTGTGGATTACAGTGGTGTGTGTGGGTGTAAGGGAAAGGTTTTGGACTGTGAAAAAGAGTATTTTTCAAGAGTGTTTTGTGTAGAGGATGAACTCCTCTATTTATACCCTTCAATGTAGCCGTTGGAATATGACTGTTGCAGCTACATTAATGAGCCTTGACTGGTCTTTGCCCCACTTGTCCACTTGCAGGTCTTCATGAGCTGGCTTGAGCTGTGGTTTGAACTGAGAGCTTCCAGAAGGTCTTCAGTGGTCTTCATTGGTCTTCAATGGTGAACTTGACAGCTGTGAAGATCCAGGTTCCACTTTGGTTGAGATTGTGGTAGCAGAGATTGAGACAAAGTGATGGCTATCAAATGAATGAAGTCATAGCTGTCAGATCATACTGAGGCTTAGCTATCAGAGAAGTTCTCTAATAAGGACTGAGATGCACTTGATGATCTTGATAGATAAGAGAGGAAATATGATTCATGTTATTGATTGAATGTAACCAATGTATAAGCTAGAATCATGACTGTCATACTCGTAGCTGTCAGATAAACTAAAAGATGAATATAACAGATTTCCTCTTTTGATATAAACCCTGTTCTATATATATATTCCTTTATCAAAACCAACTAACTAGGACATTGATCAGAGTTAGGTCCTAACAGGTATAATGAAAGTTTTTTTTGTAAATATATGGAGATGATAAGGTTATAAATATATGAAAAAAATTTCATTTAAGTAATGGATCAATTGAGGTGGGACGTCCCAAAAAGGAAAATGGATCAATTGAGTTGGGATGGAGGTAGTACTATAGATTACAAAATAATTTATAAAAAAAAATAATTAGAAATAAAAAATAATATAAATAAATAAATACAAACGAAATAAATATGTCATTTTTATTGATTAAAAATTAACGTGAACCTAATTACAATAATTTCACGACATTATCACTAAACATTAATTATCATACGACTGTCGAACCAAAGATGACATTTCAAATATTAATTTATAAATACAACTTTTAACATTATTTTACAAAGATTAATGAATTGTTACTATTTTTACTTATACAACATATTAAAAAATAAAAAAGTGAAATAATTTAATTCTATAACACTACGACTCCTCACAATCAACCATTTCAAAATTAATATAATAATCAAAATAACCAAACAATATTTTATGATATATCCAACAAATGATGGCCAATTTTTTATCTTATTTTTAAATAGGCTCATATCACATTTGTCTCAAATTTATATAATTATATGTAAAGACATATTTGCCTTAATGAAATACATAGAGATTAATTTTTGGAAAGAAAAAATATACTTTGTTGTTATTATATATTCCCTCTGTCCCATAAGGGAGTGAAAACCAAAACATTTGGAACAAGAATTAAGAAAAAGCAAAGAGAGAGAATTAGTGGGAGTAGGTGTTCGTGAGTATGTAAAATAAAAACAAAAATAGAATGAGCGGAAGAAATAATAAGTTGATTGGTGTTGTGAATATGAAAGAAAAGTATGAGAGAGAATGAGTCAGAAAAATAGCATAAAAACGTTGTCATTTTGATCAATCTTCACTCATGTGAGACGGACGAAAAAAAAAAATAAGTTTGCAATCACGTGTGAGATGGAGGGAGTATATATATAGATGAAAGTCAACAAACTTACATAAAAGACATATTGCCCCTCTCAGTTACCGCCAACAACAAAAAATAAATTGCCCTCTCCTTTTATCTTTAAACTAGTGTAACACTCGTGCGTTAAACGTACGACCAAAAAAACTTTGATAAATAACATGAACTAAATCATATACTCCCTCTGTCTCAAAATGTTTGTCCCATTTGACTTTGTTGTTGAACTTTGACCACAAATTTATGAAAGATTAGTCATGTTCATGAAATTCTAAAAGTTGTTGTTGATAATATTATTAATGGTGAATCAATAGGAATTTTTAGAATTTCATGAATATAATTAAATTGTTATATATTTGTGATCAAAGTTCAACAAAAAAGTCAAATGGGACAAACATTTTGGAACGGAGGGAGTAGTTAATATAACTATCTCATTTGATTTGCATGACTGTCATTAAATAAAAATAATTATTCATTTTTAATTAATTAATATTATAAATAACTCTATTTTTTCATTAATTTTCGTTTTTTAAAAAAATATTTTTTTTGGATATAATCTTATAAAGTCACACTTTGTATTTTCTAACCAATATTATATAATAGTTTTCTTTTTTTTAAAAAATTTTATTATAGTTTTTATTTAGAAAACCCCATATAAAATAGATTTTTTTAGAAAACTATTTTGAAATAGTTATGACACCATATTTATTGTTTTAGCAATAAATATAAAATTTATAACCCAATTATATATCACTCTTTAAGAAGATGGTTCAATAAAACACTAAAATCTTAGTTTTTTATTTTATTATTTTTTTGGAATTTTAATGAACAAAAAAAATATCAACAATAAACTCAAAAGTTGTATCAAAAAGTGGCCAAATAAGATTTCAAGCCTATTTTTTACTATTAGCTAAAAAATCACTTCGTTCGAAGAAATTAATGAAGAAAAAGGAAAAAGGTTTTAATAAAAACAAAGAAGAATTTTAGAGAATATAATTTTGAAAATAAAATTTTCAACAAAAATATATCATCACATTAATTTAATGATATTACGGATTTCTGAACATAATCAATAACTATTTCCGCTTTAAAAATACTCTTCATTTAAGAAAAAAATGAAAAAAAATTACCTAAATATCATTGTTATACATAAGACTTTAAAAAAACATTACTATTACCCACATTTCAAAAATATCAATTCATTAAATGAAAATTTCCAAGTGTTTCTAAGTGTATTTTTACTATTGTTTTTTCATATTTCATTTTTTACTTGCAAAATTAACAGTTTGCATAACAATGATATTTATGAATTTGTGAAGAAAGGAGTTTAGGTATAGTGGCTAAAAGTAAGAGAAAAAAGTAATGATTCATTTAATTAATTGGGGAAGAATAGGATAATAGGTTAATTTAAAGACAATTAATTATTTTATTGATTAGTTGATTTAAAGCAAAAATATTCTAGAACCATTCATGTTTTGGAGAGAAAATGAGCTTGTTGAAGTGCTCTATTCACTTCAACCTTTATATATATATAGATATAGATATAGATATCATTGTTATGCATAAGACTTTAAAAAAACAATTATTACTATTACCCACATTTCAAAAATATCAATTCATTAAATGAAAATTTTCATGTGTTTCTAATTGTATTTTTACTATTGTTTTTTCATATTTCATTTTATACTTGCAAAATTAACAGTTTGCAAAACAATGATATTTATGAAATTGTGAAGAAAGGAGTTTCGGTATATATTGGCTAAAAGTAAGAGAATAAAAGTAATGATTCATTTAATTAATAGGGGAGAGAATATGATAATAGGTTAATTTAAAGACAATTAATTGCTTTATTGATTAGTTGATTTAAAACAAAAATATTCTAGAATCATCCATATTTTGGGGGGAAAATGAGCTTGTTGAAGTGCTCTATTCACTTCAACCTTTATATATAAATATATATAAATATAGACTAGTAAAAGCACGTGTCCAAGGACACGTGTTTTTTTTTTAAATTAAAAAAAAATTATCTTTTAATTTAAAAAAAATAAATTTTTTTTTTTTTAAAGACAAAATGGAAAAGGGACAACTTAGTAAGGGCAAAATGGGAAATTCGGCAGATGGAACTGTTCATTGTACTGTTCATCCCATTTGCCATTTATACTATAGATATATAGATATTACAGATTTCTAAACATAATCAATAACTATTTCCGTTTTAAAAACACTCTTCATTTAAGAAAAAAATGAAAAAAAAAATTATCTAAATATCATTGTTATACATAAGACTTAAAAAAATAATTATTACTATTACCCATATTTCAAAAATATCAATTCATTAAATGAAAATTTCCATGTGTGTCTAAATGTATTTTAACTATTGTTTTTTCATATTTCATTTTTTAATTGCAAAATTAACAGTTTGCAAAACAATGATATTTATAAATTTGTGAAGAAATGAGTTTATGTATAGTGGCTAAAGTAAGAGAAAAAAAGTAATGATTCATTTAACGTAAAATCTAGGGAGAAACGCATTTCTCCATAAGTTATGGAGAAACGGGTTACGGATATCCAGAAGCTATTGAAAGGATATCCAGAAACTTTTTGTATTGGTCATGACCTTGTCCCATGGTTACTTCTGGATATCAGTCTCAAAGGTTCTGGATATCCAGAACCCTTTGAAAGGATATCCAGAAGCTTATGAAAGTGATATCCAGAAACCTTCAAAATGATATCCGAGAAACTTTCAAAATGTTTACGGATATTCATTTGATGGTTTCTGGATATACATTTGAAGGTTTTCGGATATCCGAAAACCTTCAATAAGCATTTTCTGGTCTTGGCCTTGGATTTGGCTTCAAATATGTTTCTGGATATTCATTTGATGGTTTCTGGATATACATTTGAAGGTTTATGGATATCCAGAAACCTTCAATAAGCAATTTCTGGTCTTGGCCTTGGATTTGGCTTCAAATCTATTTTTTCTGGATATCCACCTAAAGGCTTCTGGATATCCATTCCAAAGCTTCTGGATATCCAGAACCCTTTGAGACTGATATCCAGAAATTTTTTTCTGGCTATCAAATGCATTGCTTCTGGCTATTAAAAACGCGTTTCCCCATAGTTACGGAGAAACGCGTTTCTCAGCAGACCTACTCTTCATTTAATTAACAGGGGAGAGAATAGGATAATAGGTTAATTTAAAGACAATTAATTGTTTTATTGATTAGTTGATTTAAAGCAAAAATATTCTAGAACCTCCATGTTTTGGAGAGAAAATGAGCTTGTTGAAGTGCTCTATTCACTTCAACCTTTATATATATATATAGATATAGATATAGATATCATTGTTATGCATAAGACTTTAAAAAAACAATTATTACTATTACCCACATTTCAAAAATATCAATTCATTAAATGAAAATTTTCATGTGTTTCTAATTGTATTTTTACTATAGTTTTTTTCATATTTCATTTTATACTTGCAAAATTAACAGTTTGCAAAACAATGATATTTATGAAATTGTGAAGAAAGGAGTTTAGGTATATATTGGCTAAAAGTAAGAGAAAAAAAGTAATGATTCATTTAATTAATAGGGGAGAGAATATGATAATAGGTTAATTTAAAGACAATTAATTGCTTTATTGATTAGTTGATTTAAAACAAAAATATTCTAGAATCATCCATATTTTGGAGGGAAAATGAGCTTGTTGAAGTGCTCTATTCACTTCAACCTTTATATATATATATATATAGACTAGTAAAAGCACGTGTCCAAGGACACGTGTTTTTTTTTTAAATTAAAAAAAAATTATCTTTTAATTTAAAAAAAATAATTTTTTTTTTTTTTAAAGACAAAATGGAAAAGGGACAACTTAGTAAGGGCAAAATGGGAAATTCGGCAGATGGAACTGTTCATTGTACTGTTCATCCCATTTGCCATTTATACTATAGATATATAGATATATAGATATTACAGATTTCTAAACATAATCAATAACTATTTCCGTTTTAAAAACACTCTTCATTTAAGAAAAAAATGAAAAAAAAATTTATCTCAATATCATTGTTATACATAAGACTTAAAAAAAATAATTATTACTATTACCCATATTTCAAAAATATCAATTCATTAAATGAAAATTTCCATGTGTGTCTAAATGTATTTTAACTATTGTTTTTTCATATTTCATTTTTTAATTGCAAAATTAACAGTTTGCAAAACAATGATATTTATAAATTTGTGAAGAAAGGAGTTTATGTATAGTGGCTAAAGTAAGAGAAAAAAAGTAATGATTCATTTAATTAACAGGGGAGAGAATAGGATAATAGGTTAATTTAAAGACAATTAATTGTTTTATTGATTAGTTGATTTAAAGCAAAAATATTCTAGAACCTCCATGTTTTGGAGGGAAATTGAGCATGTTGAGGTGCTATATTCACTTCAACCTTTATATATAGATTTCAAAAATATCAATTCATTAAATGAAAATTTCCATGTGTGTCTAAATGTATTTTAACTATTGTTTTTTCATATTTCATTTTTTACTTGCAAAATTAACAGTTTGCAAAACAATGATATTTATAAATTTGTGAAGAAAGGAGTTTATGTATAGTGGCTAAAGTAAGAGAAAAAAAGTAATGATTCGTTTAATTAATAGGGGAGAGAATAAGATAATAGGTTAATTTAAATACAATTAATTGTTTTATTGATTAGTTGATTTAAAGCAAAAATATTCTAGAACCTCCATGTTTTGGAGGGAAAATGAGCATGTTGAAGTGCTATATTCACTTCAACCTTTATATATAGATATACTCCCTCCATCCCGGCCGACTTTGGATTTTTTGAAATGGCACGGGGATTAAGGAAAAGGTAAATGTTGTGAGTGTAATTTAAAAATAGGAGAGAGAATGAGTGGAGGGAATAGTAAATTATAATGGTGTTGTGAGTATTAAAATAATGTAGGAGAGAGAATGAGTGGAGAGAATAGTGATTTAAGGTTTCCATTTTGGGCCGTCCTAAGTCGGGTGGGACGCCCAAAATGGCAAAAAGTCCTAAGTCGGCCGGGACGGAGGGAGTATAGATTTTGAGTCTATTTTATGAAAAAACTTATTTTACAATAAGAAATGAAAAAATGGGTTTCTCAGAAGTATCCGTTCTAATATTATAAAGTGTCAAATATTCAAAATGGCATTTATAAACATTCAAATTGGCATTTATAAACATTCGACATTTTTAACATTTGCTAAAAGAGGACAGTGTTAGTGTTAATAATTGTCGGTTGTAGTGTTAAATAGTGCCAGTGGTAAGGGTAAGGATTGCCGGTTGTAGAGTTAAATATGTTGGTGTTAGTGTTAAGAATTGCCGATCGTAGTGTTAAATAGTGTCGATGATAGTATTAAAGATTGCCAGTTGTAGTGTTAAATAGTGTCGGTGATAGTGTTAAAGATTGTCATATGTAGTGTTAAATAGTGTCGGTGGTAATGAAAATAATGTTGGTCCTAGTGTTAAAAAGTATCAGTTATATAACATTGAAAATTGTTATAAGTGTCGGTGAGTCTTTATCATTTCTAATTATCTACAAAAATATCTCCGCGTGTTTTTTAAAAAGTTTCACTTATTTACAAAAATGTAATTGCGCATTTTGAAAACACGTTTTATAATAATAGAGTGTAAAAGAGGTTTTTCCTGATATTTTGTGTTAAATCTTTCATTCAATCAATGATTGCTTAATCCTTTTTTTTTTTTAACACTTTTAGACTTGACACCCGGTGGTGTAGAAATTGGTGGAGGGACAAGATGAAGGTCTGGACATCCATGGTGAAGGTGTGGATTGTCACCAAAGAAATTGGGGAAGATAGGCACTTGAACATAAGTTGATGTTCGGAATAGCGACTTTTACTTGGAAAAATCACGATTGTGGGTAGCGATTTTATAAAATGGTTTAGTTTGCGCAATACTTGTTGAAGTGTGTCATTTAGGACAATATTTATATATAAAGTAATTATTTGAGAAAAATAAAAGCATAATAGTTATTACATTAGATGGATATAACTATGAGATAATAACATTGAAACAGATTGTCATATTCTACTATTGGACTCTACTAGAATACTATGCTACTCCCTCCGGTTTAAAAGAAGTGTCGTTTTGAATCCGCTTTTGCTAAAACTCACACAGTTTCCTTTGATTCAAAATAGATATTTTTGGCTAAATCTTCAATATACCTCAACATTGAAACTTGTTATATTCCATTGATTATAGATAGGGCGGTAAACGAGTCGAGTTCGAACGAGTTTTCTGTGTTCGAGCTCGAGCTCGTTTGATAGTTATCGAGTTCGAGTTTTTTTCGAGTTCGAGTTCGAGTTCAATCGGTGGTTCGAACTCGAGCTCAATCGAGTTCGAGTTGTTCGCGAGCTACTCGCGAGCTTCTCGAGTCGATCTCGATTTCGAGCTTAAACAATTCGAGTTCGAGTTTGAGCTTTTTTCGGAAACAAATTTTCGAGCTTAACAAGTTTATTTCGAGTTCGAGCTCAATCGAGTTCGAGTTTTTCTAACTTTTTTTATATAACTTTTTTAAAAAAAAGTTTCCTACAAAAAAAAGTCTTAAGAGGTTTTCTTTATCCAAAAATAAAATAAAAAATAGTATAAAAACTAAAGGGTATTGTCCGTCCTTCTTTTCTTAAATATAATTTAATTTGTTTAGTTTTTTTCTAACTTTTTTATATAACTTTTTGAAAAAACTTTCCCAACTAAAAAAAGTCCAAAACATTTTTCTTTATCCAAAAAAAAATTAAATAAATATATATATATAGATATGTGTATATGAGCTTTGTCGAGCTCACAAGTTTATCGAGTCAAGTCGAGTTCGAAATGAGCTTTGTCGAGCTCACAAGTAGAGCATGTTCGACTCGAAAATTTCCCGAGTTAAAATCTTGTTCGAGCTCGAGCTTCAACTCGAGCTCATTCGAGTCGAGTTTTTTCGAGTCGAGCTCGAGCTGCTCGATTCGCATAACAGCCAATAAGCTCGAGTTTTTTCGAGTCGAGCTTGAGTTGCTCGGTTCTTATATCAACCCTAATTATAGACATTGTGTGAAGGAGTATATTAGAGAAGAGATGAGGTAGTTGAAGAGTCTAGCTACATTAAATTTGAAATTATCACATTTATCGTTATCATAATGAGTGTATTAAAATCGTAAATTGCATCAATACAAAGTTTCTATTTATATTCATTTTTGTTGAAAATAATTGTATGTACATTCATCTAATGACAACATTACTCAAATGTGAAAGGCTTATACACATTAAATTAAGGCAATCACATACACTAATTGCTTTTTGAAATAGTTAGAATCCTTGAATGATTTGAACTCTTGAAATCGTGTGAGTATTTTAGATAATTTAGAATTTTCACTTTCTTTTAAAGATTTAAATATCGGGTAGGTTATAACTTTTATTATTCATATTTTTTATTATTTGTATATACTATTTAGATCAGAAAGCAATAAATTAGGGAGAGATTGAAAGAGTACGATTAGTACTCTATGATTTTGTCAAAATATATTTTCCAAACTTAAAAGATTTACGTCTTTCTTGTAGATTGATTGTTCAACTAAAAAGATTTTCCTAGTCAAAGTAAAGTAGGATTGTATCAATCTTGATTATGAAATCTTGGAGATTGAAAGATTAAGATTTTAGTTAATATTGACTTCCCTAATTTGAAAACACTTAGTAAGTTTGGTGAGTAGATTTTATTAATTTCTTATCAAAGATTTAGAATTCTATTTGGAAAAGGACATTATTAAATATTTAAATATCTTTTATTTATGTAAAAATATTGTGTTATATTTAGAATAAGACTAATATTACTAACAAACCTCTTTCCTTGTGAGTGTCAATCTGTGTTTCCTTGTAGGAATTGGATTGCATCAAATAATGAGGAGTTTGGATCGATTGAATGACTTCTCAAAGGTGCATATAAATACAATAAGATCAGCACATTGAGAAGACACGGATTGAGAATTATTTGTAAGAGAAAAACCTTTTGTTCTTCACGAATTCAAGACATCTTTTAGCTTGTGAGTGTAGTTGTGACTTATATCTGAACTCACATCTAGATTTCATTCAAATTCTTTGTTCTTCTTCTGTTTAGAATAGGCTCTCATTGGGAAAGTGAGATTGTTCTTGGTATAGAAGTTGGTTAGAAATTACTTTAGTATTTTAATCTTTTTGTTTCACTTATTCTTGTTTTCTTTTGTAAAACAGATCTTTAATAGTGAAAACATTTTTAGGCTTAAAGCAATTGTTTGATGGGACAAAACCATTAAACATTTAATTATTTGTGTTCTTTATTTTATTCCGCTGCTTATTGGTGGATGTCTGAACAGTTGTAACTCACATCTTTTCTCATGTCCATAGTCTGTTCTGTTGAAACTGACTTTCTAGATACACTAAACTTTCAATTTGTATCAGAGCCAACTCTCAACATATTACTGAGTGTTGATCCAGAAAGTGTAGTTATAATGGAATATCAAAATCATCAAAACATGTCTCCATTCTTGGATGGCACCAATTATTCTTTTTGGAAGTCTAAAATGTGTAACTACATCAAATCAATTGATGAAAGAGCGTGGATGTATATACTTGTTGCTTGGCAACCTCCTACTGTGGAGAAGAAGCCTGCATCAGGTATTGGTGAATCAATTTTTGAAAGAAAACCTGAGGAAAGATGGTGATGCAGTTCAACAGGACGATAGTTCAGCACAGCACAACAGGAAGCAGTTCACAGGGCACGACTCGTGACCTCCAGCACGACTCGTGACACTTATCAGCAGGAATGAAACAATGAGTACGACTCATACCATGAGTGGGTTAAGAAGGGAATGAATCGTGACCTCTAGCACGAGTCGTGCTTTCGTCGGAAAGACAAAATCTTGTTTTTATTTTGCTGATGTTTGAACAATTAAGTTAGGGTATTTTGGTCTTTTACTTTTAAAGTTTTTTTAGGGTTTGTGTCAGAGTATTTATACTCGTTTTAGGGTTATGAAAACTTAGACTTGATTATTTATGGTTACAGAAAAGCTTTGGCTTGAATTATTGATTCTTGTTCTTTCCGTTCGGTCAATCTCATAGTTCGTGTTGTTGGTGTTATGCCCTAGGCGTATAGTTATATGCTTTACATGTTTTGTTATAATATTATGTGTTCCTAGTTATTGTGAATAACTAGTATAAGTTGGTAATGGATATTCATAGAGATGATTATATGCATGGGGATGCACATTACACTTATGGGTACTTGCTAGAGAACAAAGTACTGGACCGACCCATCTATGAGATTTATGACATGGTCTATGGCCATATATGTCATGATTAAATCTCATGATAGTCGTGTCATTGGAATCCTTAATACCTGAGATTTTTATCGTCTTCCACATGATAAACATTGTGTTTGATGTAGTCTAACACTATCTTTAATAGGATAGAAATAAAGGCTATGTTGGCACGATTGGATTCTTGTAGGGCAGAATGATAAGTCAAGATGGGATTTGTCCCTCGTTATGAGAGATGTCTGCTTGGGCCCCTCGATGAATTATGTTGATGAAATGTGTGGCCACACTCAATATGACATCGTATGACAAAGGGATTGTGACATTGATCTATCAAGAAATCAAGCTTTAATATTATATTTAATTGGGTGGACATAATGTCTTGCTAGAAACCACTTATGTCTTGTGAGGTTGATGTTTCAACTAACTACCAACATAAAATATAATTTCTAAAGGGTTATACACAAAGAACCAATTGGACAATGGCTGAAATCTGGAAATTGGACATTGTCACGACTCGTGACCAGGAGCACGACTCGTGGCCTCAATCAGCATGAGTGGTTTTTGGTCATGACTCGTGCCACGACTTGGATTGTGCATATACGACTCGTGGCTTGATGGAACGACTCGTGATCACGAGTCGTGCCCAAGAGCACGACTCATGCCCTTCTGCTAAAAATCCGTTTTAGCTCGGATTAGGGTTTTTTTTTTCCTAATTGTTAGGGATATTTATAAAGTATAAATATGCCATTTTGTCTCAGCAGAGACACACGAATTTCAGGGCTTGAGAAACACAAATCTCTTGATTTTGATTACAAATCAATAATCAAAACTGTGGGCGCCTCCCAACTCCCGGACCTATAAACCGTGTCCCAGGATGGAGGGTCCCAAAATATACCATTTCAAAAAAAACTTTTATTTACTTTAACTTGAAAAGTAAACAACACATTTTTAAAACAATTTCAAAATAACCTCTCTACACGGAGGTGATATATAACCTGTTTCAAACCAAACTCAACCTGTTTTAACAAACTATACAACAAAAAAGGCCATACACAAGCCAACCAAACAAAAACCAAGTTTAAGTTACTTATATTACGATACAACTGAAACATATTGTAAAACTTTATATACAATACATTCCCCAAAAGAATAACAACCCAATACAGCCCCAACTCCCAAAAGAACTCATACCCTGACAACCCAAAAGGAGTCCAAACTCTTCCCCCGGCCTCACTGGTCCGGTCCACCTGTCTCAGCGGGATCTAAAACAATAAATGGAGAAGGGGTGAGATAAAATCTCAGCAAGTTATTATGTATGCAACAATATGCCATAAAATATGCAACACATAAACAGGTTGCTCACATTGGAAAACAGTAAACACATTACGTTACCTTTTCCTTCTGACCAACAAGTCATATACAATGCAACACACAATCAGGTTGCCAATAACACATTGGGAAACAGTAAACACATTCCGTTACCTTTCCCTTAACTTTCCATCTGAATAATATGTAGTGCAATGGTGGGAGGGATACTCCGCTCTCGTGAAATGCTAGTGCTTATTCACGTCTTATATGACCCTAAACAGAGATTCCTATAAGTTATCAGCTATCTGTGCCTGACTGCACATATACACAGAAGCTGCACACCCCCTGACCATGGCCACAGATGGGGGAGAGGTCATAGGTATAAGGCAATCTAAACAACATATGAAATATCTTCTCATAAGTGTTAGGATCCCATATACCCCCACAATGATCAGCTGATACCATCATAGTCAAGCACATAATAGATACTTGAACATAAGTCCACCCTATGGGATATCAATATACATAACATGGAACTATAACTCATGTTAAATCAATCACAACAGTGTACATATGTTTCAACACCATTGAATAACAACAATGAAATGACATGGTATTAAGTACTCATGTTCAACCAAAGGAACAGTGCAACAAGTATTTGAACACTTTGTACACAATTAACTATGAACAAGTAAGCAATTATGTCACAAAATATATCACATAAGTCTTACCATTTCATTCCATACCATAGAAACCAAAAACAGGGTGTTATCCCTATTGTTCAAACCAAGGAAATAATGCCCTACTCAGTTTTAGGCACTATAGAGCAAATAACCCTACATAGGTCATCACGTAGGGGTACAATAACATATAAGTAGCCCTACGCCATCACAATACAACATTGAACAACTTCCCTTTAGGGTTCAAGTTCAAAAAACCAAGTTTTATATTATTTGGTTCAAGTTTCATAATCGCCTCTCAAGCATTTTTGAGACATTATTTAAGGACCTTTTCAATATCTTTTTGGCTCAATTCAAACTCCATTATGTAGTACTAAAGTTGTACTAAATACGTGATCAAAAAGTGTTCCAATCCGAGTTGTTTAGCCTAGGTTTCCAATGCCTCAAACATGGACCAAGGCTGCAGTGTAAACGGTTCAGTTTCAAACTTGCCTTTCAAGCAACTTTGGGTCAATATTTAAAGCTATTGCCAATCTCTTTTTGGCCAAATCCAATTTCTAAAATGTTGTACTAAACTTGTACTACAAGTATATTTAAAGAGTTATTAAATCTATACTCATTAACCTAGGTTTAAAAGCTTGCAAAGGTGCTCACTCAAGGCAGTTTTGAGCACGAGTCGTGCATGGCAGCACGAGTCGTGCAACCAGGGGCGGAGCCAGGAATTGGCCGAGGGGGGGGCAAGATTACACGGGGGTTCGGGGGCAGCGCCCCCGAAAAAAAAAATTTCGGGTCGGACAAGTAAAAAATGGGTCGGATCCATGAAATACAATGTATTTTAGTTAACAAAAATGATAAAAGTAAATAATTCAAAGAACGATTGAAATATTGTTGAAGTATTTAACGCAAACAATTTATTAAAATATATTACTCGTACAAAAAAGAAATTCAAATTTGCTAATTAAACTTGGGATAATAGGAAGAAAGACCAAAAACAAAAAAAATGGGAAAAGCCTAACGAATTAATTAAGATTGAAAAAATGTGAGGAAATTAGGAGAAAGAGAAAAACAAAACTGTTAAGAGAAAGAATAGCAAAGATGGAAGACAAAATTAATTGAAAATGTAGGTAGCAGGGTTCGAACATGGATTTGAAAGGAAACACCAAAGGCTTTAACTTCACCCCTTCTACCACTGAACCACACCACTCACTGGTGTTAATCTTGAAGTTAATTATATATATACATATATAACAAAAATATGGTGGGGGCAAAAAAAAAAAATTTCCACTGCATTTCCTCCGCTGGGGGGGGGCGAGTGCCCCCACCTGCCCCCCTGGATCCGCCCCTGCGTGCAACACCCCTACACGACTGATTCCAAGGCCATGACTGGTGACCACGACTCCCTCTGCTTAGTCACGACTCGTACTCATGGGCACGAGTCGTGCCCCTCACCTGAAGCCACGGTTCCTGCAGATTCACAGCAAGAACATCAGCAGAACAACAACTTCAGTTCCAGCATTACTTCAGCAACTGCAAGGCCACTTTACAGCAGGGATATACTTGGTTTAGGACTCTAATATACTCCCTTTAAGTCTTATAACACATATATAACATGTGTATAACAATTTCCAATTCATAACACCACCCTTGGCCATGTAAATCAACACCAACCTAGTGTTGTTCCCAAGTTCCAAACCCTAGCTGAAGTTGTATCCAACTTAAACATAAAAGCTAAGTGGTTAACCTCACATAACACCTTCATAACTCAGTAATACATCATTAACCAAGCCATGAACAATTATTGGAAAAGAATCATAATAACTTACCAAGAATTATCAATGAAAAGAGAGAAATACTCGGATGAACTAGCTCAAAACACTTTCCTCAGCAATAGTTTGAAAACAGAATTGACACCCACTTCAAATCTGTTTTTCTAAGATTTTTAGAAGTAGAACAAGGGTTTGGAAACTCTCTTGGCTGGAGGAAACCTTTAGAACACTTTGGTCCCTTTTCTTAGGACCTAACTTTGATCAAAGTCTTAGTTAGTTGGTTTTGATAAAGGAACATATATATAGAACAGGGTTTATATCAAAAGATGAAATCTGTCAGTCATGATCCTTCACTCTGACAGCTAAGACCATGACTGACAAAATCAACTTCATATTCATCCTTCGCCTATCTCGACAATTTGTGAGTATGATAGTTATGATTCTGCCTTATACATTGATTACAATCAATCAATAACATGAATCATATTCTCTCTCTAAGCCTTCAAGATCATCAAGTGCATCTCAGTCCTTATTAGAGATCATCTCTGATAGCTAAGCCTTGTTTTGATCTGACAGCTATAGCTTCATTCCCTCAGACAGCCATCACTCTGTCTCATTCTCTGCTACCACAATCTCAACCAAGATGAAACCTGGATCTACACAGCTGTCAAGTTCACCATTGAAGACCATTGAAGACCTTCTGGAAGCCTTCAGCTCAAGCCAGCTCATGAAGACCTGCAAGTGGACAAGTGGGGCAAAGACCAGCCAAAGAGTCATTAATGGAGCTGCAACAGTCATATTCCAACGGCTACATTGAAGGCTATAAATAGAAGAGTTCAGCCTCTGCACAAACCACTCTTGAAAAACACTCTTTTTCACAGTCCAAAACCTTTCCCTTTCACCTACACACACCTCCTGTAATCCAAACCTTACACACCAATCCCCACCCTTCACACACTGTTCCAAACCAAAAACCTTCAGCCTTAAACCCCTGTTTCAACAACAACAACCCTAGTGTGTTAATTCACAAATTCCAAATCCTAAGACTGTACTTTAGGTGTAGAAATAGTTTGTAAACACTCAAGACTGTACTTTGAGTGTATTAGTTGTTTTGTAAAATCTTGAGACTGTACTTCAAGTTGTAAAAACACTTAAGACTGTACTTTAAGTGTATCCCTAGTTGACTGTACTAATTAGGAAGAGGAAGTTCAAGGAACTTGCCTTATCAATCATTTGTAATTCTTGTTGATTAAGATTATAATAAAATTGATCTCACTTGTCAAGATTGACAGTGGGGGTGGATGTAGGAGGAGTGAACTCTGAACCACTTTAAATTCTCTGTGTTATTATATTTCTGCAAACACATTCACACACTTGCATTATTTCATTGTGTTCTTTGTCCCATCATTATTTCAAAGTCTTACTTATTCCGCTGCACAATTAAACCAATATCTGACAGCTAAGTCAAATCATAGCTGTCTGATCATTTACATATCAAACAAGGGCCTTTCAATAGGTATCAAAGCTTGTCTTCACATTCAAAAGTCTAACAACTTGTGAAGGATCCTCTTCAAACCCACCATGCCTCAACCAAGGAGAAATAATGAGAAAGACATCCCACACATTGATGACTGTGGATCTTTTGAGATCTATGCATCAAAAATAAAAACATACCTTGATGCAAACAGTATATGGAACTGGTATGTTCTAGAGAATGAAGTGTCCTACCTAACTCAAATTTGTATTGATGGAGGACCTAGTAAGACCAAATCCCCAGAAACATGGTCTGAATCTGAAAAGCAATTAATCAGTGCAAACTTAAAGGTCAAAAACATTCTTCAAAAGAGTGTAAATGACTCACTAGCACAAGAAATTGCTAAGGAACCAAATACCAGATCAGCATGGGCTCTCATTCAAACTAAGTTCACTAAGCACACCAGTGTCAGGACACAAAATTTGTATAACTTGCTTAGGCAATTAGACAACTTCAAGTTCTATCCTGGAGAAAAAGTGAGTGCTGCTCAACCAAGGTTTGAAAACCTTGTTAGATCTATTGCTGACCATGGAAAAACCTTTGAACAACAAGATCTCTGCCTCAAGATATATTCTAATCTCCCACAAGAATATGAAAAGGTAGCATTACCTATTAGAGAAGGATCTGAATGGAGCACAATGACAGTTGAACAGTATGGAAAGCTTGAAGCTTATGAACTGGAAGGTATGATAAAAATTCAACCAGTTCCTACCATTTCACAAACTTTAGCCTTAACTGCTCAAGAAACTGTCCACAAACCAATCACTCACCAAGACATTGAGACCATTGTCAACAATGCCCTTCAAAAGATAAACATCAGCTCCAAACCTGTCAGCAAACAGATCTCTCAAGAAGACATCCAAGTCTCATATCTATGGCTGTCAGAAATGCCATGAAATTTCAAAAGAAATCTTTTGACAAAAAATACAACCCTTCCACATCTAATTCTCAACAAGACAGCTACAAGAAGACAATTGATTGCTTCAACTGTGGAAAGCAAGGACATTACTCATCTGATTGTCCTGAACCAAGGAAACCTAGGGACAATCAGACAGCTAAAAAATTGACTTACTCAAAAGAGATCATTCACAGTTCCAGGTGCAACTGCTTCAACTGTTCCAAAAATAAAAATGACAAAAATAAGGAGCAAGTTATGATAGCTGATTCATCAAAATTCAATGATGAAGAGTATGTGTCAAGTGATGATTCTGACAATGAAGGAGAAGAGGCCATGCTATGCCTTATAGCTGAAGATGAGGAAGAATCAGACAATGAGGAAGAAATGGAAGCACTTGCTGCTGCAGATGAACTTAAAGAGGTACTTGATTTTAACTCTTTAAATATTGATGGTTTCAAACAATTAGTTTGCACTCTTTTAATTCAAACCAAAAAACAAAAAACTAGCTTTGCTTCACTGGTCAATGAGAACCTTTCCCAATCCTCAACCATAGACACCCTCACAAAAACCAATTCTGAGCTTGAGAAAGCATGTCAAGGGCTAAGAGATCAATGCTTCATGCTTGAAAAACAAAACATGGATCTGACAGCTGAGACTTCCAGTAATCATGAAAATTGTCAAAGACTCGTAAATCTTGAAAAAGAAAATGATGCCCTTAAAAAGAAAATTGATTCATGGAACAAGTCAAGCAAAGCATTATCCCTTTTTAGCTACAATCAAAGACATCCTAGTGACAAAACAGGGATTGGTGCTGACAATCCTACACCAAATATGTACACTCCTCCCACTGGTGAAAGGGCCACTGAAAAAATGGTTCGAGAAAGTCTAAGCTCTGGCAGTTATCAAGCTCAAACCTATCATGTTCAAACCAAAGGAAAATCAAAGGAAATCTTGGTTGGTCCTAGTCAGTCAAAGGAAGGACCAAGTAAAATTCAAGGAAGCAAG
Organism: Adenophora triphylla var. japonica; assembly: GCA_022495995.1. Taxonomy (NCBI): domain Eukaryota; kingdom Viridiplantae; phylum Streptophyta; class Magnoliopsida; order Asterales; family Campanulaceae; genus Adenophora; species Adenophora triphylla. The sequence continues at coordinate 326,893 of JAFEMH010000071.1, forward strand.
TATATTTGGGTTCAAAAAGGGGCAAATATACAGGAAGAAGTCAAGCTGCAAAAATGTGCTAGTCAGTCAAGTCCTAACAGACAACCAAGGCTTGACAGACAGCCAAGGCCTGACAGACAGCCAAGGCCTGACAGACAACCAAAATCTTCCAAACAACAAAGAACCCCAAGGCAACAAAGATTCTATAACAAACATAGATACACCAAACAACAAAAACCTCAATGGCAATACACAAATGGAAGAAGTCATGCAAGTCAAAATGGCTCTCCTAGATCATCCGATTCAAATAACTTTCAGTTTCAACCCCAATATAACAACCCAAACCACTTCTTCAATCCATCCCAATCCACTGTCATTACACCTTACATGATGCAAATCATGTCATATTACCATACCCTAAACCAGTTCTTCAACAAGGGATCAATGAACAAAGCTAGGTTTCCAAAAAAAAACTAATCCTTTGGACCCAAAAGAATAAAAAGGGGTACCATAAAACTTACTTTTTGTTTTGCAGGTAACCAGGAAAGGACTCTGGTATTTAGATAGTGGTTGTAGTAGACATATGACCTTCAATAAAGACTGGTTGCAACAATATACCCCTAAAAATGGTCCAAATGTAACCTTTGGTGACAATTCCCAAGCTAAGGTCAAAGGATCAGGAAATCTTATTACAAAATATATCATTTTTACAAATGTGTCTTATGTAGAGGGTCTCAAACACAATTTGATTAGCATCAGTCAAATCTGTGATAAGGGATATCATGTTGTTTGCACTAAGGATAAATGTACTGTTAAAGATAAAAGCAATAAAGTCATTCTGACTGGATCAAGAAAAGGAAATCTCTACTGCTTAAACTTAGAGATTGTGGAATCCTCAAATGCTCACTGCCTTCTGTCTTTCAATCAATCTGATATGTCATGGCTATGGCACAAAAGATTGGCTCACCTTAACCATAAAACCGTCTCCAAGCTTGCAAATTCTAATCTAGTCAGAGGCCTTCCAAAGATCCCATTCAAGAAGGATAAACTCTGCAAAGCATGCCAATGTGGGAAGCAAAAGAGATCTTCATTCAAGCCCAAGACCAAATTGGACACATCAAGACCTATTGAACTACTTCATATGGATCTTTTTGGACCCATAAGAACTAGATCTTTAGGAGGAAAAAGATACTCCCTAGTTGTGGTTGATGACTACACAAGATTCACTTGGATCATTCTTCTTGAATCCAAAAGTGACACCCTTATATGTCTAATAAAACTGTTCAATAAAATTCAAAATCAAAAAGGGACATCCATCATCAAGATCAGATCTGATCATGGAAAGGAATTTGAGAACACAGGAGTAGAAGAATATTGTGATTCCAAAGGTATTGATCATAATTTTTCAGCCCCAAGAACACCCCAACAAAATGGTGTTGCTGAAAGAAAGAACCAGACAATTTGTGAGGCAGCAAGAACAATGCTGTCAGAACACAATCTCCCAAAGTATTTTTGGGGTGAAGCTGTTACTACTGCTGTGTCTGTTCAAAATAAGACACTAATCAACAAATTCAATAAGAAGACTCCATATGAATTATGGAATAACAAAGTCCCTACCATTTCCTACTTTCACAGTTTTGGAAGTAGATGCTTCATTCACAACAATGGCAAGAACAATTTGGACGAATTTGACTCCAAATGTGATGAAGGAATCTTTCTTGGATACTCTAACACAAGCAAAGCTTATAGAGTTTACAACAAAAGAAGACTTGTTGTGGAAGAATCAATTCATGTTGACTTTGATGAAAACAATGATCAAAGTGTAACTGAATTATGTGATTTTGATGAAGGTTTGGGAAACCTAGATAATCTCCCTGAAGCATCTCCCATTCTTGATTCAACTGTTCTCCATCATGAACAAGATTCATCAAATCTTCCATACATGGTTCCAAGAAATTCATCTGACAGCCATCCTGTGCCAGACAGTCATGAACCATCTCACTCCCATCATCAACCAATCCAGCCAACCATGTCAACAGCAATCACTCCCACTTCCAATCCAGTTGATGAGGAAGAGAATACTCAAATAAATGGTCATCCCTTGACTGACATCTCCCAAAATTCTTCCTTAGCCGACAAACCCAACCCTTAGCCGACACCATCCAAATTCTTCATGTAATCCATCTACTAGCCACCTTCCATCTCCATCCAATAATCCTCTTTCTCCTCCCAAAACCAATGATGAATCCACCATTACTCACATCATTCCACCCAATAAAGATCTTTACATCAGCCTTCAAATTGATAAAACCCCAGTTCCAGACAACATTCCTTTTCTCATGAGTGCATTCATATCCCAAGTGGAACCAAAGAAAATAAATGAAGCACTCCAAGATGCCGATCGGATAGAAGCCATGGAAGAAGAATTAGAGCAGCTTTGAAAGGAACAAAGTGTGGCAACTTGTTCCTAAACCAAGAAACCAAACTGTCATTGGAACAAGATGGGTTTTTAGAAATAAGATGAATGAAGAAGGTGTTGTAGTAAGAAACAAAGCTAGACTGGGTTGCTCAAGGATACGTACAAGAAGAAGGTATTGACTATGATGAGACTCTTGCACCTGTTGCAACACTTGAAGCTATAAGGCTATTCCTTGCCTATGCTTCATTCAAGAAGATGAAAGTATTCCAGATGGATGTCTAGAGTGCATTTCTGAATGGATTCTTAAATGAAAAGGTTTTTGTATCTCAACCCCCTGGTTTTGAGCACCCAAAGTTTCCTGATCATGTATACAAATTGGACAAAGCATTGTATGGGCTTAAACAAGCACCAAGAGCTTGGTATGATACCCTATCTAGATATCTCCTTGGCAAAGGATTTACCAAGGGCCATATTGATAACACTTTGTTTATCAAGAAATATGGAGATGATCAGTTGCTCATCCAAGTCTATGTTGATGACATCATTTTTGGCTCATCAAATGAGGACTTATGCACTGAATTTGGGGATATTATGAAGGACCAGTTTGAAATGAGCATGATTGGTGAGCTCACTTTCTTCTTGGGCCTTCAAGTCAAGCAAATGAAGGAAGGAATCTTCATTAACCAAGCTAAATACACAAGAGATATGATCAAGAAGTTTGACATGCAACCGCTTCCCCGCTAAAACTCCCTTGTCAACCACAACCAAACTCCATGCCGATCCGGATGGTCAAAGTGTAAATCCAACACTTTACGAAGTTACATTGGATCTCTCCTTTATCTAACAGCTTCAAGACCCGACATTATGTTTAGTGTCTGTCTCTGTGCTAGATTTCAAGCAAATCCCAAGGAATCTCATCTCTCTGTGTCAAGAGAATTTTGAGATATCTCAAAGGAACCCCGATTTTGGCTTGTGGTATCCCACCTGAATCCCCATTCTCTCTAATTGGATTCACTGACTCGACTATGCTTTGGATGCAATCTAGATAGAAAATCCATAAGTGGTGGATGCCAATTTATTGGATCAAGAATTATTTCATGGTCAAGCAAAAAAGCAAACCTCGGCAGCCACCTCAACAAATTTCGAGGCCGAGTATATTGTCGCAGGCTTGTATTGTTCTCAAATTCTCTATCTTAAAAGTCAACTTCAAGACTTTGGAATTGAATTATCCAACATTCCCATCTTCTGTGACAACTCAAGTACTATTGCCATGACAGAAAACCCTGTCCAACACTCAAAAACAAAGCATATTGAGGTCAGACATCACTTCATCAGAGACCATGTTGAAAAAGGGAATATCAACCTTGCAAAAGTTTGTACTGAGGATAATGTCTCTGATATTCTTACTAAAGCAATGGATGAAAAGAGATTTGAGCTGTTAAGAGCTATGCTTGGAATGATAAATATGCCAAAATAAAGAGTTGTTCTACATAAATAAAAAGGAGGATTACATACAGTAGCAATCTTTGTCACAATGAAGCTCGACAGCCTATTCCCTCAAAAAAAAAAAAAAAAAAAAAAAAAAAAAACGTTCCTGATAGCCATCCACTGATAGCTATCTATGCAAAAGTCATGAAAAACAAAAACAAAAACAAAAACATACAACAAACCATGAAATCCCTCTCTCTCTCATCTGCATTCACTCAACAAAAACCTCCTTAAAACCAAACAATCCCCAGATCCAGCTCCTCTTCAAATCTTCACCTTAGCTGTCAGACATTCTTAAAAAATGTCACTGTTTCTCCAGATCCTCCACCAGCACTCAATCCTTCACACCTAGCCTCCTGAGTAGATTGCAAGGTCTGATGATACCTTTGCAACCATACTGGGTGCCTCTCCAGGAAGGGATCAATTGAAGTGACTGAATATTGAAGAGAAGGACTTGCTCTTCTTGGCAACCATTCTTCTACTGCATCATATGGTTGAAGCAAACCCTCCATTGGTGTCACAAAGCTGAAATCTCCAAAATAAGAACCATTCCCAGCAACAGCAAATGGTTGGCTAGCTCTTGACTCTTCTCTCTCCACAGCTGGAACTCTAACAGGGCTAAAACAACCTATAACCTGGTTGAATAGGTATGATGTTATTGAAGAAGGAGATACATGCACTCCAGCAAAGTTATCACCTCTCCCCTCCAACAAACCAACCCCTGGAGAGAGTGAATCCCTGCTCACAGGAGTATACAGCTTCTCAGGCTCAACCTTCTTCTTGACAGCTAAGCCCCTCTCCATAGCTGTCTGAGCCCTATCTTGCTTAACCAACTCCCCCAATGTATAAACCCTCTCTACCTTACTTTTTCTCCTACTGGACTCACCCTGATCAACCTTAATGGTTTTTCCAAAAAGCCTTATTCCCTCTCTTTCTCTACTGTCAACTTTCTCTCTGACAGCTACCTCCTTGACACCATAGTCCTGATCTACTCTCACCCTCTTGTTCGTACCTCTGTCACTCACTCCCTCTGAACTTTCAACTACATTGAAGGAATTTCTCTCTCTCTCCATTTCATCCCCCCTCAAATCATCCTCACAATTCTTCCCAAAAACCAACTGTTTTGCTGTTTGAGCCATCTTTTTGGGATTAAACTTAGAAGAAAATCTACCCATTTGTGTTTATAAAATAATCTGAATGAGTTTCCTCAGAAATTGTCATTGTTTTATAGGCAAGTTTACCCATAGCTATCTCAGACAGCCATCATCATTCAACTTAGACTTAACTGTCAAAGTTTTTTTTTGACAGCTAGGTTAAAGCAACTTTCTTGGTGATTTGATAGTGTTAATTGATCACAATTGTCACTTCCTTAGCCGTCTCTTCCCCTGCAAAATTTCTTGAAAAAGAGAATGTTCTTCTTGTGTTTTGTGGGAATTAATGTTTCAACGTGGGGAAGGGTAAAAATCACTGTTCATATGAACAGTTACTAAACTTTGAAACCCCCAATGCTCATTAAAACCCACTCTCCACTCATTATTTGTCTCTCTCCTTTCGTAATCACCAAAACTCCTGTTTCATTAACCCCCTGTTTAAAATTTGTCTCATTCCCTCTCTAATCCACCATCGTATTTCTTCAACTCTAATTCTTTTAACCATCAATGGCAGCATCAAAAGCAATTTACCCAGATGCTCACCGTTACTTCATTAAACCTAGCTTCTATGATTCTGAAGTTGGGATACTCATCAAAGAACTTCTTAAGGTCAATGAATTGCTTAATTTCATGGGAGCCAGACCTCCAATTTATGAAGAACTGTGCAGAGAAATTTACCTTGTGGGAAAGAGAAACAAGGAAAACAATTCAATAACTGCCACCATAGACAATGTTGAGATAACCATTACTCAAGAAATGGTCAGTGAAGTCTATGGGATCCCAAACAAAGCAGATGCTGTGACAAACATATGGGATAGAGGGTCAGATAGATTGAAGACTGTGTATGAGAAATTCCTTGGTGTTAAAGTCCTTGACTTCAAGAATGTACAGGACAAGGCAATGGTTAAGGACAAAGCTGATATTTTCAAATCAACTCTTATGGATGTGGTCAACAAAGCCATTGATGGCAAGCAATCATCATTTGATCAAATGGGATCAAATGAATGGAAGTAAATGCTGAGCCTGATGACCAAAGACACAAACTGGTGCATTGTTCTTCTCCACAACTTCCAGCTTGCAGCCTCAACCTCTACTCTAAAATTCAAGAAAAAAGGTGGAAAGATGAATAACTTCAGATTCATGAGTGGAATACTTGAAGTCCTAATTCCTAAGCTCAATCCTCCTCTACACAAGAAATGGCTGAAGACTGTGAAGCTGTCAGAGACAAAGTGCTTCAATGAAAGAACCTTTGTATTGAAACAAAAGAAAGGAGCTGTAATGAGAGCTAGAGATGATGTAAGCACTAGTAGCTTTATTGAAACACAAGAAAAGTTGCAAGAAGAAACAAGAAAGAAGATTGATCATTGGAAGGATTTGGCAGCATTGGCTACAAGTCACAGGATTAGAAAGAGGGGTGTAAAGTCAAATGTCAAGAAGACAGGGTTGTTGAAAAAGACTGTGGTATCTCATGGCAATAAAGGCAAAAACAAGGATGATCGTGTGGCGACAGGAAAGAACCTTGTCTGACAGCCATGGTAAGGATGATGAAGAAAGGGGTGTTGTTGACAGTCATGGGGTTGACACCATGGGTCAATTTAATGCTGGTGATGATAACATAGATCCTCAAGAGCTTCAGGCAGCTATTGACTTGTCCAAAACTCTGCACAAAGGCAAACAACCTCTGACAGCTATCCCTACCAGGCATGCAGTCACTAGATCCAAGGTACAATCCTCCTTATCCATTCCTTCTAAATCTTTGCCAAAGAAAAGAAAACCTGAAAAGAAAGCACCCAAGGCCAAGAAAACCAAAATAAATACCCCTTCCCTTTCTCCAAAATCCACTACTGTCAGTCCAATAGTGGACAAGTCATCCACACCTAGCTCTGGTCATCAGTCAGCCATAGAAGCAATCCTTAATCTCAAAGAACCAACAGAGAAGCAACCTTTAAGGGGGAACACTGATGAAAATATCCCCTCTACCCAACCTCAACAGTTAGCCAAAATTTTGAGAGCCATTGATGCTATTGAGTTGGATGGGAACCCTGATACTGAAAAAGCTGCTCTCATATTTCTTGATGATGTTCTAAGTAAGGAAGAGTCAATGATAGCCATAGATGAACTCAGGTCTAGGATTGTGAAGAAAAGGAGTGGACCAGGAGAGTCATCTAGCAATCCTAAGGTGACAGCTATGGATGTAGATATCCAAACCATCCCTTCTATACCTGAGACTGAGCCTATGAATGAACCTGCCCCAAATGTTGAAATTGATAGGGGGAATCTTGATAAGACAACTGAGGTTATTCAAAGTCTCAAAAAGGTTGGAGTTGAAATTGATCCCAATCTTGTCTCAAAGGGAGAAACAATCATGAATGCCTGCCAAGGACTTGTATTTGATGGAACCCCAGACAATGAGGCAGCTCTTGTAACCATTCTTGAACAAAAGTTGAACAAAGGAGAAGTCAGGGCAGCCTTAAACCTCCTAAAATCCCAATTTTGTTCTGATCTCCTCAAGCAAGGTCTTGGTCAATCCTCTGTTTCAATCCCAACTTTTTCAATCCATACCTCTGCTCCTTCCAAGCCAATCTCTCCAATCCCAAAAAATGAATCTGTTGAAGCCTCCCCTCATAGTCCAATCCTAGCTGGACAAGGTCAAGATATGTCTGATAGTGATCCCATCCTTGACAGTCCTGACAGCCCTCCAAGCCATTCCATTCCTCCCACTCTAAATCAATCCTTCCTTCCCAAGAAAGAACCTTGGATGCTTAGCTGTGGCCTTGATTTTTCTATTTCTTCCATCAAGGCGGCAAGGACAAGGTTAGCCCATGTGACTCATATCCCAGAAATTGCAAACCCCTTTACCTATCCAAAATCCTGGGAACTGTCAAGAAATGGTTTGATTGTGGTGGCAAGAAATCTTGCAGGATTAGTATTCTTTGCCTATGAAGAGTGGAAAGTGTCAAGGATTTCATCAATCTCCAATTTTGTTCACCAAATCCCATCCTTTCCAAAATTCATCACTCCCAACACACTTCTTGATTGGGAAATTCTCTTCAGTCAACTTCTCTCTCCATCACTCAATTCCTGCCTGTATATGCCAAAAGGTCTAGTCTTCACCTTGTGCATTGAGCCTGCAAAATCATTTTTTCTCACTCTGTTTGAACAAAAGTGTGCCCTTATGCTTTTGATAAGCAAAATGGTCAATATCTTTCCCCCAACCCTAAATTCAGGCATTGAGCCCTATCTTTCACCCTTCATCTCTGTTGATCCCATTCTCTTCAACTCTCCCAATGAAAACTCACACTTCATGAAATTGATCACTATTCCTGAGATCAAAGAGTTCAGAGAATCCATAGCTGTCAGCCAAAACAGAGCCAATAATGTTATTGATCTTTCCTCAGACTCTGACAGTGATGATGATGATGATAATCCTTTAATCCCAGATCAAGACTCTCCCATCATAATTCCATCCTCCATCATTACCAACCCTCCTCAGCAATCCACTCAATCTTTTCCTGAAGCTCAAACCTCAGTTCAATCTCAACTAGATTCATCCAATGTGCCCAAGAAAAGCAAGAAAACAAGGAACAAGAAGAAGCATTTGTGGGGCACAATGAGAATAAGAAATGATGAGATGCCTCTTATAAGGGCTCAACTGAAAGCAAAGGAAGACAAGTTCTTCAAATATGATGAGAGAATGACTTAGGAATGGAATAATGAGTTCTATTACAGAGGAGTTGAGCCAGAAATGAGAAGAGAGCTGGAGGAAGAAAGAAATGAGCTCATTTCAGCCAGGCAAGAAAGAGAAGAGTTCTATGATCAACTGCCTGATGATTGAATTGTATTATTGTGGAACAATTTTTTTGTGGATAAAACAATCTATTTTGTTTGGTTCAGTATGTATGGATGTAATATGTGAACTTATTTCATCTTGAGATCAAATCCAAGTATTTCAATCTCATTCTGATTACTTGTGAATGTTATGAATCCCTGAATTAGTTCTTTTATATCTTTCTTATCATTAACTGTAAAGACTGTTCTAAATAGATCTTCCTTTACCAAAAAGGGGGAAATTGTTAGGACCTAACTTTGATCAAAGTCTTAGTTAGTTGGTTTTGATAAAGGAACATATATATAGAACAGGGTTTATATCAAAAGATGAAATCTGTCAGTCATGATCCTTCACTCTGACAGCTAAGACCATGACTGACCAAATCAACTTCATATTCATCCTTCAGTCTATCCGGCAATTTGTGAGTTTGATAGTTATGATTCTGCCTTATACATTGATTACAATCAATCAATAACATGAATCATATTCTCTCTCTAAGCCTTCTAGATCATCAAGTGCATCTCAGTCCTTATTAGAGATCATCTCTGATAGCTAAGCCTTGTTTTGATCTGACAGCTATAGCTTCATTCCCTCAGACAGCCATCACTCTGTCTCATTCTCTGCTACCACAATCTCAACCAAGATGGAACCTGGATCTTCACAGCTGTCAAGTTCACCATTGAAGACCATTGAAGACCTTCTGGAAGCCTTCAGCTCAAGCCAGCTCATGAAGACCTGCAAGTGGACAAGTGGGGCAAAGACCAGTCAAAGAGTCATTAATGGAGCTGCAACAGTCATATCCCAACGGCTACATTGAAGGCTATAAATAGAAGAGTTCAGCCTCTGCACAAACCACTCTTGAAAAACACTCTTTTTCACAGTCCAAAACCTTTCCCTTACACCTACACACACCTCCTGTAATCCAAACCTTACACACCAATCCCTACCCTTCACACACTGTTCCAAACCAAAAACCTTCAGCCTTAAGCCCCTGTTTCAACAACAACAACCCTAGTGTGTTAATTCACAAATTCCAAATCCTAAGACTTTACTTTAGGTGTAGAAATAGTTTGTAAACACTCAAGACTGTACTTTGAGTGTATTAGTTGTTTTGTAAAATCTTGAGACTGTACTTCAAGTTGTAAAAACACTTAAGACTGTACTTTAAGTGTATCCCTAGTTGACTGTACTAATTAGGAAGAGGAAGTTCAAGGAACTTGCCTTATCAATCATTTGTAATTCTTGTTGATTAAGATTATAATAAAATTGATCTCACTTGTCAAGATTGACAGTGGGGGTGGATGTATGAGGAGTGAACTCTGAATCACTTTAAATTCTCTGTGTTATTATATTTCTGCAAACACATTCACACACTTGCATTATTTCATTGTGTTCTTTGTCCCATCATTATTTCAAAGCCAAATCCTAAGACTTTACTTTAGGTGTAGAAATAGTTTGTAAACACTCAAGACTGTACTTTGAGTGTATTAGTTGTTTTGTAAAATCTTGAGACTGTACTTCAAGTTGTAAAAACACTTAAGACTGTACTTTAAGTGTATCCCTAGTTGACTGTACTAATTAGGAAGAGGAAGTTCAAGGAACTTGCCTTATCAATCATTTGTAATTCTTGTTGATTAAGATTATAATAAAATTGATCTCACTTGTCAAGATTGACAGTGGGGGTGGATGTAGGAGGAGTGAACTCTGAATCACTTTAAATTCTCTGTGTTATTATATTTCTGCAAACACATTCACACACTTGCATTATTTCATTGTGTTCTTTGTCCCATCATTATTTCAAAGTCTTACTTATTCCGCTGCACAATTAAACCAATATCTGACAGCTAAGTCAAACCATAGCTGTCTGATCATTTACATATCAAACAAGGGCCTTTCACCTTTTTTACCAGATCTCCATTTTGGTCCCTTCTTTTCACAGTTTTCCACTTTGATCCCTGAACTTTAAAACCAAGCTTAACTCTCCCATTTTCTGCCTAATTTCATTTTAGCCCTGTAATTTCAAAGCACTAGAAAATGGGTCATTATTTACCCATAATCAACAACAACCTGGGAGCACCTCTAGCCAAGGACCATCATGGGGGCCAGATTGATTTTCACCGCCTCAGTAGTCCCGGAAGGTATCCCTATCCCTTTATTATTTGTTTTGTGATGATGCATATGAGACTATGCATTGTTTAGTGAGGGGGTGGGGTACCTACATTTTATTTGTGTATAGTTGTTTTCATTGTTTTGAAAAAAAAAAGAAAGAAAAAAGAAAAAAGAAAAAAATATATAAAAAATGAGAGGCTAAGTGAAAACCCGAAATGGCACTTAGGCAAAAGGCGAGGAAGTGAATTTTTTTTAAAAATTGTTTATATCACCATAGTGGAGACATAAGGGAGGTTTTGGAGTATCGGTAGGACAATTGTTGGAGTAGGAGTTAGGATAGTAGGGCCTAGAATAGAAATTCTCGTTCACTGTTGGAGTTATAAGGGGAGTTGGTGCTTTCACGAGGTTGTTTTGTGAAGGATTAACATTCCTTGACAAGACCGTTATACGAGGGCGGTAGTTGTGTGAGATAAGCGTGGGGGAAAATTAGGACATTTTAGTTCCCCCATTTGCTTTTATGTGTGGGCCTTAGTTCGGATGACCATTTACATGTTGGAGTAGGTATCAAGCTAAGGTCGTATACTCATATATTTTTTGGGAGTTATAAGGAGACGGAAGCATTTATATTCCGTATTGTGGTTGACTAATTTGGATTGGTGGATTAGAGGTGATTAGGGGTCATTTTCTTCCCATGCTACCTGTTTAGACCAGAGTTTTAGAGTGAGGTTAGGATATTACTCAGGGATGAGTAATGGTCTAAGCGTGGGGAAATTTGATGTGGTGGATTTCATTATATATAATTTTACTATTTTTCTAGACATTTTATCCTTATTTTGATGTATTTAGTTTAGATTTGATGTAATTTGGGATAATTTGTTAAAGTAAGGTATTAGTGAGAGTTATTGTAATCCGAGGGTATTTAAGGTCTTTTATTTCATATCCGAATGTAATACTCTCGAGGAGCCAAAGTCAAGCCCAAAAAGTCAAGATTATGAAGTGGAGGATTGTTCTGCAAAAATATGAAAAGTCCAGTGACCAAATTGCAAATCTAGAAAGTTCAGGGATCAGACTGAAAATCTGAAAAATTCAGGGACCAAAGTGTAAAAGGGACAATAAGAGTAAGACACATAATTATCCGCACGGAAGTCCAAGTGGGCGGCTAAGTTGACTTGACTTTATTTAAAAAAAAATTATTTTATTTTCCTTTTTCTTTTTCTTTTTCCTTATGGTATTAGGATTATTGATTGATGGGAGGAGTATAAATAATTCTTTTGAAAATTTTATTAGGGTTGAATGTTATTTTATTTTTAGGTTTTTCTCTCTAGAAACTTTTGAAGAATATTACTTCCATGGAAGCTTAAACTTGCATAGCTTTGGATTGTAATTCTTGATCCGTTTTGATATCAATTGAGGTTTGATTCTTTCTTATTTTCTTTTTCTAATTGCAATTTTACTTGTGCCTTATTCTAAATCTAATTCTAGGGTTTTGAAACTTGATCAATTTTTTAATCAATTTTATTGAATTTTTGCTAGAATTCTCTTCTACCGTGTCGGATTAGGGTTTTCATTGTTGCACCTTCATAAATCTCGTATGTGTCATCTTGATTTGTGATTAGGGAAAAATTGGCTTTATTTCTATTTGAAATAGTAATAGAATAATTTCTTGATCTTCATCTCTTAAAGCTTTCATCAATTAATATTTTTTGAATCTTGACCTTGTCATCTATGTTTAATTATTGATTAGGATTATTAGTTGAGCGTTTCGCCGCTAGTAATCAATAACAAAGAAGAGATAGAGATTTTCCAATCTCGTGATCAAGTAATTAGGGGCAAGAAAGAAAGAATTCTACCTGTGATATTGATTGATAGACGGGGATAGTTTTATTTATCCAAAGTGCTTTTTACATTATTGTTTACAACTTAGATTTTAATTCCCGTCTTAGGAAATTAATTCATCAACAAGTAAACCCCCCCCCCCCATTTGTGTGTGATTAGTTCGTATTCAATAACGCTCTTCAGTAGTTCGACCCTAGACTTACCTTGCTACATTCTTGTGGCCGAGTCCCGGTTTAATTTAGTAGGTGTGCGACTTAAGCGTACCATATACTGAAGTGGCTTGACCAGACACTGCATAACTTCTTATTCAATAAATATGTCTTAAGAGTTTTCTGGAAACAACGTGTCTATGCTGCTGGCCATGAAATTCCGCATAGTCTAGATTGTTGATATTCGCGGCCACTATGTTATTGGAAGATTAAGCAGATCTTGGGCCTCAAACATGTTTTTTTTTTTGTAGACTAGGCTAACGCTAAGACTGAGTTGAACCATCAACAATGGTATTATCTAGATTATGTTATTTGTTTCGTTTTCTTCCTCTTGTCATTTTTCTATCCAAATCCATCTTAATCTGCTCAACAAAAATTGATATAATCAAGGGAAGGAAAATCATGATCAATAAGGTGAAGCCAAAAATACTGATCGCCAAGAAAGTAGTTACCTAGGTTGACGCAGTGGTCAAGCCGGAGTGGTCACTGGACAGGCCAAGAAAAGGCCGGACATACTATGTTCGTGTGGTCTTACGGGAAGATGACTATACTAGACATGACTTTGTATGAGTATTTTTAATATAATTAAATGCAAGTGTTTTTGTTTTAATAATTGTGTATATGGTGATGCCTAGATTGATTACAATATAGTATTTTGTGTTGTATTCTTGTATGTGTTTGTGTAAATTGCGAAAATATGAATGGTGAGTTGGATCCAATATAAAAACAATACCAAATATTCAGAGCTTGTCAAATGTATTTGGGAAGGCAAAAACAAAATTGTGTCAATGGTATTTGGGAGGAACAAAACCGTCCCAAATAGATTTTGGAAGGGCAAGCGTAGTCGTGTCAAATATATTTCGAGAGGCAATCAAACCGTGCCAAATGTATTTGGGATGGTGTACAAAAGCGTGACAAATGTATTTGGAAGGGCAGAAAAAATCGTGCCAAATGTATTTGGAAGGGCAAATAAAACCGTGCCTAATGTGTTTGGAAGGACAAACAAAACCGTCCCAAATACGTATTTGGGATGGGCCACTAAAAACCGTCACAAATACCCGTAAATAAGACAGACTTGCTCAACCGTCACCATTTCCGTGTCAAATACTTTTTGGGTTGTCACAAATGTATTTCGCACCCTTGTATTTGGGAGGGAGCCAAAACCGTCCCATGGCCGTCCCAAATACTTTTATGACGGTTTATGGCCTTCACAAATACTCCTTTTTCTTGTATTGTCAAACTAACAATAAAAATAAAAATAGAGGGATTAAATTTTCGAGATGGAGAGAGTATTTCTTAAGGTTATGTTAAGCTTTTAATCTTTTAATTAGGCTTCTAATAATTTTTTTAAGTTTCTAACGTTTTATAGGATGAAAGAAGAAACTGAAGGGAAAATAAAATATAGTGACAAATTTTTTAATTTTCCCCTCTCCTACAATAAGTAATGTGGAGTGTATTTGGTTTTTCTATAACCAAAATTCAGTTTTGCTTTACGAAATCCTGGAAATCCACAAAAAAAAAAAAAATTAAAATTAAAATTAAAAAATAAATAAATTAAACTACATGTTAGAAATTAATAAAACACAATTGTTATATAAGAAGATAAGTATTTATTGAAAATATATTAAGCCAATAAACAACATTTAGTACAGAAATTCTTTGCATAGGGTTCCCATACATATGATGATATGATACTAGGGGATTTAAACACTTAATAAACAGCAAGCAGCAGCAACAACAAAATTTTAAAAATTGCAATACCCATTAAAGAAAGCTAGGCTTTCTTTTTATTGTGCCAAATACTTCATTACTTATTTAATTTTAAGATGGCTCTCCTCGACTCCTTTTGTGAGCTTCGTGAAGAAGTCTAGTAATGAATCTGGATCAGGAACATCCTCGTGGAGCTTCTCGTATTCGAGTATCCATGTAACCACGCTATATTCTCCCTTTTTGTCGACCTTAGCGGTGAAAAGGAAGGACTTGTAGAACTCCTTGAGATCCCCACCGATCAGATTCCATGTAATCCACTTTTCCTCCTCGTTTACGTGTACAATATGTTTGGCAACTTGGTTTTTCCCATCTGTACAATGAAAAAAAATGAGAATCTTTATAGTTAGAATAAATACAACACACTTCCTCCGTCCCATTATTAAAATTAGGGAGGAAAGGTCATGGCTACCATGGAAATAACTCCAAGCGACGACAGATCCATCAGCTCCCCATTCACCTTCGTGCAAGTCGCGACCACTGGACAAGGTCAGGGGCATGGTTGGAAGTTTCATGTGGCTTACGTCCGAAGAGCTCATGGAAGGCATCTCCACATGACTTGATTTCGATTTCTACACTCTTCTTTCCTGTTAAACCCATTTCTCACTTGTGTCTTGAACCAATTCAATATGAATGGCAATGTGTGAGTACCTTGCTATTTATAGACCATGATTAAATTTTTTTTTCTATTTCTCTTTTATTTTTCAAGACTCAAGGTACTCTCTCATGATTTACTATTCCAATGTCATTTGTTCCTACCGCGCCCCAAAGGCCAAAGCCGAAGCACGTGTTAAAGACATGACACGACTAGTAAATCTTACAACCCCGTAAGTTCTCACTTAACCCATCAATCTATAAAATCCATAAAACTTTTATCAATAACATTTTAGGAATTCAGAGCACGCTAACGTCAATAATACCATTAAAAAAACATTTAAGTCTTCTAAATAATACCCGCTTTATCTCGGAATAAGTGTCGCACTTGACAAGTCAATGCTTTTAAGTTTTTCATTATGATTCCTAAATTTCTCCTTTTTTTCATATTTGTCATTTGTCTGCGTTTCATTTCATTCGGTTGTCACTGTCAATATGTAAATTTGGAACTAAAATAAAAGTATGACATTTATTCCTGAAATGAGAGAGTAATGAAATAATAAGAATATATATCACTTCCTGTGGCAAATTGAGAATATTTTGTAACGGGATGCACAAATACAATATAAAACTTTGCATGAAAAAAAATGCTTTTTATATGGGATTTGAACCTACAATCACCCGATTAAAATGAACATTTTAACCACTAAACTACACACAATTTATTTAAGGGGATTTCACTAGCACCCCTTTAAACAACATTGTGTCTGCTCTCCTCCTGATCACTTCAATCACTTTCAATGCAAGCCGCTCCACAACCGTGACAACTAGATATGTCGAAATTAATAAAGAATGAGGTAAGTATCCATGTGCAAGTAGCAAGCCCCTCTTTAAACTTACTTCAGTAGCAGTATAAATACATTTAATGAACACTTTAACTATCATTTTAACTTAACAATATACATAAATGGAGCTTTATCATGCATAAATTTTTTTATTGAACCAAAAAGGAGCTTTATCTTAATAAGTTATTAAAGAGAAGGGTTATCATGAACAAACAAAGGACTAAAGCCGACTTTAATGATATTATTAAGATCATAGATAAATGAGCGACCAGATTTTAAGCTAAATTAAAGAGAGGTATGTGATAATCAAATACGTATTAAAGAAAGCTTAGACTTGAATGTTATTATTAAGATCATAAATAAAAGTCGAACGAGGGTATTAATTTAATATATGTTAAAAGGTCCTGTGATCATCCAATAAAGCTTATACTTGAATCTAATCATTAACATCATAAATACTCCTCCGCCCCAGCTCGATTGAGACTTATTTCCTTTTTGATTTGTCCCAGCTCAATTGAGACTTTCCAAAATGGAAGGGATTCTTTACTATTTTCCAGACTCATTCTCTTTCCTATTTTACTTTTACACTCACAACTCCAATTAAATCACTATTCCTTCCACTCATTCTCTCTCCTATTTAATTTTTCATACTCACAACATTTTCTTCCATCTTTTCTCTCTCTTACTTTTTCTTAATCTGTGTGTCCAAAAATTCGATATCAATTGGGCTGGGACGGAGGAAGTAAATGACTACCGAGAGTTTCATTCTATTTCAAGCAATTTAAAATAAATGACTAAAAGAGTATAAAAATTTTAAACTGCTCTTATTAAATAATTCCAATAGTCATGATTTAAAGACTATTCTTTTTTTATTCTTATTGAAAAAGACACTGCTTTAAGAGAAAAAAAAAACATTGCTGACAACACGATTGATCCTGTACATTAACTATTGGAAAAAAAAATGCTAGATAAATACCCTTTTAGTCCTTAAATTATTTAAGTTTTTACCTTTCCGTTATTAAATAAATATTTTTTTCCATTTCATCGTTGACCTTTATTACTTTTGATTATTTCATCCTTCTGTTGTTAAGGTGTCGTTAAATGGGGGATAAAGACTACTATTTTGTTATTCTTGTTGAAAAAGACACTGCTTTAAAGAGGAAAAAAAACACTGCTGACAACAAGATTGATCCTATACATTAACTATTGCTAAAAAATGCGAGATAAGTACCTTTTTATAAGTCTTTTTTAAACTATTTAAGTTTTTACCTTTACGTCATTAAATAAATAATTTTTTCCATTTCATCCTTGACCTTTAATTATGAAATCATCCCGCTTTATCCCCGGCACAAACAGACGTTAGAAAAACTATCTGAATTAACATATGTCACGTGATGAATAATAATGTTATTTCAATGTGTCAAATATATATTAAACCTCTCAAGGTATCCCATCATTAACACTTTACACCCTTGCTTAAAAAAATTCCTATTTTTAATATATAATTAAATTATTAAATAAAATAGTAATACATTAATAATTATCTACAATACTTTTTTTCATTTTCATTAAAAGATACTATTAACAAAATTCCAAACACAACAATACAATTATTATTTCATAATAAGTTTTATTGATATTTTAATAATAATAAAAATTTAATGTCACATATATAGCATACTTATCTTTTAACTTTTCATTTTAACTCTTATTTTTTCTTCAACTTATCATTCTATTTGAAGATTATTATTTTTTACTTATCATATTATGGGTTTTTTTACTTCTTATATATTGCATTTATTTGGTATAACCGTGTCTAAGTTACATTTTACTTTTTTCTATTTATAATTTTAGTATTCTTTAATTTTTTGTTATTGAAAACTATAGTATTTATAATAATAAATAGTGTGTTACTTTATCATTTAATACTTTAGATATAAATAATAAGAATTAATATTCAAATAAATGGTAAATAAAAAAAATTAAAAGTTAAAAGATAATGGTGCTATATAGAATTGACATTAATTATTTTATTTTTTATTATAATAATAAATCAATAAAATGAAAAATAAAAAAAAATATTTGTATTTTTGTGTTTGAAATTTTATTTAGTTTGTTTCATGAAAATAAAAATAATTATATTAGATAATAATTAATGTATCATTATTTTTATTAATAATTTAATTTATGTATTAAAAATAGGCAAATTTGAGCAAGGTTTAAAGTGGAATTTAGGGGATGCCTTTGAAGATTAAACATATTGGACACATTGAATTGACAAATGTGCATCAAGTGACATCCACATAATTAACCAATTCTATTAATATTTCTAACATTCGTTGGTGTCAGGGGTAAAGTAGAACAATTTCAAAATTAAAGTAGACCACTTTTCTATCAGGGGAATGTGTTGTAAAGGGAAATCAGGTGTATGCTTGAGGATGGTAACCGTATTTTGGCCAAGAGCATATAAGTGAAATAGAAAAGAGGTAAGGAAGAAACTGAAAGAATTGCAAAAGATAATTTTTTCTATTGATAATTGTAAAGTATTTATACAGATTTTTGAGAGAGATCTATGGGATTTACACTATTTCCTAGGCTATACAAATGATTTGAATGTAAATACAAGATATACAAAATTGATAACTGAAATATTTACAAAAGGTAATGGCTGAAAATCATGTAACAGGCGGATTCCTTGGAGGATTATTTGCTGGAGGAGGCGGATTCCTTGGAGGATTCTTTGCTGGAGGATCCTTATGCTTAACATGCTCCCGCAAGACGGACGTTCCAAGGGTAAGTCCGATTTTGGAGATCAATGATGTGAACCGCGTATGAGGCAGTGGTTTAGTGGTTTTGTAAGAGCGTCTGCTAGTTAATCAGTACTGGAGATGTGTTGAACCCTTAGAGTGCCAAGTTGAACTTGTTCTCGAACAAAGTGGAAGGCTAGAGCAAGGTGCTTCATTCTAGAATGAAAAACTGGATTGGCCGAGTAGGTGGTGGCCCCGAGATTGTCACAGTAGATAATAGGCGATGAAGAGGATGTGATACCGAGTTCAGATAGAAGATTTGTGACCCAAATAACTTCTGCAGTTGTTGCAGCGATGGCACAAAATTCTGCTTCAGTGGAGGAGCGAGCAATAGCTCGTTGCTTCTTGGAGGACCAGGCAAGAGGGTCGCGTCCAAGATAGACAAGAAAGCCAGTGGTAGAGACAAAGTCATCTTTATCACCGGCCCAATCAGCGTCGCAATAGGCATAAAGAGATGATGGAGAGTTCTTGAAGAGTTGGAGTAGCATATGAATGGTCCCATGGAGATAGCGGAGGAGACGTTTAAGGTTAGTACAGTGGGATTCTTGTGGGTGATGAAGAAATTATGATAGTTTATTGACAGTGAAGGCTATGTCAGGGCGAGTGAGAGACAAGTATTGGAGGCTGCCAATAAGAGCACGGTATTCCGAAGGATTGCAGATGGGTGTTCGGGGGGTGGCAGAAAGAGGTGGGTAGGTGGCCATAGGTGTGGAAGAGGGTTTTGAGTATAACATGTTGTGACGTGAGAGAATATCAGTGATATATTTGGATTGGGTTAGGAGGAGACCATGAGGATTGGGTGTGACCTCAATACCGAGAAAGAAAGAGAGGGGACCAAGGTCTTTAAGAGAGAAATGAGTGGCTAAGCTGTCAATGAATGATTGGAGAAAAGAGACAGAAGGGCCAGTGACAATTATGTCATCAACATAGACGAGAAGTACAAGACGATGTGAGTTGTGGTTGAAAAGAAATAAGGATGGATCAGATAGAGATGTTTTGAAGCCAAAGGAGAGAAGAAAGGATTTAAGAGCGGTGTACCAAGCACGAGGAGCTTGTTTAAGACCGTATATGGCTTTGGAGAGACGACAGACATGAGAGGGTTGGGTGGTGTTTTCAAAACCCGGGGGTTGGGACATATAGACAGTTTCATTGAGATGACCTTGGAGAAAGGCATTATTAACATCAAGTTGACGTAGAGACCAACCTTGAGTTATGGCAAGGGAAAGAATGAGAAGGATAGTAACAGGTTTGACAACAGGGCTGAATGTATCTGAGTAGTCAAGACCGGGGCATTGATGGAACCCTTTGGCAACTAAGCGGGCTTTATATTTATGGATTGTATTGTCTGGATTGTATTTGATGCGGAAGACCCATTTGCAACCAACAATATTAGGAGCTTCATGGGAGGGTATAAGATTCCAGGTGTTGTTTTGAATAAGGGCATTGTACTCATCAAGCATAGCATCATGCCAGTGTGGGGTGGAGAGTGCTTGTTTAGTAGTGGTAGGAAGGAATGTAGGTGAGGCTAAAGAGGCTAGGTGGGCATATTTGGGGTTTGGTTTGACAATATTATTAGTGAGCCGAGTTACAATAGAGCGGGGGGGGGGGGGTAAAGTGGTAATAGGCAGTTCAGGTGAGGAAATTGATGTATCAGTGGCTGGTGTTATGGGCGGTCGCTCACTTTGGGATGGGCGGTCGCCCAAGTGAACAGCGGTTTCAGACTGGGTGGTGTATGTGGGTGGGCGATCGCTCACTTGGGATGGGCGGTCGCCCAAGTGAACAGCTGTTTCAGAGTTGGTGGGAGTTGAGGGTGGGCGGTCGCCTATATGGGATGGGTTGTCGCCCATATGCACAGAGGTGGGAGTTGGCGTGGGGAAGGGTTGATCAATGTTGGGCGAGGGAGGGGTAGTAACAGAGGTGGATGTGGGAACAATAGGAAGGGAGAAAGTACACCATTGGGAGGGTGAGATATGAGGGGATGAAGGGGTGGTTTTGGTGATAGATGTATAAGGGAATACAGTTTCGACAAATGTGACATGTCGAGAGGTATATAGACGATGGTTTGTAGGGTCTAGACAGTGGTAAGCACTTTGAGATGGAGAGTAGCCGACAAAAATGCAAGGAGTAGATTTAGGTGCTAATTTGTGAATGGAGTGAGGACGTAACCAAGGGTAACAGAGGCACCCAAAAGATCGAAGTTTGTGATAGTTGGTTGAGTTTGGAAGAGACGGAAGAACGGAGACTCATTATTGAGGGTGGTTGTGGGCATTCGGTTGATGAGATATGTGGCAGTAGTTAGAGCATGTGACCAGAATGTGAGAGGAAGTTGAGATTGAGAGAGAAGAGTGAGGCCGGTTTCAACAATATGTCGATGACGGCGTTCAGCAAAGCCATTATGTTCGGGTGTATGAGGAGGGGAGGTGAGGTAGGAGATTCCATTTTGGAGGAGAGATGGTGTAAGTTTAAGGTATTCGCCACCATTGTCAGAAAAGAATTGACGAATGGGACGGGAAAAGTATTTTTCAACGAGTAGTTTGAAGCGATTAAAGGTGGCAAAGGTGTCAGATTTATGTTTTAGGGGATATAGCCAAGTGTATTTTGTATAATGGTCTACGAAAATAACATAGTATTTGTAATGATCGTAAGAGTGAATGGGGGATGTCCACACATCAGAGAAGATAATATCAAGAGGTGCACGAGATTGAAGAGTAGATATATCAAACGGAAGTTTATGACTTTTATTTATTTTGCAGGAATTACAATAAGGGAAAGAAAGCGAAGGAATTGACAATGAAAACTGTTCATTTAAGAGAGAAATAATTGGAGGAGCAGGGTGTCCAAGTTTGTGGTGGCATGATTGAAGTGTTGAGGTAGTGGCGACATGAGCTTGAGGAGAGGGTGGAGTCCAGATGTAGACACCATTTTCAAGCTTGCCGCTGAGGAGAATTTGATTGGAATGATTGGCCTTGATAAGAAAAGAAGATTGTGAGAATTCAACAATTGCATTATTATCTCTACATAATTGAGAAATGGAAAGAATATTTCGAGAGATACAAGGGACATGTAAGACGTTATTGAAAACAATAGACGAGGGAAAGAAAGAGATAGAGAAAGAACCTATGTTTGCAATGGAAAGGGTGGAACCATCTCCAATGATAACATCATTGCTACCATCATAGGGGTGGTAAAGAGAGAGGTTGGAGAGGTCATTTGTTATATGATTGGTGGCACCACTGTCCATAAGCCAAGAGGGTGGGGGAGTTTGGATGGGTACAGTAGCAGTGTGGGCTTGTGGTGGGGTACGAGTAGAGCGACGAGGGTTACGATTGAAGGAAGGGGGAGGAGGGAAGGTAGCATTAGGGTAGTCCCAACTGAATTGACGACATTCAGATATGACATGACCAACAAATCCGTTTCAGTTGCCCTGTTTTCTTGTAGTGTTTAAAGGTTTTGGAGGAAGAGGCAGCGGATGAAGAGATGGGCAGATTTGGTGGAGTGGGAAGGAGGGGTGGGGATGGTGCACGAGATGAGTGACCACGATTTTGAGAGTGTATAAGGTGAGCTGATATAGGACCAAAGGGAGGAGGAATGTTGTGTTTGAGGGTTAGCTCATGGTGTAAGAGTTTTTCGTGTAGGGCTTCAAATGTAATGGGGTTGTCACGGGCACGGACGGAGTCAATGATGGATTTGTAGGGTTCATATTCGAGACCTTGAAGAACTTTGGCAATGATGTCTTCAGGGTCCATTGGTTTGCCAAGGATTGCAAGTTTGTCGGTACAGGCTTCAATGGAGTTCATGTAGTCGGTGATGGTAAGGGTGGATTTGGTGATGGACGCAAGATGGTCTTTGACTTGAAGGATATGGCCGTGGGATGGGTTGGCGAAGGTAGATTTAAGTATGGTCCAAGCTTCATTCGAGGTTTTAGCTTGATAGACAAGTGGGGCAACGACTGCATCAAGGGTGCCAAGAAGAGCACCGAGGATGAGTCGGTCTTGCCGTTGCCAGGTTATATATGTGGGGTTTTTGGTTTCTTTGGTGTCTATGATAGTGGTTTCGGGTGGGATGGGATAGGTACCATCAACATATTTGAGAAGGTCTAATCCAAAAATGATAGAGGTGAGTTGAGAAGCCCAGGCGAGATAGGTAAGAGGTGTTAGGGTTTTGCAATGAGCAAGGTTGACAAAAATGAGAGGATTATTTGGGTCAGAGGAATTGGGAAGAACAGAGGTGTTGTTGCTGGTTTTAGCCATGGTGATGTGCCGAAAATGGTGAGGAGATGGGTTTAGATCAGTATAGCTCTGATACCATGAAAGAATTGCAAAAGATAATTTTTTCTATTGATAATTGTAAAGTATTTATACAGATTTCTGAGAGAGATCTATGGGATTTACACTATTTCCTAGGCTATACAAATGATTTGAATGTAAATACAAGAAATACAAAATTGATAACTGAAATATTTACAAAAGGTAATGGCTGAAAATCATGTAACAGGCTGATTCCTTGGAGGATTATTTGCTGGAGGAGGCGGATTCCTTGGAGGATTCTTTGCTGGAGGATCCTTATGCTTAACAGAAACAAATCAAAGAACTAAAGGCACTTGAGGAAAGAAACATAAGAAAGTGTACAAAACTTAGAGGGAAAAAGAAAAACCAATTTAAGAAACAATAAAAATGTGAAACTCGAACACACTAGGTTTGGTTATGGGATTTTAGAGAATGGCTTGGGGATCAATTTGAATGAGAAGAACTATGTTAGTTTATTAACCAAATAAATAGTAAAAGGTAGAAAACAAGAGTAAACGAGTCAAGTCAATATAAAACGAGTAGGAAAAAGTGCAAGTGTTGGTTTCTAATCATGAATTTGGTATCATAGAACAAACGTATTACATCAAGGGAAATGTCTTGGAAAGGAACACTTGTATGGAAAGGAGACAAGAAATTGAAGACAACCAATTAAGTTGAGAAACAAGAAGTATAATTTAAAGAAATGGATATGAGAAGAAAAACGATAAAGAAATATGCGATTTTGGAAAATGTCTTCGAATTTAATCTGAAAGAAGAGAACAAGATGAGGCTACTAGGTAAGGTATTTATCGGTAAGAGCAAGTAAGAGTAAGATGATTGTGAAAATTTAGGAAATTAGAGAAACCTACGAAGAGGATGAGCATGGAAGTGGTGAAAATGGGACAATTATACATCATAAAGGAGGTGAAAAATTAGTTTAGGAGAATAATTACATTTAATAAACACTTTTAACCATCATTTTAACTTAACAATTGTTTTGGTCAATTTTCAGTATATTAAAATAGAATTTTCGATGGAATGATTTTGGACACAAATGGAATATAAGAATGAAAAAATTTAAGATGCTACACCAAGATGTAAAAAGAAAAGCCCTTGATCAATTGATCTCCGACACAAAACCTTGGGAGACTTTAGGAAAAGCCTACCTTAACCAAAAATGTTTATCAATTTCTGTTGTGTGACTACAAAGTGGAAGTATAGTGAGATTTTACAAAGTTGCCGTCCATGGCGCCTATCCCTAGCTCTCCTCTTATACCACGAAGATTGACAAAGAAATTAACGTGTAACCGCAAATTCCCAAAAATCCTGATCAGGTTGCTGAATATAAGGGACTGTTGCCATGATTTTCTCTTCCATTAGAAATGCATTTAAAATGTGGGAGACTTTAATGTCGAATAGGATAGAGATTAGAATGACCGAACGATAAACAAGAAACAATTTCGAAAGCTTCAAGCTTTTCTTTTCTATTTCATAAAATCAAAGTCTGCCTCTTCTCAAAACTCCTAACATTGTTTAAATACTAATCCCTAGAACATTCTAGAACACTAATTAATAAGTAATGAATTACAAAAATAACCCTAATTAATTATTTTAATAAAACCCTAAAACCCATAAAACACATCAAGCCCAAATCAGCACTGAAGCCCATTTTCTGATGTCTGTCGTTCTGTATTGTTTGCCTGCTGAAGCTCCCGTCTGATGGCCAGGCGCCCGCCTGGGATTACATGAGGCGCCCACCTCAAGCTCAGACACCCTCCTCTGTTTCGTTGTTGCTGCTGCCTTCAAGCCCATGTCATACTGCATCATCCTCACCTCCTTAAAAAAGACTCGTCCTCGAGTCAATACCCTCGATAGGAACACTACGATAGCCCGGAAGATTCAAACTCCATCTGCAAAAGGAATTTTGTACCATTGACGAACTCTAAACTTCAATGCCTTCATGACAACATCCATCCAATCGCTCCATTGTGTTGAGACGAAATATTCAATGATCAATCTCTTGATGAACCAAGGAGCTGAAAGATTTGCCCAATCAACATCAAAGGGGTCTTTATAAGGATGACTAATTTCAAACTCCCACCTCAATTGGATTTCAACTGCATCACTGTAGGTGTTAGCTGCAACTCCATCCAATGCAACTTCAGGTGCCTGTTCAAACAAACAACCATCCTTTCCTCTATCATTAACCTCAGAATACTTCTGATTTTCAATTCCCATTGAAATACCACTAGGGTTTTCAGCCTCAACTGAAAGCACACCGCTTTGGACAGGCGATTGATATTCAGGATTCATCGAGGCAGTAACAATATCAATCCAAGACTCAATCGAATCTTCAGGATTTTCATCAAACATAGGGGATTTTGACCAATCAACAAGATTTTCCTCACTTGAAGATTCGACAAACAAACCCTCTTTGAACCCAACAGTGTCTACCCAAGAATCAAAGGATTCATTAGGAATTGCTTTACCTTCAATTCCCGAATGTTCGATCCTCTCATTGACATTCCTCGAACGGTTGGCTGCATACCTATCATGAAGTCCATGATTTTGGCTGAAGGAATCCATACCCTCTTGATAGTACTCCGTTTCCTCGGCTGGAACAACCGAATCTGAACCCCTCTTCGCTAGATGCTTCTCTCTGCGATCCAAGCGGTTCTGGAGTATTTGAATCCGTCTTCGTATCTCATCTATCTCGATATTGCGACGACGTCGTTTGTAATGATGGTCATCTTCTTGGGGCTCCACTGCACGGCTGCTCCATCGACCACCACGTCCACTATGAGCAACACTTCCTCGTTCAGCCATTGATATACGAATCAGAGCTCTGATACCAAATAATGCCGAATAGGCTAGAGATTAGAATGACCGAATGATAAACAAGAAACAATTTCAAAAGCTTCAAGCTTTTCTTTTCTATTTCATAAAATCAAAGTCTGCCTCTTCTCAAATCCTAACATTGTTTAAATACTAATCCCTAGAACATTCTAGATCCATAATTAATAAGTAATGAATTACAAAAGTAACCCTAATTAATTATTTTAATAAAACCCTAAAACCCATAAAACACATCAAGCCCAAATCAGCACTGAAGCCCGTTTTCTAATGTCTGCCATTCTGTGTTGGTTGCCTGCTGAAGTTCCCGTCTGATGGCCAGGTGCCCGCCTGGGATTACATGAGGTGCCCGCCTCAAGCTCAGACACCCTCCTCTATTTCATTGTTGCTGCTGCCTTGAAGACCATATCATACTGCATCAGACTTGGTCTTTGATCCTTGCGTAGTAATTATCCCTGAAAAATACGAACGGTTGAATCTGCATAAGAAGGGTTGAACCTGCATTTTCAAGTTGTTAGAAACAAGGTGTCATGTTAAAGATGCTGAGGAATCAAGATACTAAAGGACCATATGAGCCAAGATGTCAATGCAGTACTAAGTAAAATTCCACCCCAAAAAATTACCCCTAAAATATTTGGATTTTCCAAGTAGAACCCGAAAAGCCTAATATTTTGCCAAATGTCGCTTCACCTCCATGGGATGGTTTCGAGGAGTTGAAGAGTTGTAACGGGCCTAGAGTTTAAAATTGTTTGAATATCTTTTGCACTATTTAAAAGGAAAACAAATCCTTCCAAATCTCTATCTAACTTGGCATTCCCTTATAGATTGCAACTCCATCAGTATTGTCTTCTGAAGATCTCCTCAGTAAGTATTCTTTCTCAAAATTCAAATTAATTTGCCCGAAGAGTTCATTCATATTCCATACTAATGTATTTCATCTTTGCACTGACTTGCTCTAAATTTGGGTTTGCAGTAAGTGATATCGTGGCTAAGTATAAGATGAAGAATAAAGGAAGTCGGCCTCTAATGTCTGAGACGGATAACAAGGCGATATTGAAAAGAAAGAGAAGTGAAGAAGTTTTAGAGAGTCAGGTAATAAATTATTTTGATTTTTATTTGAATATCTTTCCATGCTTTGATCAATAATGTTACTTTTGATGATAGGCTGTGACAATTGCCAAGATAATCTCTAAGAAAATCAGGATGTGGAAAGTAAAGGCTGACACTTTAGACATGGATAGGGCTGAATATGAGGAAGATCTAAGGTCATCTTTCAAATTGTTGAAAGAGAAGAGAGAAGAAATTAAGGCTAAGGATGAGGAGATTTCAAGATGGGTAGTCAGACTTTTCAATGCTGGTAGGAGACATGCGAAGGAGATGTAGACGCTTCGTGATAACATGGTGACTGAGGCTGCAAAATCAGTCTTTGAGGCTAGGATCGAGATGATTAAGGAATACCAGGTAGGGGAACACACAAACTGGAATCTAGAAGAAGAATATGCAGCTCTACAAAGGATTATTAGTTAAAAAAATGGGTGAGGTAATGTAATAACCCTAAATTTTAATATTTCTTTTATTAATTAATTTAAATCCTTTAATTAATAAATACTCATTTTTAATAAATTGTTTCCTTTTATTGAATGGTTTATTATGTGTGGGCTTATTATTTTGGGCTTGGGTTAACTAGTTAAATTGGATCACTTAATTGTTCTAGGATAGGATTGGAAAATTTATATTATAAATACACCCTAAATACCTAGGGTTACATTTTAATTGCATAAATAAAAGAAATAGAGAGAGAGAGGCGGCACATTATTCTTTGCCGTGAAGAAAGAAGAAGCTGTGTGTGCTGTGTGATGTGAAGAAAAGAGGAAGAAACATTTGAGAAGAAAAACCAAGGTAAAGTAAGGAATTCTTTCGTCCCATAATTATTATTTTCGAATTTTAAACGAACCTAGAAAATCCTAGAAACTTTTGAGATTAGATTGAGATTTTTATTATGAATATTATTGATTAATGAAGAATTAATTTAAGGACATTAAATTGAATTAGTTATGATTTTTCAAAGTTTAAAATCATTTAATTCTAGGTTTAGCCATTATTGAATTTCTAATGATTAATCCTAGGGTTTATGTAATAAATTAAGGATTTGATTATTGGGGAATTGTAGGTTATAATGAAATAACCCTAACCCTAGTTCATATTGATTTGAAATTGAATCAAACACAATTAATATGATTAAAGGGGTTTTTATTAAAGAATATAGAAATTGAATAATTGTTTAATGCTTAAAAAAATTAAAAGAGAAACAAAACGATTTTTTTTGAACAACCTGGGAGTCGGCCGAAGTGTTCTTGGCATAAATTGTGTGTTCTCCACTTAAGTGTTAGTATTTTTGTTAGTTTATATAAAAGCAGTTAGTTTTTAAACGGAAAAGGGACTAAACTGCAGAGTTTTCAAAGCTGAAAGGATTTTTTAGTTAAGTTACTAACTGAACAGTTAATTTCAGGACTGAACAGAAAAGTTCAAAAGTTCTGAGGGACTGTTCTGTGATTTTAAAAATCTGAAGGACTGTTTTGCAATTACTGAAAAGTTGAGGGACTGTTTTGTAATTTCCCAAAAGTTGAGGGACTGTTTTGTAATTTTTCAAAAGTTGAGGGACTATTTTGTAATTTTCAAAAGTTGAGGGACTATTTTGTAAATTTTAGAAAGTTAAAGGACTTTATTGAAATTAAGAAAACCTAAAAGAACCTTTTGAAATTTAGGGGAAGTCCAAAGACCTTAAAGGAATTATATCAAAGGAAAAGAAGTAGAATAACACTTTAAGATTAAGAAGGAATACTAAAAGACTTAGGTTCCAAAGTATTAGAGTTCGAAATAGAAAGTTTCTAAGGTTAGGAAACTGCTAAATTAGGAAAGTTTCTAAAAATAGAAAAGTTAATTAACCAGTTACGGTTAGTCTGAGAGTAACTCATAGGTTAACTAAGGAAAGAAAGTATAGGTACATAAGAAGTGATAACGATTACTTGTGCCTAAGTTATGTTATTCCATGATTGTAGATTTCGCATAAAGGCAATTGCTTAAGGAAGGAAAGCAAAGCTAAGGTAAGGGATTATACATCTTTAAGTTAATTGATTCCGTTCCGTTTCATTGTTTAGGCTTCCGCATATTTCTTGGCGATGTACGTTCATTTGATACGAAAAAGCTGACCTCGCGCGCATTTGTTTCCTTGACTCCTCGGTTACCGTTATTTGCTAATCTTTTGTTATTCGATTGCTACATCGTTCTTTGATTTCGAAAATACGAAAATTTTATTGTCTTTGTGAAAGTTCGTATTTTGTATAAAATGAGTTTGATATGATATAACTTTGTTCCATTAATGATCACTAAGTTAGACAACCTGCTCCGGCGGGGTATATTTGATATTTTGGCCTTCGGGCAAACTTAGTTCACCGCTTCAATGTAGTTGTGGTGCACGTTTAGGACTCTGTGAAGTCAACCTTTCTGCCCTTTGTGGGATTTCGAACTCGTTGTGGGTATTAGTGATCTTTGTGGGCTTTTGTTCCCTTAATGGGATTTTGGTTTGATAAGGTCATTGGACCACTTATGTGATCATGATGTCTGTGAATGATTTGATTATCTACAGCTGGTATGGGACAAGCTTGTAGATAATTAGATTACTCGAGTCAACTTTGTTCGGCTTATCATCCTTTGAATTTCTTATAATCTGTGAGTGGTTTAGTTAGTTAAGGCTGGTATGGGACAGTTTTAATTAAGTAAATCATTCGAGTCAATTTGAATCGATTTCGTCATCATTTGGAACTCCAAAATATTTGTCAACTCAGTTTGTGAAACCTTTGAGATTTTGAAAGACATGTGATTTGAGAATTCGTTAAATAATGATTTCGAAATTGTACTTCGTTGTGTCTTCGATTGTTATTTGAAATTTGCATCGTTTGATATTCCTTCAGGTCAACTCCTCCTTAGTAACCGGAGGGGTTGTATATGAACTTACTGGGCATTGTTCGCTCACCCTTTCATACTCTTTTTCTTCCAGATTTCAGATAGGAAGAATGTGAAACGGTTCGGGAGCACTTCGTAAGGAGTTCAAGGATCGTTTTTAGCTTATTTCATTTTAGAATCTTTAGTTAGTTATTTCAGTTAATTGAGAGATTGTAAGACTTTAAAGATTGTGTTGAGCTAGTGGATTGTACTAGCCGTTGGAATTATTACCGTTGTCCACATTAAGTTATTTCAAATGATGGTTAGTGTTTGAATTATGGTTTTTAGTAGCCGTTGGAGGTTATTTTATTTCCAATTAAGTAGTATTATTGTTGTGGAAATTCAGGGTCGTTACAGGTAACCTCCAAGGCACAAGATGCAGATATAATTGAGCAGGTTGAAGATGCTCAAGATAGTACCACTGAATGAGAATCTTAGAAGGTTTAGATGTTTACTTCTTTTAAAAATAATTAATTTGGTTTATATGAGGTTGTGTCCTCACAACAATTTTTGGTTTGTAATTTTTGGTTTGCCTTTTTTGGCATTTGGTTTTTGGTTTTGTCATTTTAGTGATAATATTTTGATATCTTAGCAGGCAGTTAGTTTTTTGATCCAGTAACTCTTTTGTTCGTATGAAAACACTAAATGTTTTTAACTTCTTGAACTTTGTGAGTAACATGAAAATTTTACAACCTTTAGAACTTTCTTTCTCATTGTGTGAAATACGTGTACCCATGTGAGATTTTGATAATCAATTGTACTAAAGAAAAGATGCATACTCTTTTAAGCAGTTTATAAGGTGTATACCTTTAACTTCAGGTCATGAAAAAGTCTGATTGTAGTAAATCATCTTCATTCTTTAGAAACAAATCAGGTTGTTATTTTGTCTTACATATTGAACATGTAACTTGTGAAGAACCTTGCAAAATAGATATATGTTAGGGTTGGGTGTTAACTTAGCTAACACCCCTCCGATGTTTACGTTAGTATTGTTTCTAAGAGATAATAAAAAGAAAAAACGTAAAAATTAAATTATTCAACAATGTGTACCTGATTTGGACTGGACTTTAACGTATTTAGACTTACATGAAGTGTTTAAGATGAATGGCATTCCAACTTCTTGGGATTCTCGTACCGTCTGGACTAGCTAACCAATATGCTCCTTTTCCTGCTTCAGCATCTATAAGATATGGTCCTTCCCACTTAGCAGCTAGCTTTTCAGCATTTAACTCCCTTGTGTTTTGGAAGACCTTTCTGAGAACCAAGTCTCCAACTTGAATCTTCTTACTCTAACATTTTTATTATAAGTTCTAGCTATCCTTTATTGATAAGCTGCTATCCTGATCTTAGCAATATCTCTTAATTCGTCCACAGTGTCCAAGTCTTGTGTCAAAGCTTGTTAGTTGCTATCTGGAGTCGTGAGACCATATCTGGCGGTTGGTACTGCAACTTCAACAAGTATTACTGCTTCTGTCCCAAACACCAGTGAGTAAGGAGTATGGCCTATTGCATTCTTAGGAGTCGTCCTATCTGCCCAAAGTACAAAAGGTAATTCTTCAGCCCATCTTCCTTTCTTTTGATCAAGACATTTCTTCAAGTTGTTAATAATTAGCTTGTTACTTGACTCAGCTTGTCCATTTGCTTGAGGGTGGACTGGAGTTGACATTATCAGCTTTATTCCCCATCTTGCACAGAAGTCCTTGGTTTTCATGCTGATGAATTGTGATCCATTGTCACAGATAATTTCTGATGGAATCCCAAACCTGCCCAGGATGTTTCTTTTTAAGAAAGAAATAACTTCTTTATCTCTGATCTGAACATATGATTCTGCTTCAATCCATTTCGAAAAATAGTCTGTCATTGCCAACATGAATACTTTGCCCCCAGGAGCTTTTGGTAACTTTCCTACAATGTCCATCCCCCACTGCATGAAAGGCCAAGAGGACACTATAGGATACATAGGTTCTGCAGGCTGATGTAAAATGTTGCGATGCCTTTGACAAGAATCGCATTTTTGAACATATGATGGAGCATCTTGTCTTATAGTTGGCCAATAGTATCCTGATCTTAGAGCCTTAGATGATAGTGATCTGCCCCCAGAATGATTCCCACATTCGCCATCATGCATTTCTTATAAGATGACAGCAACTTGATCAGGTTCTACGCATCTCATTTGCAGACCTGAATATGACCTCCTGAAGAGTGCTCCCTCAATTAGAGTAAACCTAGATGCCCTCATTCTGAAAGCACTTTCTGCCTTAGGATCCTGAGGAACCGTATTATTGGTAAGGTACTCATAATAGGGTTGAGTCCAGGATGCTTCTTGATTGTTATCCTTTGATGTCATTACTGGATCATCAATCTGTATGCAATCTTTAGTCTGCTCTATAGCTGGATATTTGATGTAAATAATAAGGATTGTACTGCTTATCATTGCTTTACATGATGACCCTAGATTAGCCAATGTGTCTGCTTCTGTATTTTCCTCCCTGGGCACTTGTTCAAAGGTGAAAGTGACGAAGTGACTTGCAAGAATCTTTACATGTTGAAGATATACAGTCATTTTTGAATTTTTAGCTGCGTAAGATCCATTGAAATGGTTAACCAATAATAGGGAATCACTATAAACATTAATATGTTTAACATTTAAATCTAAAGCAGTTGTTAAACCCATAATAAGGACCTCGTATTCGGCCTCATTGTTCGTTGCATGAAGTTCACATGACACATCTTGAGGAAAAATATCACCTTGTGGGGATCTTAGTACTATGCCCAAACCTGTTCCTTTCATATTTGAAGCACCATCCGTGTACAAAGTCCAACATGTTTCGTGTATATCACCTTCAAATTATTGTACCTCCAATTCTACTTTAGGTTGTAAGCTGGGGCTAATGTCAGCTACAAAGTCAGCCAAAGACTGAGATTTGATAGTAGTCCTGGGCTCGTACTAGATGTCGTATGTACTAAATTGTATAGACCATTTTGCCATCCTTCCTGATAATTCTGGTTTTCTCATAGCATTTCTGATGGGAAAATTAGTTTTAACAGATATAGGTGTGCTTCAAAATAGTGGCATAATTTAATTGAAGCAGTTATTAATGCAAGAACAAGTTTTTCAAGATGTGTATACCTAGTTTCAGCGTCTATGAGGGACTTACATATATAATAGACAGGATGTTGTTTGCCTTGTAATTCTCTTACCAGGACAGCACTAACGACATTTTCTGAGACAGCAAGATATACAAGGAGTGGTTCACCTTGCTCTGGTTTAGATAATAGTGGTGGTGCTAAAGGGAATTCTTTGAGTTGAATGAATGCTTCTTCGTGCTCCTCGAACCATTGGAATTTCTTGTTCTTTCTCAAGACGTCATAGAACAACATGCATCTGTTAGAAGACTTAGATATGAACCTGTTAAGGGCTGCTACTCGACCGGTCAGCCTTTGCACATCTTTGACTGTCTTTGGCAATTCCAAGTTAAGAATTGATTTAATCTGCTCCGGGCTAGCTTCAATACCCGTCTTTGTCACCATGTAACCTAAGAACTTCCCTGCTCAAACTCCAAAGTTATATTTTGCTGGATTTATCTTCATATTGAAAGCTTCTAAGATGTCAAAAGCTTCTTCAAGATGCTGCATGTGATCTTCAAAAGCTTTAATCGCGCTACCTCTTTATTATTTGTTTTTCCAAAAAAAAAAAAATTAATAACAGAATCTGGAATTATTAATACCGGATTACAGTGGGAGCGATCGCCCTATATAAGGGAGCGACCGCTCTCTTGTCCGTCCCTCTTTTTTCAAATTCCAATAAGTTTTTTAACGTTTTTTGTTAGTTTTCTTAGAATTTTCTCTAGTTTTTTAACGTTTCCAGTTAGCTTCTCAGAATTTCAGTTAGTTTTTTAGAATTTCTAGTCAGTTTTTAACGTTTTCCAGTTCGTTTTTCAGAAATTTCAGATAGTTTTCAAATTGTAATCTTTATTAAAAAAAAGACATATCACTGTATGATAGAAAATTGACCACATCCCGGTCACGTAGGATACCCGTCAAGGATAATTAGACAGGGTAAATTCATCAGGAGGATTGCGAATCCTACTCCCTCTCCTCGACATATGACGACCACTTGATCTAGATTGTTGAGATGAGGATGAGGATGATCCATCGGGACTTTCTGAAAACTGCACACGAGGCAAAGGGAAACTAGGCCTAAATCCCGGAATCCCGAATGCCTGCTCAGGAGTCTGAGTATAATTGCTAGAAGAAGGAATCTCAGGCGGTTGCATGAAACCAAACAGATTCATCAATTCGGTAAAAGAATTACCCGGTCCTGTCTGAGTGAACTCTGTCTCAGTGAACTCAAACTGATGCATATCACTGACTCTCGCAAATAAACATCCGCGTATGTTTTCATGTTAGCTAGTGGAGCTATATCTTGGAGAAGCGTGAAGCAGTCCTTGACTGCTACTTCCACTATGGAGGCCGAGTTCGTGTCGTGTTTTGAGGCTACCTCACACGGTGTATGGTTGAAGAGTTTCATGTCCGGGCTTAGAATCATTGATTCAGTTTCTAAGCCATTGAAATTATATTGTGACAACTCAGCTGCTATTTTTATGGCTAAGAACAACAAAAGTGGTAGTCGAAGTAAGCATATCGACATTAAGTACTTAGCCATTAGAGAACGTGTTAAGGAAAATAAAGTGGTCATTGAGCACGTTAGCACTGAGTTGATGATTGCCGATCCTTTGACTAAAGGCATGCCACCAAAGGGGTTTAAGGATCATGTAGAAAGAATGGGACTTGGTTCCATAATGTGATATTTCATTGTACGTACGCTATTTGAATGAAACTCTTATGATGTTTGAT
Organism: Adenophora triphylla var. japonica; assembly: GCA_022495995.1. NCBI lineage: Eukaryota > Viridiplantae > Streptophyta > Magnoliopsida > Asterales > Campanulaceae > Adenophora > Adenophora triphylla. The sequence continues at coordinate 361,924 of JAFEMH010000071.1, forward strand.
TTTTCTCATACAGTTTTGTGCACATATTATTTGTTATAAGAGAAAACGTCATTTATGGACCCATAATAAACATGTGGTTTATTCATGAGTTAAGGGCTATTGTTGAGGAGCTTAATGTATTGTAATACATGGAAGATAATACTCGCCACGAGAGGACCTATCGCCATGATTCATATATTAGTTTTTTGACATGTTAGGGTTAAATGGACCAAGTGGGAGAATGTAAGGATTTCTCCCGTAACTATAGGGATCTTCAATATTCCCGTTCATGATTTAGGGATTTGATTTCATTGAAATCCTTTCCTTATTGTATATGGGAAATTGATTTCTGAATGTGGTCCATTTATATGTACATATTCAGCCCAAATAGAGATAATTTCTCTCAATCAAGAGAGAATTTCTCTCAATCAAATATTGTGTCCGTGAACTTTGTGATGGACAAAGAGCTATAAATAGGACACAATGCTCTTCATCTTGGGTCACTAAACCTACTCTCACTTTCGTAAATACATTACCATCACCGTAGGAAGAGTTAAGGTTTAGAAACCCAAAGGTGTCTTCCGCGCCGGTCGATCGAAGCCGATTCCGCATAGCAATGGCTGGAGGTATGATTCCTATAGCTTCCGCTGATTATCTATGACATGTTCACGCTATTAGATTATGTTTAGGCTGAAGATAATCTAACATTTGGTATCAGAGCATCATATGCCTCCGCCTTGCTCTGTTTTCGCAAACCTTCTGTAATTTTCGAAAACTTTGATTCAACGATGTTTTATGCTATGTTTTCTTCTTATTAATCATTAGAAATCACATTACAAGGATTTTGATATAGATTACCTTGAATTTGATTGTTGGAATCTGAAAATATTGTCGGGTCGAAATATGGGTCGGAATAACCCGCGGAAGGTTGAAGATAAGTCTTCTGTTCGTAATAATGTATTTGTGTACTTATATGGGCAAATATCCTCTGTGTGTGATCTTATGGTATTGTAGAAGTGGGCAAATAATGAATTTAATTGGGTACCATGGAATGCACTGTACATATATATATATATACTCGCATTAGACTGTGAACTTAAATGTTGTTCCCTTTTTTTTAATTGACTAATTATGTAACTCATACTTTTGTACTGGCTTTTGCAATGACCGATTAATTATATAATACATTGAGAATTCTTTAATAATTTTCATTTATAAATGTGTTTAATCATGTAATTTATATAATTACTGTATGTAATATACTTTCGGTTAATTATATAACACATTGAGAATTCTTTAAAAGCATGCTGAAAATATTAATCTGATATTGTATGTATACTTTGTAAGTTTTTGTACATACAATTATTTATGCATGCTTCAGTTAAATGATGTTCATGTGATCCATATAATTTTAATTAATTAGGGAGTAGCCACAGCATCCTTAATTAATTAAAACTATAAATTTAGATTTAGGATCACAAATTTGAAATGAACATTAATTGTAATTAATCATACTTTATATAATAAATTTTATCCCACAGGAATTTTTATTATATTATGTATGATTAATTAGGGTAAAATATCAAACTATATTTTCTAATTTACCCACAGGGATTAGAAAAGGGAACATAGTTTTGATGGTTTTATCATAAAGTTAAATGCATCTAATTGAATTAGAACTTTAGCCCACAGGCAAGTTTTATGTCACTAGGTTCATGTTTTGCATGTTTTTTTACATTGGTAAATCATGCTATATTTTACTAGCCTCAATATTAATAATATGAGCATTTACAATTAATTTGCAGCAATTCAATCTGTTGATTACCCTGATATGAGATGTGATGTTCCCGAGCTTAAAGGGGACAACTACAAAGTGTGGAAGGAGAGAGTTCTCCTTCATTTAGGATGGTTGGACCTTGACTATGCCATAAGGAAGAATGAACCCCCTCAAATTACTGAAACTAGCCTTCCGGATGCTGTTGATCTTTATGAAAAATGGGACCGATCTAATCGTCTCTGTGTGAGTTTCATAAAGACTAAGATCTCAGCTGGCATAAGGGGTTCAGTCGAGCATATCAAGAAGGTTCAAGAATTACTAAAGGTTGTTGATGATCGGTTGCCACTTCGTATAAGGCAATGGCAAGTACCCTGATCATGGAGTTTACATCCCTAAGGCTCGATAGCATTAAGGGTGTGCGTGATCATATCATGCGCATGAGGGATATAGCGGCTCAGCTAAAAGCATTAGAGGTTGAGATGTCGGAAGTCTTCTTGGTTCATTATGCCCTTTCCACCTTACCTCACCAGTATGGCCCATTCAAGATATCCTATAACACACATAAGGATAAATGGACAATCAATGAATTGATGACCATGTGTGTTCAGGAAGAGGGCAGGCTGCTTATGGAGGCTAAGGAAAAGGAGAGTGTGAATTTTACTACAGTTGGAAAGAACAAGAAGAATAGTCAAGCCAAGGACAAGGGAAAGGGAAAAATCCCTTCCAACAAGGACATTAAGAAGGATCCCGTGTGCTTCTTTTGCAAAAAGAAGGGGCACATTAAGAAGGAATGTTCTAAGTTCAAGAATTGGCTTGATAAGAAAGGTACTCAACTTTCATTTGTTTGTTATGAATCCAATATGACTATTGTAAATCATAATACATGGTGGATTGATTCGGGCTCTACAATTCACATTACCACTTCATTGCAGGGATTGCAAAACCTGCGGAAACCAGTGGAAAATGAATGCAGCGTCTATTCAGGAAATCAGATGCCTTCATGTGTAGAGGCCGTTGGGACGTGCAATTTAGTTTTAAGTAGTGGTTTTCATTTAAGTTTGAAAAAGACCTTTTATATTCCCAGTTTTTCTAGGAATTTAATTTCCGTTTCTAGACTTGTATCGGATGGTTATTCCTTTAACTTTTCGTAAAGTGGTTTTGATTTAATTTTCAAATCTAATGTTATTGGAAATGGTATTTTGTCTAATGGTCTTTTTAACTTAAATTTGAAAAATGATGATGACCACTCATCTATGCACGTTCATATTGGTACTAAAAGATGTGTTATGAATGGCGATTCTTCTATGTTGTGGCACCGGAG